>JAXDDW010000143.1:750000-952500 GCA_034670385.1 Hoplostethus mediterraneus
GAAAAGCAGCTGGCCAATATCTGTGTTTGCCCATTCCTGACCCCCTGTAGAGATATTCACACCAGAAAGTGAAAATATTCCATCAATGTGAAATATTTTAAGTATTTTGGGACCAGATAACACATGGTCATGCACTCCCACACGTGCACACACACACCCTTTTTGCCAGCCTTGAATTAACCAGCCATCTGTTACTTTGACGACAGCATAACAAAGTTAGACATTGAGAGGCCGTGCTGACTCCTCACCCAACCGTTTATGAGCACTAGCATAAGTTGCTGAGGCCGAGCGCTGGAGCCTTCATAGTCCTACAGTCATTACTTTACACATTATAGTGGAATAAAATGCTCATTCAAACCTCAAATCTTCAAGAACATGCACAGAAACCATGATATAATTATAAAGTTTATTTCAGGTGTGTGTAACTATATGAACTTCTTCACTCAACAACTTGTGGCTCCTACTTTATCAGTGGTGACTTGAAGAGTCGACGTCACTGGTCAGCCTCTTCATCCTCCTGGAGGGGTTTTCTCCCACTCCTCCTCACAGAGCTCGTCCTCCTCAGGGAGGTTTGAGTCTCATGAACAGCTTCAGGTCCTCAGTTGGACTTAGGTCAGGGCTTTGACTTGTTCTTCCTGAGGCTTGTTTGATATTTCTTCTGGACTGCTGAGGATCGTGGTCTCGTCATCATGTCCCTCAGTGGACTGACTGATGGAGCCCAGATCTTTGTGATGTGACTTTCTAACCTCCTCCAGGCTGATGCTCACTCACTCCTCTCCTCCTGAGCTCCTCTTGAGCTCCCCCTGGTCTCCTTAGATCACTGCAGTGTTTTTCGTTCTCCTGCGTGGTAACACCAGACTGACCAGGTTTCTCCCCAAAGATCTGACCTTCATACCCAATTATTGACCCACCTGATCCAACTTCCCTGCTTGATTTAATTAATGCTACAGGAGGTTCACTGTATTTTTACTTCATGTACAATTTCCTAAAATGAAAATGAAATGAAGTTGGTAAATTAACTTGATATCTACTCAACATTTCTATAGTTACAAAAGGGGTTTCAAGCCTCACTGTACCCCTCGATATCTCAGCCCGCAGAGCTTCAGGTCTCTACAGGACCTGATTTAGACTCGTCCAATTAGAGCTGCTTAACGGGCCACACTTCCCCGTAGCACTGGACCGTATCACAGCGACTAACTGCCTTTCTTTACCACTGAACACCATTAGGATGACTAAGACTCCTAATGGGACCCTGCCCAGCGTGGCGGACACACTGTCTGTATGGGGGGTGAGGGGAAAAGGAAGGAGGGAGCGGGAGAAAGAAAGAATAAAGCTTAGTAGAGGAAGAAAGAGAGAACCCAGACAAGACACCTGCTGTGTGTGTGTGTGTGTGTGTGTGTGTGTGTGTGTGTGTGCTCAACATGTCATCTGCGGTGTCAGTTCCCTTGCCACAGGGGCGTAGGCGTTCAAGTAGAGAGCATATGGCTTAGAAGCACTCCCGATAGCGTCGTAAATAAAACTAGAAGTCCCACCTTCTTCACACCGACTGATGAATGGTCTTCAGGGAAGTCAAAGGTTGAGGTTTGTGGTTTAAAGTAACCCCCTGCTGCTGAGTGGGTTAACTCATCAGGTCCTACACTGTTCTCAGCTCCTGGTATTGTGTGCAGATACAGTTTGGTTTCTGAACTGCTGAGGAGGCCAAGACGGGTCAGCCGACACCTTTTCCTGTTGCTGTTGAGATCAATAGTGTCATAATATTGCAGAGTAATGTTGGGAGGTGAACGCTGCTGCCTGATGTCCTCTGTTGTCTCCATCAGTCTGACATCTGAACTGGGTTTCTGTGTACGGCACTAAGGATGATACCACCACATCCTGTGTACTGGTATGATGCATGATGGCGTTCCCCTTGAGAAGCAGACGCCACACACTGACCAGTTCAGAGATAAAACTTACCCCAGATCTGAAATGTGATTGTACTCAACATCTCAATGTACTCAGAATAATGAAGAACATCAAAATCCCACAGCGGTTCTTTTTTTCTCGTTCTTACCGTGGAGACATCGGGTTTATTTCTCATATATCGTCCTCATAAGAGCTCCCTGAACAATAAAGTCAATTCACTTTCTGCGCCGCTTTGCTCCGCGCTGGAACAACACACACACACACACACACACAATTCCACCACGAAAATGTACTTACTTACATGTACACACAAGTACACACCGACGCAACGTAAGACAATTTCACAACAAACATCGACGTACCTAGACACACACCCACACACACACACACACACACACACACACACACACACACACACACACACACACACAAAGGGCAACTAAACAGTTGGAGAGCTGAAAATGATTACTCAGGGCTTTTTTCTTTCTCCTCTTCATCTGATTTTCCTTTTTTCCAGGGCAGAGTGAATCACGGAGAAGCAACCGTCACTGCGTTATTGCTTCTCTTTGCTTAAACGGATGTTGGGGAAGGAATCAGATAAAAATGCTATTTATTTCTCATCTCCTACGCTTTTATATTGGCCCACACACATACACACACACACACAGATAAATACACACTGGACACAGATGCACAAGCTGTACACATGAACGTACACATGCCAGAACGCACAAAAACACCGCACTTCAACACACACAAATACGTACACACACACACACACACACACACACACTGTGCTCTGACTCACACATGCTGTGCACAAATACCCAGACACACAATCACATTATACAAACACACACACAAATACGTATACACACATGCATGTACGTATGCATGTACACACACACAAGCACACACACACACACACGCACGAACACACACACACACACACACGCACACATTCCTACCTCCCTCCCTCTCAGACAGTGTGACCTGCTGATGCTGTTATGATCCATATGTGATATGATACAGAAACTGTTTACAGCAACTGTGTTGCTGTTACAGCAAAAATCCCATAGCGGGTGTTTCAAAAGTAGCTAAACATTTTTTAATCACAATGAAAAAACAAAGCAGTATCATTTTAGTCAGTTTAACAAAATAAATCAACATCCAATTGATAAAATTAAGCATTTATCAACACTTCTAGAGTAAGGTAGATTCAAATGTATAACTATTTTGAAACAAGACACAGTTGACTGAATCCTCAAAAATCTAAGTATTTTATAAGCAAAGGTCTTCACATGACTAAATAACATACTGTTGAATGTGTTGTCACACCAGCAGTCATACCGCAATTTTTTACAATCGGTGGATCTTATTTTATAATGACTTGCTAACCTGACATCTTTAGTGAATTACTATCTCAAATAGAGCTTTAACATCCCCAGTACCACTCACTTTGTCTGAACCCACTGGATATTGATTAGTGGCAATACATAGGTATGTGATTGTATACATACATGATTACACGTTCCTCTATAGGTTGAGTAAATCCTACGACCCTTGGGCTTCTGAAACCCTCTCAAACTCCATTGATGAACTCAAAAATACATGGTGGTTGAGCTAAAACCAAAGCTGTAAGATCCTAGAAAGCTGAGATACTGGAGTTACGAGGATACCTGCCAGCGTGTGATTCTCTGAACTTGCCTGTATGTGCAGTATAAGGTCTTGTCTACTCGTTGTGTTGTAAATATCAGAATGTTTTCTATCTGTACTGAAGTGAAATAAAAGGAACTTGAACCTCTCAGTTTGGAGGGAGGAGCCGGTTTGGATAACTGAGTTTCTACTGAATTTGAATTTTTCCAAGCTAAAAGCAGGACCTGAAACTTTACAAATCGGCAATTTTAAAGAACATTCTTTATGAGTTGGGGGAATATAACACTTTGAGGTGGTAAAATGGTTCAGAAAACCAATGTTTAGCCACTAAGGCAAGATCTGTACTCTGACCAGCCTGACATGGCTCGAGAGGTCAATCCTTTTAGTAGCCATTCGCCTTAGTTTCCATAGAGGTGTAACACATCAACAATACTGCACACACCACATTTTGAAGGTTCTTTTAAAGTAATTTTGTTGGCCAGTAAAACAAAAACTTCAAGTTTCAGTACAGTAGTTGCTGCCCTTTGCCTTTGAAGTGTAGAATATCCCATTTTGTGTTTAACCAGATATCAGTTATCAGTTCAGATGAGGCTCTACTGAGCTTCAAGTCTACCTGGTAAACAGACACTGAACCTCTGAACACAGTTTCAACAATTCCTCTTACCTCTTATTTTATATTTTCATTTCCAAAGTGCTCTTACTGTATATATTGTGTTGTTTTTTATATAAGAGCTCTTACTGTAATTATTGTAATTACCGTAATACTGTAAATATTGTGTTGGTTTTTTTACTGTAAATATTGTGAACTATTGCCCTTTGCACATTCCCGTGAGCATTGCCACTTTTGCATTTCACTGCACACCTCGTGTGCATGTGACAAATAAACTACTTGAACTTGAACTTGAACTTGAATTCAAACAGGGTTGAGTATACATGAAACAAAAAGAGTGGAGAGACGAGGTTGTCTGGCTACTTTTCTTGTCAGCATGCTGACATGGCTGGAGAGGTCAATCCATTTAGTCTCCAGTGGCTTAGTGTCACTAGCAGTCCCAGAGAGGGGAGTGGTGAAGCGGCGTAACGATGGGGAGGTTCATAGGGTCAAAGACTACAGGCAATCGCCTGCTGTAGTCCTGCTGTAGGAGGAACCAATGAGTGACATTATCTGGTCGGGATGAAAACCTGCAGACTCTCGGCCCTCGTTCCCTGTTGTGTCCTCTATGCCACATCTGACGTGATAGCTAATGGTCAAAGTATGATTTCAAAACAAAAGGAGGAAGGATGAAGATCCAAAACGTTTAACCGCCAATCGAGGATGCATTGGATGGTGACTTGGGCAATGACAATATGTGAGAATCCCCAAGATTCATTGCAAGAATGAGGCAGCATGTCCAAACAGCACCACAGGCTATAGTACAGAGCCGGTGGAAACAGCACATGGTCCATCTCAAACTGTACAGATGCTTCTCTGTTCTTGAGAAATTTGTTCTCTCTTGAGGAGAAAGTCCTCCACAGGGACACAAGCATCGACTTTGCACTCTTGGATTTGATGCAACCAGTGAACAGTTTTTATTTCCCCTTTTACCCGTCAGCTTACAAGAAATACAACAGGAACAAAGTCTCCTTTCGTCCGAGACTCCTCTACCTACTGACACCACCCAAGGGGAATATATAGTAGCGGGTTAATGGGGTTCAGGTACTGCTTGTTGTCTCATCAGGCCATTCCTCATCTCCCCTGGCCTTCTGACCGAGGCTTGACCCTGTCCTCAGTCGCCAGGACAAGTTCAGGAGAATGACACCAGGTACGAGTCACAACAACATACTCCATTGAGAAATGCTTGTTAATAATCTGTTTTTCTCTCCACCAACACTGAAAAGCAAATTGAGTTTCATTCCAAAACGAAATAGCCAACATTTGAAACAGCATGGGTTACCGTTGAATGATCTGTGCTTTTGAAATGTTGGCCGATGAAGTCATGTCTTCTCCAAAGTGAATATGTAGACTTGCTAAAGCAGAGACGTCACCGACGGTCAGCAACACCATGTCAGTCGCTTAGGGTTAGTTACAGAGAGGTGTCACACGACCAATAACACTGCAACGTGTTTCTAACCCTGGGTATCAATTACCAGCCAACCACTCAGCTTGGAGGCCTGACCCGAGGAGCAAATGAGGCTTGAACTTGAACCCAAAAGACTCGATTATTTTTGTATTGTGCTTTTTATAGGTTTACAAATTGTGGTAAACAAGTACCATAATTACCCGCCGATTACACCAGGTAACCAGTAATCTACGGCAGATTACTGGCAGCCTGCCCAGCTCCATTGTACGTTAATCCCTTTAGACCAGAGATTTATTGTCACTGACAGCTCATACAGAGGCGTGCTGCAGCATCACATACCACACCCTGTCGTTGACCTTGTTCTCAGCTTGGCCATGTGGAGAGCAAGGCACTACCACGGTTAGGGTTAGGGTAATACGATGGGCAACCAGGTTCATCGTCTAAAGACACTATGGGGTTGATCACACCGAGAAGCTGAAAAGTTGAAAAAAGTTGACTTTAATACATTTTTGTATTTGGTTCTTTGAGGTTCACTCTGCCCAATTACAAGCCAAGCAGGGCTTGTAAACAAACGTCACATGACTCGCAAGTAGCTTGTTTAGTGTTTAGTGTCCTGTCATCCTGCCAGGTTAGATGTTCTGGCAGCGGGGGCGGGGTCAAAACAAATCCTATTCCAGTCCCTGTAACCTCCAGGGTCAGGACGAGGTTATTCAGGTTCAGTGTTTTCCCCTTCACGTAGCTCCTCCCCCTGGACACCAGCTGCTGCAAGGCTCGATCCTGTGACCTTTTTGCCAAGTTCAGACACCAAATCAGCTAAGTGCCTTAAAATGTGAACCTGGATCCTGGAAATCTGGATTATCGTCTTCGGTGTGAATTTAAAGGCCGACGCCACTCGGCGCGTCCACGTTCCTGTGTTTGCGCGTCATGGGAGGTGAATCCCTTTTCGGTCGCCACCACAACCCTTCCACAGAGGAGGTGGTGTCAGAAGTTAAGCCAGAGGATGATCAGAAGGTGTCTAAACCCGTTAACCACGGCGGGACGCGTGCCAACATTTTACATAAGCTACTATGACGGCGCGGCACGGCTAACAGGCTGGAGGGCACAACATCTTTTATTATCCCCTTTTAATTGTGTTGTTTTTTTAAGGCAAACACTAATTAACATTATTGGAGATGCTCAATGCATCTGGGTGTGGGATGTGAATACACAGCAACCAGAATACACACACACACACACACACACACACACACACACACACACACACACACGTAAATATATGTATTTTATTTATTTTGATGCTTTGGCAGTATCGTTCAGCTTTCAAGGTCATGTGGATCTGAATGGATTTTTCAAGGTTATTACATGTTACATGTTACATTCATGTTACAGAGGAGAGAGAGCTCAGAAAGAGACAGAAGAGAGGAAATAAAGAAGAGGAGAAAAGGGGACGAGAGACAGAGAAATTAAATGGTGCCGAAGGAGAGAACAGAGAGGTAATGAAACAGAGAGAGAGACAGGAAAAGAGAGGAAGAAACCAGCAGAAATGAGAAGGAAAGAAGGAGGAGGGGCAACGGCGATCACAAAGAGGACAGAAGCTAAAAGGAGAGGAGGTGGGGGAGGAAGAGGAGGTGGAGGAGGACAGACACTGAAAGGAGAGGAAGTGGAGGGGAGGAGAAGATGAGAGGAAGGAGGCTGAGGGAAGGAGAAGGAGAGAGGAAAAGGAAGAGAGGAAGAGAAGGAGAGAAGAGGAGAAGCTGACAGGAAAGGTGGAGGAGAAGACAGGAGATGTCAAGGAGGAGGAGGTGAAGGGGGAGCAGCATTGAAGAAAGAGGAGGAGGAAAGGAGGAGAAGTAGCGAGGACAGAAGAGGGAGATGAAGGAAACAAGAGGAGAAGCTCAGGGAGGAGGAGGAGGAGGAGGAGGAGAGAGTATGTCTAAGTGAGCCTCCCATGGATGGTTTTCCTCTTTATCACTTGACACTCTGAGACCCCTTCAATGCTACGGATGGATGAGAGAGGAGGCTGGGGAGAGAGAGAGAGAGAGAGAGAGAGAGGGAGAGACAGAGCAGGGGAGAGAGAGAGAGAGAGAGAGAGAGAGGCACTTAGAGAGGCAGGCAGTCAGGCAGTCAGTCCTTCGTCTAGATAATCCTTTCCACTAATACTAATCCCTGCTCTGTCACACACACACACACACACACACACACACACACACACACACACACACCTCTCACACTTTTCCTGCCTCTCCAGTCACCCCTTCAGTGTGTTTTTGTGTGTTTTGGGGGACGGCTGAGAAAAAGAAGTGGGGTGTGTGTGTGGGGTGAGTGACTGAGTGGAAGAGATAGAATAAAGTGTGTGTGTGTGTGTGTGTGTGTGTGTGTGTGTGTGTGTGTGTGTGTGTGTGTGTGTGTGTGTGTGTGTGTGTGTCTTGACACAGGGTAGCTCATCAAACCTGGCGAGGTGGTAAAGCCTCCATCGTTTTGCTATGAAAAAGGATAATAAACCCCAAAATTATCCTGTACTGATGCACTTTATTTATACTCTATTTTATATATGTATTGTTACTACTTAATTGTGATTCTGATGTCTTTACTGTAGGTAGGGCTTGTAAGCATTTTGACACCTGCTGTATCCACTGCATGACAAATAAACTTATTATTGATATTATTGAAGTGATCAGCTGATTTAACACGTTTGTTCATGAAGCTGTGAGACTGGATCAAAGGGAGGGTGACCTGAATCAAGTGAATCTGGTGAATCCGGTGAATCTGGTGAATTAGGTTAATCAGGTGAATTAGATGAATTAGGTGAATTAGGTGAATCAGATGAACCAGGTCAATCAGGTCAATCAGGTGAAGCTGTGACTGATTGATTCACCTGTTAAATCCTCCTCAGTCATGAAGGATGGAGGTGGAGGACGTGAAGGAGAGGAGACGTTCAAGGGGTTTTTCCAGACGTGGGTTATGCAGGTGATGAATTTCAGGAGATGTTTTTCTCATGATCAGTGTTGGACTCAAAAAAGTAATATTTACTTCCTTCAAAATCAGGCGCAGACGTTGCAGCTACATTTCAGCAGCCTAGGATGTGAATCAAAAGACGGGAGATGTGAGCATGATCAGACGAACAAACGACTCGGGCTCCTTTAATAATGCAGCAGTAACAGTTCCTCCGTCTTCCCATCAGACCCCTGGGCGATGTTGACGCATCAGGACACCAGAACCAATCAGCTGACAGGTTTCCTTAATCCATTCGCACATGCAACTAAAGTTTATTTTTTGATTTGTTATGAGATTGTCACTCGGTGCTTTACTTGTTACTGGGAGTAAAAATAACATATTACCCACCAGCAGGTTGTCGGTTCAAATCCCCAGACTGACTCCACAACCCTAACAGGGTTTCTGCACTTCAAGGTCTTTGAGCTAGTGTATGATGTTAAAAAGCATTAAAATGTCTTAAATACAGTTATGAGAGTTTTAATGGTTTTAATGGTTTTAGTGGTTTTAGTGATTTTAATGGTTTTAATAGTTTTAGTGGTAGTGGTTTTAGTGGTTTTAGTTAAATCTTTATTTGAACTGATAGTTTTCATTACGATGTTCAGAGATAGTAGAGAGATAGTAGAGAGATAGTAGAGGATAGTAGAGGATAGTAGAAGATAGTAGAGGACTAGAGGATAATAGAGAGATAGTAGAGAGATAGTAGAGGAGTAGAGGATAGTAGAGAGATAGTAGAGGGGTAGAGGATAGTAGAGAGATAGTAGAGTGATAGTAAAGAGATAGTAGAGGATAGTAGAGAGATAGTAGAGAGATAGTAGAGGGGTATGGGATAGTAGAGAGATACTAGAGAGATAGTAGAGGATAGTAGAGAGATAGTAGAGAGATAGTAGAGGAGTAGAGGATAGTAGAGAGATAGTAGAGAGATAGTAAAGAGATAGTAGAGGATAGCAGAGAGATAGAGGAGTAGAGGATAGTAGAGAGATAGTAGAGAGATACTAGAGGAGTAGAGGATAATAGAGAGATAGTAGAGAGATAGTAGAGGATAGTAGAGAGATAGTAGAGAGGCAGTAGAGGATGGTAGAGAGATAGTAGAGAGATAGTAGAGGATAGTAGAGAGATAGTAGAGGAGTAGAGGACAATAGAGAGATAATAGAGAGATAGTGGAGGAGTAGAGGATAGTAGAGAGATAGTAGAGGATAGAGGATAGTAGAGAGATAGAGGAGTAGAGGACAATGGAGAGATAGTAGAGAGATAGTGGATGAGTAGAGGATAGCAGAGAGATAGTAGAGAGATAGTAGAGGATAGTAGAGAGATAGTGGAGGAGTAGAGGATAGTAGAGAGATAGTAGAGGATAAAGGATAGTAGAGAGATAGTAGAGGAGTAGAGGATAATAGAGAGATAGTAGAGAGACAGTAGAGGATAGTAGAGAGATAGTGTTATAGCCATTTTCATTCAATATACTTTCATTGCAGTTGTATATACTAATTAAGATTTAGGTTTTGAAGTATGGCCTTGTAGGATTTATAATTTAATGCTTTTGAATTATATTTATGTTTCATGTGCCTAATGTTGTTTTTGATGCCACGTTTGAGGTGACGTGAGAGGGCAAAGGTTATATATATAGGGCAAAGGTGAATTCTGGAAGGGCTGATGGAAAATGGGTAGTTTGGTTACAAACACTATTTTGACCACCCTCATCCTCATTCATTTATTAGGTAACCAAGTTTTCGTTAAGTTTGGCTATAAGAACTAATTTACAACCACTTTTCATTCATCTTTTGTTGCTGTAAATGGACAAAATAAATTATTTCTTTTTTCAACGATACCGGGAGGAGGAAGTGTGCGTTAATCCAGCCAGGCATCTACGTTTTCCACGGCAAGGAACAAATGGTCGAAACAGATAGTAGAGAGATAGTAGAGGAGTAGAGGATACTAGAGAGATACTAGAGGAGTAGAGGATAGTAGAGAGATAGTAGAGAGACAGTAGAGGAGAGTAGAGGATAGTAGAGAGATAGTAGAGAGACAGTAGAGAGATAGTAGAGAGCTAGAGGATAGTAGAGAGAGAGTAGAGGAGTAGAGGACAATAGAGAGATAGTAGAGAGATAGTAGAGGAGTAGAGGATAGTAGAGAGATAGTAGAGAGATAGTAGAGGATAGAGGATAGCAGAGAGATAGTAGAGAGATAGTAGAGGAGTAGAGAATGATAGAGAGATAGTAGAGAGATAGTAGAGGAGTAGAGAGATAGTAGAGAGACAGTAGAGGATAGTAGAGAGATAGTACAGGAGTACAGGATACTAGAGAGATAGTAGAGAGATAGTAGAGGAGTAGAGGATAATAGAGAGATAGTAGAGAGATAGTAGAGGAGTAGAGGATAGTAGAGAGATAGTAGAGAGACAGTAGAGGAGAGTAGAGGATAGTAGAGAGATAGTAGAGAGACAGTAGAGGACAGTAGAGAGACAGTAGAGAGACAGTAGAGGATAGTTGAGAGATAGTAGAGAGATAGAGGATAGTAGAGAGATAGTGGAGAGACAGTAGAGGATAGTAGAGAGATAGTAGAGAGATAGAGGATAGTAGAGAGATAGTAGAGAGATAGTGGAGAGACAGTAGAGGATAGTAGAGAGATAGTAGAGAGACAGTAGAGGAGAGTAGAGGATAGTAGAGAGACAGTAGAGAGACAGTAGAGGATAGTTGAGAGATAGTAGAGAGATAGAGGATAGTAGAGAGATAGTAGAGAGATAGTGGAGAGACAGTAGAGGATAGTAGAGAGATAGTAGAGAGATAGAGGATAGTAGAGAGATAGTAGAGAGACATTAGAGGAGTAGAGGATAGTAGAGAGATAGTAGAGAGACAGTAGAGGAGAGTAGAGGATAGTAGACAGATAGTAGAGAGACAGTAGAGGATAGTAGAGAGATAGTAGAGAGATAGAGGATAGTAGAGAGAGTGGTTTATTGGTTTTGGTGGTTTTAATGGTTTTAATGGTTTTAATGGTTTTAGTTAAATCTTTATTTGAACTGATAGTTTTCCATTACGATGTTCAGAGATAGTAAAGAGATAGTAGAGCGATAGTAGAGAAACAGTAGAGAGATAGTAGAGAGATAGTAGAGGATAGTAGAGAGATAGAGGATAGTAGAGAGATAGTAGAGAGATAGTAGAGGATAGTAGAGAGATAGTAGAGAGATAGTAGAGGATAGTAGAGAGATAGAGGATAGTAGAGCGAATGTAGAGAGATAGTAGAGGAATAGAGGATAGTAGAGAGATAGTAGAGGATAGTAGAGAGATAGTAGAGGATAGTAGAGAGATAGAGGATAGTAGAGAGATAGAGGATAGTAGAGGATAGTAGAGCGATAGTAGAGAGATAGTAGAGGAGTAGAGGATAGTAGAGAGATAGTAGAGGATAGTAGAGAGATAGAGGATAGTAGAGGATAGTAGAGAGATAGTAGAGGAGTAGAGGATAGTAGAGAGATAGAGGATAGTAGAGAGATAGTAGAGGAGTAGAGGATAGTAGAGAGATAGAGGATAGTAGAGAGAGTGGTTTAGTGGTTTTAGTGATTTTAATGGTTTTAGTGATTTTAATGGTTTTAATGGTAGTAAAGGATAATAGAGGATAGTAGAGAGATAGTAGAGAGATAGTAGAGGATAGTAGAGAGATAGAGGATAGTAGAGGATAGTAGAGAGATAGAGGATAGTAGAGAGAGTGGTTTAGTGGTTTTAGTGATTTTAATGGTTTTAGTGATTTTAATGGTTTTAATGGTAGTAAAGGATAATAGAGGATAGCAGAGAGATAGTAGAGAGATAGTAGAGAGATAGTAGAGGCCGTGTCTGACAGATTTCTGTTCGGTTCTTAGATTCAGTTGCAGCATTAAAAGGTTTTCGATTTGACTTTTGCCTCACGTGCATTCAGCCGGTGGTGAAATGCCTTGCTCAAGGGAGAAGGTTTCTCATTCACTCCCACCGCCCAGAAAGAGAGAGGGGAGAGGGTGTGTGTGTGTGTGTGTGTGTGTGTGTGTGTGTGTGTGTGTGTGTGTGTGTGTGTGTGTGTGTGTGTGTGTGTGTGTGTGTGTGTGTGTGTGTGTTGGAAGGTCAATAGAGTGTATGTGTGCTCCTCACCTCTTTCACAGCTCTCCAGAGTCATTAATTACGGTACACACACACACACACACACACACACACACACACACACACACACCGCCACCTCACAATGTAGAACCTTTCAAGTTCACACAAACACATACACACATGTCACACACACACACACACACACACACACACACACACACACACACACACACACACACACACACACACACACAGCCACCTCCATGGCTAAGCAGATAAAGGATTAGTGGCTGATCCTGTTTGAGCCAGGCTGTTTGGCTGAGCTGACTTTCACAGTACTAACCTCTCACTCGCACACACACACACACACACACACACACACACAAATCCTTAACCCTGGTAAATATACACACAATGTCTTAACCCTGACATATATACAGGAACACACACAAGCATAAGAAAAGACAGAAATGCACAAATATGGGGACACACACACACACACACACACACACACACACACACACACACACATCTCAGCACCTGGTGGTAGCAGACAGTGTGATAATCTATGTCCTTATAGCCCACTGTGGCTAGCTGTGATGTGTGTGTGTGTGTGTGTGTGCGTGTGTGTGTGAGAGAGAGAGAGAGAGAGAGAGAGGAGAGAGACACTGAGTAACAAGTGTGTGACAGTGTGAGTGAATGAGGAAGTGAGAGAGAAAGTAAGTGGATGAACAAATGAGTGAGTGAACAAGTGGGTGAGCGAGCATATGAGTGAATGGTGAAGTGAGAGAGAGAGAGAGAGAGCTGCAGATAAGAGAAGACATTTCAAAGATGCACTGAAACAACACACACACACACATACACACACACTCCCTCAGTGTAGTACACTCAATGATCTTTCTTCTCCTCCTGTAAGTTAATGGACTACAAGTTCCATTGTCCTGTGAAGGAGTGGACTACAAATCCCTTAATACCTTAATATACCAAATATGATCTTGTTGTTATCATTTTAATAGAGAACAGATCCAATCATGTTAAAGCAGCTTCCAATCAATGATCAATGATTTGATGACCTGCAGCTAATAATTGATCACATTGACCAAATAATAATAATAATGACCAAATTCTGATCTTGCCAGTCGTCAGGCAGAGAAAGAGAGACAGACAGACGACACACAGACAGGTGGTCCTCCTCCTCCTCCTCCTCCTCCTGCCTGCCAAGCATGCGAGGTAATTTGCTCCACAGGAAAGGAATTAGGAGGTAGTGGATATCAAATTGCTTGTTCAGCTTAAAATGTTCTTAAACTTTTCAATTTAATCATTTTTTCCTTCCCCGGCGAGCATCAGAGGGGTGAACTCTCCCACCTCACCTCAGAGATTCCCCAGCAGAGATAGCGAAGCCCAGTTTCTAATTTCCTAATTTAGATTTTACTTTTTAAATGTCTTTCTGTTGTATTTTTCAATTAAGTTTTCAATTAAGTACACAGAACTAAAAAGGCCTCATATTAAAAAGGTGGATTGTTTTCTTCTTTTTAATTCCCTTATCATGTGGCAACCCAGAAGAATGGAGAGAAAACGAGGAGGGAGGGAGGGAGCGAGGAGAGAGGGATGGAGGAGAGAGGGAGGAGAGAGGGAGCGAAGAGAGCGGGATGGAGGAGAGAGGGAGGAGAGAGGGCGCGAAGAGGGCGGGATGGGGAGAGAGGGAGGGATGAATGGAAGGAGGGAGGGAGGGAGGAGAGAGGTAGGGATGGAGGGAGGGAGGAGAGAAGGGATGGAGGGGGGAGGGATTAGAGAGGAGAGAGGGACAGATGAGAGGAGGGAGGGAGGAGAGATGTAGGGATGGAGCGGAGGGAGGAGAGGAGGGATGGAGGGAGGAGAGAGAGAGGGATGGAGAAAGGGGATAGAGGAAGGGATGAGAGGAGGGCTGGAGGGAGGAGAGAGGGAGGGGTGAGAGGAGGGAGGAGGTGAGTAAGGCAAGAAGATAGGGAGGGAGTGAATGAACAAAGTCGTTTTACCAGCTACCAGCTTTAGGGGTGGACAAAATAATGGAAACGCCACATGAAGTAACAAGAAGTACAAAGACTCTGGAGAGACAGACAGACAGACAAGCAGCAGTCTGTCAGCTGAGAGGCCTGACGGTCGCCATAGCAACATAATAATAATAATAATAATAACTTTATTTATATAGCACCTTTCAAAACAGAGTTACAAAGTGCTTAACAATAAAACAATATATAATAAAAGGAGAAATAAATCTGAGACATAAGATGTAAAACAGGATAAAGTAAATTAAATAGTTACAAGTGCTTAACAGTAAAACAAATAACAAGAAATAAAATCCAAGACACAGATATAAGACAGGATAAAATAATTTAGAATAGTTACAATACCATCAGTGAGGAAAAGCCATAAGATAAAAGTGAGTCTTAAGAAGAGATTTAAAGGAGGATACTGAGTCTGCCTGCCTGAGATCTCCAGGCAGGGAGTTCCACAGCTGAGGGGCCCGAACAGCAAAGGCCCGGTCACCTTTAGTGACAAGTCGAGATTTTGGGACCATCAGTAGAGCCCTGCTGGAGGATCTCAGGCAGCGATCAGGCTCATAGGGAGTTAGCAAATCACAGATATAGGCAGGAGCCAGACCGTTCATGGCTTTAAAGACAAGCAGTAAAATCTTAAAATCAATTCTAAAAGTCACAGGTAACCAGTGAAGGGCAGCAAGGATTGGTGTAATGTGGTCACTTCTCTTAGTACGTGTTAAGAGCCTGGCAGCATGGATGTTTCGTCTGCTGATACCAGAATAAAGTGCATTGCAATAATCAAGTCTGGAAGAGATAAAAGCATGGATGACCTTTTCTAAGTCTGTAGAGGAAAGGAATGACCTGATCTTGGTTAGTTGTCTCAGTTGGGCAAAGCAGGACTGAACCACTTTGGTCACCTGAGCATCAAAAGACAACTCTGAGTCAAAGATGACACCTAGGTTGCGAGCCTCTTTTTGCACATTTTTAGATAGGGCACCCAGACTAGAGGAGAGATTGTTAATGCTGCTAGTGCTGGGGCCGGAGGGGGTAATAATAATTGTTTCTGATTTGGATTCATTCAACTGCAGGAAATTCTTGGACATCCATTTTTTAATTTCAGCCAGACAAGACATGATAGAAGAAACATCGATGGTACCAGGCTGTAACGGGACATACAATTGGGTGTCATCTGCGTAGCAATGGAAATTAATATTGTGTCGACGCATGATATGCCCCAGGGGTAGCATGTATATAGTGAATAAGAGGGGACCCAAAATAGACCCCTGAGGGACCCCACAGAAGAGAGGAGCACGAGAGGAGGAGGCATCTCCAAGCATGACAGAGAAGGACCTGTTTGACAGATAAACCAATCCAGAGCCTCATCACTGATGCCAACGTAGTGTTTCAGACGGCTGATTAAAACATTGTGGTCCACTGTGTCAAAGGCTGAGCTGAGGTCAAGGAGAATTAAAATGGAGTACAGGCCTGTGTCAGCTGCAAACAGTAAGTCATTGGTGACCTTGACCAGAGCAGTCTCAGTGCTATGTAGGGAGCGCAAACCAGATTGAAAATTTTCAAAGATTTGATTGTTGTTCATAAAAGAAATCAGCTGAGTGGAGATAACCTTTTCTAAGATCTTTGATAAAAATGGCAGCTTGGAGATTGGTCTAAAGTTACTTAGAACAGAGGGATCTAGAGAGGGCTTCTTTAAAAGGGGGTAAACAGTGGCATGTTTAAAATTGGAGGGGAAAATACCAGAAGACAGAGAGCCGTTAATAATGGCTAAAATATTTGGACCAACCGTCTGAAATACAGCTTTTAAAAACCAAGTGGGAATGCAGTCTGAAGGGCAGGTGGATGGTTTTGAAAGTGCAACAGTGCGTTCCAGGTTTGACAGAGAGATTTCAGTGAAGTGGGTTAATGTTGAAGGTGGGCAGGAGTCAACATCAAGCTCTCTAAAATCAGTGTTAAAATGCTGCCGAATCTCCACTATTTTGGTATAGAAGTAATTAAGAAATTCTTCACATCTCTCTGGGGAGGATTCAACTGGCTGGCTAGGCGGGGGACCAACCACAGCATTTATAGTTTTAAAAAGGATTCTGGGATTATGACCCTGTTTGGCGATCAGATCAGAAAAATAGGCTGTTCCTTGCTTCTCTGATTGTACACTGAAACGTGAACATTAGATTTTTTAGAGAAGCAAGGGAGACACTGAGTTTATCCTTCATCCATTTCCGCTCTGCCTTCCTGCATTGTCTCTTTAAAATCCTTATGTCTTCATTTAACCATGGCAGAGAAGAAGGTTTCAGCTTTTTATATCTGTTGAATAAACTTAGATCGAGACAGAAGTCTTTTTAAATCAATCATGAATTACATGAGCACATTTATTAGCACACAGAAGACAATACAATACAATACAATACAATACAATACAATACAATACTGAGCGCTCAGGAGAGATACGCACACATGGGTAAAGCATACGGATCTCTGCTCTAGGAGCATCAGGGAAAAGTTTATATAGTTAAAGGAAACAATAAAGGGGATGAATATGCAAAAGCGCTATCTACTAGGGGAAGGACTAAAAGCATTGACGCAACTAGTGAGGTCACAAGGCTAGACGAAACATATATCTGGGTACACTTTAGACACATCCTGTCCTCCCAACTACGATATGCGACTTATTGACAAGACATGCACCCAGACACCTCGGCGCCTCACCCTGTGTGACTCAACATGCTAAGGCCTAAGAAAGAGCAGCATCTAAAGAAATATAGGGGATAACAGTAAACAAATCAAGATACCTAAGGTAACATACGTAAATTCTTCCACAATATCTGACTGGAGCAACAGAGTCTAAAATGTTTGTGCAAGAGCTGTTAAAAACATCGACTAGCTCCTCTATGGTGAGGCCATGTTGTTCACTGGCATTAAAAAGTGTGTTAGAGGCTGTAAAAGCTTTGCAGAAACGAGGAACAGAGAGTGAATTTAGAGGGTGCGAGCGAATTAGTGTGGGGGGTTTGGGGTCAGGAGAGAGGAGTGGAACCTGAAAGAGCACTGCGTTGTGATCAGAAATGGCAAAATCAACCAAGTTCACATCATCCACACAGAAGCCATAGGAGAGCACAAGGTCAAGTGTGTGCCCTCTGTCATGGCTGGGCTGCTTCACATATTGGGTCAAATTAAAAGAATCTAAAAGTTTGATAAAATCAGAAGTAAATGAAGAGGAAGAAGGGCAACAAACATGGATATTAAAATCACCAAGAATAAGGGCTCTGTCATATTGTGACATAATGACTGATAATAAGGTCTGAAAATTCCTGAATAAAACCAGAAATAAGTTTAGGGGGTCGGTAAATTAAAACACATAAAATGGGCAGTTTAGTCTTTAAAAAGAAGCTAAGATTCTCAAAAGTGGAGAAGCAGCCAAGCGAGACTGGAGAACAGCTAAAATCATTCTATGTATTACTGCAAGCCCTGTCAATCTTGGCTGCTGGAAAAATAAATATTCTGGGGGGGATGACTCAATGAGAGGGGCACATTCATCAGGATTTATCCAGGACTCTGTGATGATAAAAAAGTCTATATTGTTGTTCAAGATAAAATCCTGGCAGATAAAAGACTTGTTAGCAAGAGATCTTACATTGAGTAAGTAGAATTGAGCCGCTTCAACAGTAGGGATTGGAGGAGTAGTTTTAACTGTGATTAAATTGTTTCTGTGTGAGCTGTGAATAGAATTTGGTTTTGAACACTGCCTTTCAGTGATCCTAACAGGAATTAATGATTTAGAGATGGAGACAATACCAGCACCAGCAGCAGGACCCGCATTGTCTGGGACAGGTCTAATAAACGCAGAGCCGGGATGTTGGGCAGGGTCTTGCTGGGGAAACCATCAGTCTAGGCTAAAAGCAATAAAATTAATAAAATTACAAATCAATTTTCCTGTTCCTTTCCTATTAAGATGCAGCCCATCATATTTAAAAAGGTCCCACTTGGTCCAGAAGGTATCAAAATGACTAATAAAACCAAGTCCAGTGGCCGTAGTAAAATTTTGCATCCACAGGTGCAGACTAAAAAGACGGCTAAAACGTTCAGAGTTCTTGGTCATAGTGGGAGTGGGACCAGAGAGGACGCACCTCCTCCCCAGGCTTTCAACTGTGGAGGCCAGAGACTCCAGATCATAATGCAGCCTTGCAGATTGCCTGAACATGACATCATTAGTGCCAGTGTGCACTATCACAGTGTGGACGGAGAAATTAATGTCAAGGACAGCTGGAATTAGCTCAATAAGATCAGATGTCTTGCCCCCAGACAGACAGTATGTAATTGCACCAGGAAGCTTTACAAATCTGATGATAGAGTCACCAATGATTCAAATCTCAGGTCGCTCAGTTTCAGGGTTGTCTTTATAAACTGTGAGCTTTGATCTACGTTTATGGCCGATAGTTGATGAGCTGACTGAGTACAGGTGAGCTGAGTGATTGATTACCTGGTCAGATGCATGCGTGGGGAGAGGCACTGTGATAGCAGCAGGTGGCTGAGGTGAAGGAGAAGAAATCACTGGAGCTGGTACAGAGTGGAACAGGTTGTCAGGGTTTTGCAGGAGTGACAAACGGGGACGTTTGCACCCGGGGGGGCCCGACGAAGGGGACGGCGAGCCCGTGGACGAGGTGAAGCGGGGGGGGCGTGGAGCGCTTTCTGATGGCCGGCCGGACACGGCCCGCTCCGCGCGCAGGAGGTGGAACAGGGGAAGGGACCGGCTCCGGGGGAAGCTCAGCCAGCGGGGAGAAGAAGTTAGAGAGGGGGATGTCATCACCGCCGGTACCGAACGGGTCGTAGCGGGGGAGAGAGAGCCTTTTGCGTCCCTTAACTACGGACGCCCAGGAGGGGGAACAAGGTGAAGTCGGGCCAGGGACATCGGCGGGGGCCGCCGCTGCATCCGAGTCCAAGTCCAAGGGCCGTTGGCTACGCGCAGGTTCAAGGCACGTTAGTCGGGAACACAGCTCCGTCTGCTGCTGAAGGAGATCCTGGATGAGCCGCTCAATGTATCGCAGTTCATTTTTCAGTACGGCAATCTCCGCAGACGGGGCCATCGGCGTGTGGCTGTTAGCGAGTGGCTGTTAGCGAGTGGCTGTTAGCGAGTGGCTGTTAGCTCCTTAGCTCCTTTTTAGTTGGATTGCTTCTCTTTGAAATATTCCTGCTACCTGATAGTTTTTCTTGTCTAACAGCAAAGTGTCTGTCTGTAAAGTAACTAACATTTTTTTTTTTTTTCGTAACAATCTCAACATATACTTAGGATTGTAAGTACAGCAGTCAGGATCGTAGCATCGGGCAGGCGAGAACATTGTATCACAAGATCACAATGGCTGCTACTTTGACAGAACTGAAAAGGAAGCGAATCGCCTCTGCACTCAGCAAGGCTGGTTTACTTGTACAATAGATTGTTTTTCAGTCCGTCACTCCTAGTAGTCATGAGACAACTGGCAGAGACCTGCAGCAATCACAAAGAGTAAAAGTGGTCAAAAACTACTCAAAAACTACTTATTTCCTCAGTGGGCAGAGCCAAAGAACCACAGTAACATTAGACTGATGTCCGGTGAAAAAGAACTGAGGAGCAGACGGCGACCACCCCCCCGCTGTAGCAGAGAGTCAGGGTGGCTTTGGCGTGACTCCTCCTGGTCCGAGGTTTCATTCATCAAGCAGCGATAATATAATATGACTTAGCGATCTATAACTTGTTTTACTCTCATCCTCTGACATCGAAAGTAATTCTCAAATGGAGCACTCTCATCTGTGTTCTTATTATTCTCTCTGTCTAACTAACGCGTTCGGTTTAGTAAATCGATGGCAGTGATCATTTTCAATAATTTCCTCCTCCATTTTTGTGCCTTTCCTTTTCCACTCCTATGAATACATGTTATTGAGTCAAACAGTTTCCTACCGCATTTCCACACACAAACTGCTTCTGTGTTCAGGTTAGCAGACCAACATTTCCTTTTTATGCACCTGCATTAGTGCATGTTTGAGCTTAAAAGGGATGAATGAGGTGGAGAGGTAGGTATGTGTGCCGAGTACTTGGATAAAATGAATATTTTTTAAGTTAGCTTAGCTGATAGCAACCGCTAGATTAGACTCCGTTAGCTTAATTAGCATAGCCATGGTAACATCTACCATTATTTAAAAAAATAAAACTCATTGTACAAGATTTTAACTATATGAGACTAAAAATTACTTCAAACTGGTTTTTACAAAAATAACTTCCACTTCTACTATTACTTTTACAGGTTGGAGGGAGAGAAATGGGAGAAAATGTAAGGAGACAGATAAACTGAGAGGTAGAGATAGGGGGTTGGAGTGATGGAAGAAGGGATAGAGAAAGATAGCGATGTAGGGAAGGAGGGAGCAGAGGAAGCGAGAGGGACGGCGGTTGGAGGGGAGAAGGAGGCAAGTCAAGTCGAGTTTATTGTCATTTCAGCCATACATGTAGCACACACAGCCAAACCAAATGTCGTTCCTCAAAAATAGAACATACACTTACACAAAATACAAAATACACAAAATACAACCAACATAATAAATAAAGAATACAATATATAGTAGTGCTGAGTAGTAGTGTCAGTATGAAGATGGGGGGAGGAAAAGAGAAAGGGTTGTGAGGTTGTGATGAGAATGGAAGGGGGGAAAAAAGGATTGAAAGAATGAAGGTATGAAGGTCTGGAGGTATGGAGATATGAAGGTGTGGAGGTAAGGAGGTATGGATGTAAGGAGGTAAGGAGATATGGAGGTATGAAGGTCAGGAGGTATGGAGGTAAGGATGTATGGAGGAAAGGAGGTAATGAGGTATGGAGGTCAGGAGGTATGGAGGTAAGGAGGTGTTGAGGTGTTGAGGTATGGAGGTAAGGGGGTATGGAGGTATGAAGGTCAGGAGGTATGGAGGTATGGAGATAAGGATGTATGGAGGTAAGGGGGTAAAGAGGTATGGAGGTATGAAGGTCAGGAGGTATGGAGGTAAGGAGGTCAGAAGGTATGGAGGTATGAATGAATGGAGTTATGGAGGTCAGGAGGTAAGGAGGTATGAAGGTATGAAAGTAAGGAGGTATGGAGATATGGAGGTCAGGAGGTATGAAGGTATGGTGGTCAGGAGGTATGGTGGTATGGAGGTATGGTGGTATGGAGGTCAGGAGGTAAGGGGGTATGGTGGTATGAAGGTATGAAGGTCAGGAGGTATGGAGGTATGGAGATAAGGACGTATGGAGGTAAGGAGGTATGGAGGTATGAATGTATGGAGGTCTGGAGGTATGAAGGTCAGGAGGTCAGGAGGTATGGAGATATGGAGGTAAAGAGGTAAGGAGGTATGAAGGTATGATGGTATGGAGGTCAGGAGGTATGGAGGAATGGAGGTACGGAGGTATGAAGGTAAGGAGGCAAGGAGTTATGGAGGTATGAAGGTCAGGAGGTATGGAGGTATGGAGGTAAGGAGGTAATGAGGTATGGAGGTCAGGAGGTATGAAGGTATGGAGATAAGGAGGTATGGAGGTAAGGGGGTATGGAGGTGTGAAGCTCAGGAGGTATAGAGGTATGGAGATATGGAGGTATGGAGGTAAGGAGGTATGGAGGTAAAGAGGTATGGAGGTATGGAGGTATGGAGGTATGAAGGTCAGGAGGTATGGAGGTATGGAGGTAAAGAGGTATGGAGGTAAGGAGGTCAGGAGGTATGAAGGTATGGAGGTAAAGAGGTATGGAGGTCAGGAGGTATGAAGGTATGGAGGTATGGAGGTATGGAGGTATGGAGGTCAGGAGGTATGGAGGTAAGGAGATATGAAGGTCAGGAGGTATGGAGGTCAGGAGGTATGGAGATAAGGAGGTATGGAGGTATGAAGGTATGGAGGTCAGGAGGTATGGAGGTATGAAGGTAAGGAGGTATGAAGGTATGGAGGTAAGGGGGTATGGAGGTATGAAGGTCAGGAGGTATGGAGGTATGAAGATAAGGATGTATGGAGGTAAAGAGGTAAGGAGGTATGCAGGTATGAATGTATGCAGGTCTGCAGGTATGGAGGTATGGGAGATATGGGTATATGGAGGTCAGGAGGTATGGAGGAATGAAGGTATGGAGGTATGGAGGTCAGGAGGTATAGAGGTATGGAGGTCAGGAGGTAAGGAGGTTAAGAGGTAAGGAGGTATGGAGGTATAGAGGTATGAATGTATGGAGGTATGAAGGTCAGGAGGTATGGAGGTCAGGAAGTAAGGAGGTATGGAGATACGGAGGTAAGGAGGTCAGGAGGTATGGAGGTATGGAGGTAAGGAGGTATGGAGGTATGGAGGTAAGCAGGTCAGGAGGTATGAAGGTATGAAGTTATGGAGGTATGGAGGTAAAGAGGTATGGAGGTATGGATGTATGAATGTATGGAGGTCTGGATGTATGGAGGTCAGGAGGTATGGAGATATGGAGGTCAGGAGGTATGGAGGTATGAAGGTATGAAGGTAAGGAGGTATGGAGGTCAGGAGGACAGGATGTATGGTGGTCTGGAGGTATGGTGGTATGGAGGTAAGGAGTTATTGAGGTATGGAGGTCAGGAGGTATGGAGGTATGGAGGTCAGGAGGTATGAAGGTAAGGAGGACAGGAGGTATGGAGGTAAGGAGGTATGGAGTTATGAAGGTATGGAGGTAAGGAGGTATGAAGGTATGATGGTATGGAGGTCAGGAGGTAAGGAGGTATGGAGGTCAGGAGGTATGGAGGTATGAAGGTAAGGAGGTCAGTAGGTATGGATGTATGGATGAATAGAAGTATGAAGGAATGGATGTAAGGAGGTAAGGAGATATGGGTGTATGGAGGTCAGCAGGTATGGAGGAATGGAGATAAGGAGGTATGGAGGTAAGGAGGTATGGAGGTATGAAGGTATGGAGGTCAGGAGGTCAGGAGGTATAGAGGTATGGAGGTCAGGAGGTAAGGAGGTTAAGAGGTAAGTAGGTATGGAGGTATAGAGGTATGAATGTATGGAGGTCTGGATTTATGGAGGTATGAAGGTCAGGAGGTATGGAGGTCAGGAGGTAAGGAGGTATGGAGATACAGAGGTAAAGAGGTAAGGAGGTCAGGAGGTATGGAGGTATGGAGGTAAGGAGGTATGGAGGTATGGAGGTAAGCAGGTCAGGAGGTATGAAGGTATGAAGTTATGGAGGTATGGAGGTAAAGAGGTATGGAGGTATGGATGTATGAATGTATGGAGGTCTGGATGTATGGAGGTCAGGAGGTATGGAGGTAAGGGGGTAAAGAGGTATGGAGGTATGAAGGTCAGGAGGTATGGAGGTAAGGAGGTCAGAAGGTATGGAGGTATGAATGAATGGAGTTATGGAGGTATGGAGGTCAGGAGGTATGGAGGTAAGGAGGTATGAAGGTATGAAGGTAAGGAGGTATGGAGGTATGGAGGTCAGGAGGTATGAAGGTATGGTGGTCAGGAGGTATGGTGGTATGGAGGTATGGTGGTATGGAGGTCAGGAGGTAAGGAGGTAAGGGGGTATGGTGGTATGAAGGTATGAAGGTCAGGAGGTATGGAGGTATGGAGATAAGGACGTATGGAGGTAAGGAGGTAGGAGGTATGGAGGTATGAATGTATGGAGGTCTGGAGGTATGAAGGTCAGGAGGTATGGAGGTCAGGAGGTATGGAGATATGGAGGTAAAGAGGTAAGGAGGTATGGAGGTATGAAGGTATGATGGTATGGAGGAATGGAGGTACGGAGGTATGAAGGTAAGGAGGCAAGGAGTTATGGAGGTATGAAGGTCAGGAGGTATGGAGGTATGGAGGTAAGGAGGTAATGAGGTATGGAGGTCAGGAGGTATGAAGGTATGGCGGTAAGGAGGTATGGAGGTAAGGCGGTATGGAGGTGTGAAGGTCAGGAGGTATAGAGGTATGGAGGTATGGAGGTAAGGAGGTATGGAGGTAAAGAGGTAAGGAGGTATGGAGGTATGGATGTATGGAGGTATGAAGGTCAGGAGGTATGGAGGTAAAGAGGTATGGAGGTAAGGAGGTCAGGAGGTATGAAGGTATGGAGGTAAAGAGGTATGGAGGTAAGGAGGTCAGGAGGTATGAAGGTATGGAGGTAAGGAGGTATGGAGGTATGGAGGTCAGGAGGTATGGAGGTAAGGAGATATGAAGGTCAGGAGGTATGAAGGTATGGAGGTAAAGAGGTATGGAGGTAAGGAGGTCAGGAGGTATGAAGGTATGGAGGTAAGGAGGTATGGAGGTATGGAGGTCAGGAGGTATGGAGGTAAGGAGATATGAAGGTCAGGAGGTATGGAGGTCAGGAGGTATGGAGATAAGGAGGTAAGGAGGTCAGGAGGTATGAAGGTATGGAGGTAAGGAGGTATGGAGGTATGGAGGTCAGGAGGTATGGAGGTATGAAGGTATGGAGGTCAGGAGGTATGGAGGTATGAAGGTAAGGAGGTATGAAGGTATGGAGGTAAGGGGGTATGGAGGTATGAAGGTCAGGAGGTATGGAGGTATGAAGATAAGGATGTATGGAGGTAAAGAGGTAAGGAGGTATGCAGGTATGAATGTATGCAGGTCTGCAGGTATGGAGGTATGAAGGTCAGGAGGTATGGAGGTCAGGAGGTAAGGAGGTATGGAGGTATGAATGTATGGAGGTATGGAGGTCAGGAAGTAAGGAGGTATGGAGGTAAGGAGGTCAGGAGGTATGAAGGTCAGGAGGTATGGAGGTAAGGAGGACAGGAGTTATGGTGGTCTGGAGGTATGGTGGTATGGAGGTAAGGAGTTATTGAGGTATGGAGGTCAGGAGGTATGGAGGTATGGAGGTCAGGAGGTATGAAGGTAAGGAGGACAGGAGGTATGGAGGTATGGAGGTAAGGAGGTATGGAGTTATGAAGGTATGGAGGTAAGGAGGTATGAAGGTATGATGGTATGGAGGTCAGGAGGTAAGGAGGTATGAAGGTATGGAGGTCAGGAGGTATGGAGGAATGAAGGTAAGGAGGTCAGGAGGTATGGATGTATGGATGAATAGAAGTATGAAGGAATGGATGTAAGGAGGTAAGGAGATATGGGTGTATGGAGGTCAGGAGGTATGGAGGAATGGAGATAAGGAGGTATGGAGGTAAGGAGGTATGAAGGTATGAAGGTATGGAGGTATGGAGGTCAGGAGGTATAGAGGTATGGAGGTCAGGAGGTAAGGAGGTTAAGAGGTAAGGAGGTATGGAGGTATAGAGGTATGAATGTATGGAGGTCTGGATGTATGGAGGTATGAAGGTCAGGAGGTATGGAGGTCAGGAGGTAAGGAGGTATGGAGATACGGAGGTAAAGAGGTAAGGAGGTCAGGAGGTATGGAGGTATGGAGGTATGGAGGTAAGGAGGTATGGAGGTATGGAGGTAAGCAGGTCAGGAGGTATGAAGGTATGAAGTTATGGAGGTATGGAGGTAAAGAGGTATGGAGGTATGGATGTATGAATGTATGGAGGTCTGGATGTATGGAGGTCAGGAGGTATGGAGATATGGAGGTCAGGAGGTATGGCGGTATGGAGGTATGGAAGTATGGAGGTATGAAGGTAAGGAGGTATGGAGGTATGAAGGTATGGAGGTATGGAGGTCAGGAGGTATGGAGGTATGGAGATAAGGAGGTAAGGAGGTCAGGAGGTATGGAGGTATGGTGGTCAGGAGGTATGAAGGTATGGAGGTCAGGAGGTATGGAGATAAGGAGGTATGCAGGTAAAGAGGTAAGGAGGAATGGAGGTATGAAAGTATGGAGGTCAGGAGGTATGGAGGTATGAAAGTATGGAGGTCAGGAGGTAAGGAGGTATGGAGGTATTGAGGTAAGGGGTTAAGGAGGTATGAAGGTAATGTGATAAGGAGGGAGAATTACATGTTCATGTTTCATCTCAGGTCTCCAGTAATCGGACCTCAGTTTCATGTTGGTAATTGTCATCTGTGAACAGCACACAAGGTCCAAATTAATGAATTTGAAATTAAAAAGGAATACCAATTCCACACACACACCGCATGCTGTGTGTGTGTGTGTGTGTGTGTGTGTGTGTGTGTGTGTGTGTGTGTGTGTGTGTGTGTGTGTGTGTGTATGTGTTTGTAGGCGTGTGTCCTGACGTGCCTTGTTAAAGGTTGTCAGTGTGTGACTGCAGCAGCCGGTTCAGTAGATTATCACTAACTCGATTAGCACACATCTGAGCTGTTGCTTAAAACTAGATCACACCTGCAGGCTAGCAATGGAGAGTGTGTGTGTGTGTGTGTGTGTGTGTGTGTGTGTGTGTGTGTGTGTGTGTGTGTGTGTGTGTGTGTGTGTGTGTGTGTGTGTGTGTGTGTAGGACCTGACGAAGTGCTGTTTTAGCTCAAACATTTGAAACCATTTAACTATCGCATAAGGCCTCAAATAGAGCATAGGAGTTGCATTATGCTGCAGTCAACAGTCTCATAACAGTTTGTGAAACAAGCACGAACTCTGTTCAGATTAAATCTAACGTGAAGATTACGTTCCTCCGCCGAGAATCGGATTATATGACAATAGGTTGAATTGCCCATTTTCACGTCTCATGAAAAGTTTAGCTAACGGTTAAGTTCAGGTTAGGGTTTGGTTTCGGTCATGGTCAAATAAGAAAAACTACTAGTAGAATATTTGTTGTCATGAGTTGGGACGTCAACCTGCCCTGTTGCTGCTGTTTGTGTAGGGTGAGAGCCACATTAGCCACTCAAGACATGTGTTGGTTGAGGAGCTCTAGTGTGTGGACACATTTTTGTAAAAAATTGAAGATTGTGATTATTAGTGCAGGTTATGGCAGATTGTAGTTTTAGTGATGCAAACATTTCCTGGAGGCAGAGCTGCTCTGGATGCAAAGTTAAACCTTGAGTTAAACCTCAGTGGGCGGAGCCAAAGAATCACTGTTTCTATGTTCTAGCCCCCGCCTCCCCTTTGTTTGCAAATCTTGGGTCTCGCTTGTGGTCCACACGCTTGCAAAAAGTTTTGGCTTTGAGCGCTGAAACAGTGACAAATGTGACTGTCATGTCAACGTCAAAAAGGGACGTTTGCAAGTGTAAAAGCGAAACTAAAAAGAGAGTTTTGTGATACAAATCAGACTTTCTTGCTCAAATTGTTTTACAAATCATGAGGTACACTTCTGAAAATAGTTTTGGCAGGGAAATACCTTCATATCAAAGCATACTGACATTTACTTTGCTAAGTCTGGTAAGTATTTTTGCGGTGTGCAGATCCACTTTCCCTCGTCGTTGCACAGAGGGAAGTAGAAATTGAGGACAGCAGCTCCTGCTGTGCTGTTAGATCTCCCTCTGCCAATTTCCCTCTCTCTCCTTTGTACCTGTCGCAAAAAAAAAATGTGAATAAAATCCTTGAGTACGGTGGACTGCCAAAAATAATAATGAGATTAAAATTTCTAACTGCCACAGCAAGGGACCAACTGCTGGTGGACACACACACACACACACACACACACACACCCTGTAACACTACCTGTTCCAGTGAAGTGTGAAATACAAACTACGCTGTTAATTAAGATCTCCGCCTCCCTCCAGTTTTCAGTCCTTAGTTGGTGTGTGTGTGTGTGTGTGTGTGTGTGTGTGTGTGTGTGTGTGTGTGTGAGTGTGTGTGTCCTAGTTGTCATGTCCAACATACAAAACTTTCTCTGGAATCCAGACAAAATTGCCTTGAGAGTCGTTCAGTATCACACAGAGAGAGAGACCGGATCTCACTGAAAAAAACAAAACAAAGCAAATGTTATTTTTTTTGTTCTCGTTCAGTTGTTTTTTTTTCTCTCATTCTCTCTCTTTCTCTCCTCTCCTCTCTCCCTCTTTCTTTCTCTCTTTCAGTATCTGTATCTCTGCCACTTTTAACTTTCTGTAAAAGAGCGGCTATACTGCTCGACAACACCGACGGATGAATAGATTCCGATTGTTGGTGTGTGTGTATCCGCTTACCTATGTGTGTGCTCGGGCATCATGCATGTATGTGTGTGTATGTGTGTGTGTTCTCTGTATGCATGTGCGTATTATGTGTTTTTATTGAGTCCTATGTGTGTGTGTGTGTGTGTGTGCTGTGTGTGTGTGTGTGTGTTTTGGCCCGTCTCTAGTACCCCCAGCTCCGTCTCTCCTGCCAATAGCTAATTGATTTGGCTCCATCCTTCCTGCTCTACTTACTCAAGTAGTTAATTAGCTTAACTTTTAATTCTCCTCCACGCGGCGGCGGGGTAAAACACCGAGCTGACACCGGCTGCGCCTGACCACTCGCCCTGCTGCCGCTCCAGAGTGGACCAAGCCGGGGGGCGCCATAGATAGCAAGCCAGACTGGAGGTGTCGAGGAAGTTGACTCAGCGACTCATCCCCAGTCCTCTATTCCTGGTTGTCATGCTAGGTACTCTGCGGTTTCTCACTCGGTTAGGGTTACAGCCCGCATCAGCCGTAGCTAACCACATCGCCTATGATCAAACTAGCACAGCCATAGAAGTGAATATAGACTGGCTGCATATACGACCTGTACTAAGCTGTCAACCAGCCTGGTAGTCCCGTCTGTAAACCGACATCATTCCATGCCACAGACTTTTTAGTCAGATCATGGTATGATTTAAGCGTCATGTTATATAACTTGGGATGCTCCGACACATAAAACAAGTTTCTCCTCCATTATTTTTTAAATTTTGCAGCTGTGATATCAAACTGTGCTGTGATTGGTTGCGCGTTGTGAAGGTCAAAGTTGAATATAGCTGAACTCTGAGCGCAGCGCCAGGGGGTCCAATAGGAAATGAATGGCAGCGCCGAGCATTTTTGTCTCTGATCATGTGAAGGACACTTTACAGGCCACCGTCACTGGATGGACAGTGTGGGACGATTAGTTGGATTGATGTTGCCTACTGGTCACGAGGTCATGGTTCACTTAAAGCCCCTTTAAAGGTTCTATGGGTGTTCACATCAACAAATCATGTAGAGACATTAATATAGTTACCGTAAACAAACCAGACCATCACCAGCAGCCTGTCAGCCTCTACCAGCCTCTACCAACCTGTCAGCCTCTACCAGCCTCTACTCTGTATTCTACATTGTGTCCACCGGGTCGATCTGGAGGGATCTGCTGGATTGCTTTACGGCACAAAACAGGAACCGTTTTACTTTGCAAGTAATCCACAACTTTATTCCAGTTCCACTATTCTGACTGCGTAGTTTCGTCTTCACGCTAGCTCACCTGGTCTGATATCGGCTCTTGTCCTCCTCAGGAGGGGACAAGCAGCAGCATCCTCCTCGCAATGGAGGAAGTAAAGGGGTTTATGGGGAATGTGTGTCCCCTTATCTGTCTCTCTCTCTCCATCTGTCTCTTTCTTTGCTGGATCTGGGTCTGTCCATCTGTCTGTCTTTGTGCAATACAATTCAAAAACTGTATTGGCATTTTTTCAGAAACAACCAAAGAAGTATGCAAATGTACATTTTCAAAAACCAACAAAGCAATTAATACACCCAAACCATGTTGAGATCTGCCTGTCTGCCTGTCTGTCTGTCTGTATGCCTGTCTGCCTGCTAGCCTGTCTGTCTGTCTGTCTGTCTGCCTGCCTGTGTGTCTGCCTGCCTGCCTGTCTGTCTGCCTGCCTGCCTGCCTGCCTGCCTGCCTGCCTGCCTGCCTGCCTCTCTCTCCTTGCAGGTTTGAAGATAGAGCAGCCATTCTGCTGCCACTCTGGGGGGTTGGACGTCCTCTGAATCCTGTCAGCTGCTTCCTCTGGCCTTGTTTGGGTCTGAGTTTTGGCACAATGAAGGCTAAAGAATAGGTCAATATTGTGTGTGTGTGTGTGTGTGTGTGTGTGTGTGTGTGTGTGTATTCATATTCAACACTCAGAGAGTTTCATTCCTGTGACATGGTGCCACATAACCGGGGTCCGTGACAGACAGAGACATAGGCAGGTGGAGAGTTCAATGGCCAGCAGGCCGTTTTATTTGCTATCCCGCAACGTAATGGCCCGGGTCTTGACGGCAGCTGAACGTCGGCGCCGTCTCCTCCGCTGGCGCCCGCCCCGGTCCCGGTGGGCCAGCCGCGAAGCCCCAAGGCTGCCCCAGCCTGCCAGGCTTCCAGGATGCTTTTCAGCTCCAACCTCAGCTGGTCAGCCCTTGCAGGCGGCTCCCGACTGCCTCGGCGGACCTCAGCTGGACGCCGCGGCAGGAGACGGCCCCCTCCCACGCCGTCCCTCCCGTTGCTGGCTCCGTCTCTCCACCCAGCCGACTGGATCCTCCCTCCACGCCGGCTCCTCAAACATTCTGTCTCAACCAGTCTCTCACCCTGGCGCTCTCACCCAGTCACAGGTCACATCCACACACAGGTTAAAAAGGCCCCGGCTGCAATCAGGCTTAATTGGCCGCAGCCGGTCCTGGATCCAGGGTAGATTCAACTCTCCCCTGGATCCAAGTTAAGCCTCACCCCACCCTCCTCCCAGCCGCCACAATTCCAAAACAAGACATCTGCCATTTTGAAAAAAAAGTGACAGCTGCTCTTACATGATGGCTGGTATAAAAGGAAAGCACATTTTGACTTACTGTTAAAATATTTATAGACTGAATGAACCATCGGTGTTTTTCAAGTAACTTTTTCCAAAATACTGTAATGAAAGAAAATCTCTTTCACCTCTTTAACTTTTTGCTTTTGCTCTTACATCGTACATGAGCAGCCGGCTCTCTTATCAAGTTCACAGTTATTGTTACTAAAAGAAGGGAACTGATATTCCACCAATCAAGTGAAACAGGAGGCGGAGCTCACATGACTGAAACAGGAAGTAGCTTAATGTTGAAACAGTAACGAAGTGGAGGTCGGGGGGGGTGGGGGTTGATGGGCAGAAACTTTTACCTTCAACTCTGAGGACACAGGTTCAACTCCCAACTCATGACAACACGTTTTCCACTGGGAGGAAAGTTTTAACATGACCACAACCTCAACTAAGGAGTTTGACTTGATTTTGACATTATTTTAAGGCAATTCACTTCTGTTGAGTTCAGATCAATTCATCTCAGTTTAGTATAGTTTAGCCAAGTATTGTTGCTTTATTTAGTTTCTTTCAGCTACACATTTAAAATGATGAAACACGGAAAGAAACGCCAGAACAACAGAAGGGGTTTGTGAACGTGGACGCGAGCCCGTCTGGTGAGATCCAGGTGAGATGAAGAAGTGAGGAGTCTGCAGGACGTCCCGTCATCCAGATGTTCCTTTCACCAGATCTGGTTATTTCTGTCTGGAACAGCGAGGAGCTGTCGTGATCAGCAGTTTAATAAGGGAGGGAGCTATTAATGATCACTCCTACAACAAATACACTGTGTGTGTGTGTGTGTGTGTGTGTGTATGTGTGTTAGATTGGGCGTGTGTGTCAGCAGCAGCACAGTAAAAACGGAGCATGCGACGATAAAAACACAAACAAGCAATAAAAGAAAGTTGACCTTTTCACATCGTGATGACACATCCAGCCGTGGTGGTTGAAGCTATACAGGTTCCTGGGTTACCGAGACGGGTCCAACATGGCCCCGAATCAGAGTTGGACGGATGTTTATATGCATCCTTCCAACAGTGTCCTGGCTGATATCATGTTGAGGTTTCATCCTGTTATGGAGAATGGAATATGGCCAACTCTTTGTGAGTGTGTAATATTGTATGTCTATGTTGACTGAGTCATAAAATTAAAGTTATCACATTTTCAGATATCCCCTGAAAATGTTTCAGACAGTTTCAGACCAAGTCCAGTAAACGCATCACCTCTGGATCTGGTCCTGATATTGGTTGTTCTGCTCTTCTGCCCCACTTGTACAATTTGTACTTTTTCCTCTTATTCAACAATCAGAAGCAACAAACACCACGTCACCTGAAAGCTTTAGCACCTGTTGGCTGAAGATGAGCAGTGAAGCGTCAACCTGGAGACGGAAAATCCCGCAGACAACATCGCCACCTGCTGGACGCTCCAGTTCCTTTTGTTAAACCTGGAACAGACGGAGAGGTTCTTTCCAAACTGAGATCAACGCCATGTGACTTAAACCTGACCTCTGAGAGAACATTGTTTCTTTCATAAAATGGATATAGATGATAAAACATGACCACTGTATTTCATATGACTTCTACTAGTGGCCCCTGAGCAGCTGGGCAGGTCAAGGCAAACGTTTACATTGTTAGTTGGTTATTTTTTCAGTTATTAGGTCAGCAGGATGGCATAGAGACTGGAAAGATCCTCCTTCAGCTGGAAGTGTCCCTGAGCAAGACGCTTGAATCACTGACCTTTGACCTCCCCATGGAGAGGGAGGGGCAAGAGAAAAGACAAATGTATCCTCGGCAGATGAATGAAGCAATCTGGGGTATTCAGATGTCAGGTGGTCGTTCTTCCAACACCACGACTGCCCAGCTCCTCTCCAGAGACAATGCACTCCAGAGACTTCACCTTAGTGGGAGCGTCGGTCGTTCTCCACCGTTCCTTTTGGCAGAATCATTCAAGCAGCAGTCCATGGAGGAATGAGCGATCAGACACCTCGGCACCTCCACACCACAACCACGATGTGCTGATGATCCCAATGACTGAGGACAGCACAAGCAGGAGATGTGAACCCAACAGGCTCATGTCCTCAGAGATGTGATGTGTATTATTCTGTCTAGTGACTGGTTGGCTGAAATACGTTCATCTAACTCTGTGTTCAAACTGAAAACTCACTTTTATTGACTTGAGTTTAACATTTGTTTTTTGTCTCATGTGTATGTACTGTATGTGTTTGTTTTGTTATTCTTTTAATTGTGAAGCACTTTGTACTTTGCCTATAGAAATAACATTTATTATTATTGTTCTTATTATTTGAGTGAAAAGGACACGAAAGACACTTTACAGCTTCAAACAAACACATCTGCATCAATTCAGCCTCAACTGGCTGTATTGAAACAAGTGTGTGTGTGTGTGTGTGTGTGTGTGTGTGTGTGTGTGTGTGTGTGTGTGTGTGTGTGTGTGTGTGTGTGTTATTAATTCACTTAATTTTAGTACCCTGAAGGGAAACGTATTGACGAGGGGAGGTCAGTGCGGTTATGATTCTCCATGCAGTTCCCACTACTGGGCAGCAGGGGGCAGCAGGCGGTAGCGTTCAGAAGCTTAATTCGTTTCATTCCTAAATGAGATTTCCACCATTTGGAAAGAATTACACCTGCTACCATAAAAATAAGATCACGGGTTACCATTAGGAGTCATTTCAGAGCTTTGGTTTCAAAATACTTGAATTCTTATATAGCGCTTTGGACTGAACCCCTGGAGAGCTGATCAATAAAGTGAGTTTATTAGGCAACTTTGGCCCCAACATTAGTAAATCCCAGGTGGTTACAGCATTAAACCCTAATAAACTACCCACAATGCCATGCGTGCCGTGGCTGCCAGCAATGAATTCAACAAGAAAGCAAATTAAACTTGATTTTGATCAAGTCCTGATGGCGTTCATCCATTCACACCCAGGCGGTCTGGATTCATGGATACATTTTTCAGTTTGTTTTTATTTTTCTGTATTTTATCTCTTGTTTATATATATATTTCTGATAAAAACTCTTTCTCAAGACTAGTTTTTTATTGGTGTATATTTCTACCCCATGTGATCAATGACCTGAACAAGACGGCATACTCATATTTAGAGAGATTATTAGAGATTATTAGACATTATTCCTTGTGTGGTTTTAAAGATAGCTTCAAGGTGTTTGTGACGTTGTATTTCCTGTTTCATCCTCTTGCCTCTGTAATTATGTTATTTAAGTGTAAATACAGCAGGTAGTCTCGGTTCATACGTTGTGTTGTTTGATGTTTCTTGGATGAAAAGATCAAACTTTTACTCAACATCTTCAGAATATGAGCGTCATTCAGGTGTTTTTTCCTCATTTGTGAGTTTTGTGTTTTTCTTTAATTCTTACACACAAAGAGAATCAATATTTCTCACTGCTCAACTCTCACAGACAGACAGACAGACAGACAGACAGACAGACAGACAGACAGACAGACAGACAGACGGGTCTCCAGAGCCGGCCTCTCTGACCTCTGGAATAATAGCAGTGACATCTGGATCCTCTTTATACACACACACACATCAATGATTACACACACACATGTAGTCAAACCCACACACGCTCAGTGACTCAGTGTGTGTGTGTGTGTGTGTGTGTGTGTGTGTGTGTGTGTGTGTGTGTGTGTGTGCTACTGCCAGTTGCTCCCCAGTAGTTAGCTTCCCAGCTGTCTCTGTCTTCTCCTGGTTTTAATCTGCTGCTTTTATAAAGGCCCTTTTAACCTCTGCCAGTGTGTGTGTGTGTGTGTGTGTGTGTGTGTGTGTGTGTGTGTGTGTGTGTGTGTGTGTGTCCATTTTGCTATCATTGTATTGGTCTTTTATTAAAGTAATAATTGGAGACATTTAAATAAATCATCTCTGTAACTCAACACTGATCAACCTCAACCATCATGAAGCTGCTGTTCTCAACACCCGGTGTCAGGTAGGTCTTTACCAGGAGAAACCCTCTGGAGACAGGAAGTGATGCGTTTTACTTTTCAACAGAAGAAGAACTGGGTAGTTCGCATGAGCAGTGATAGTCATCGTGGCTGAACAGACAGGAACTCAAACTCCATCAACAGAAAACCCAAGGAGGAAGACATCACAGTACTGGACGCATTGTTTGATTGACAGGTGATCTCTGGGAAGAGCAGTGAGGAACACCACAGTGAGGAACACCACAGTGAAGGACACCACAGTGAGGGACACCACAGTGAGGAACACCACAGTGAAGAACACCACAGTGAGGAACACCACAGTGAGGAACACCACAGTGAGGAACACCACAGTGAAGGACACCACATTGAGGAACACAACAGTGAGGGACACCACAGTGAGGAACACCACAGTGAGGAACACCACAGTGAGAAACACCACAGTGAGGGACACCACAGTGAGGGTCACCACAGTGAGGAACACCACAGTGAAGAACACCACAGTGAGGAACACTACAGTGAGGCTGAGAGATAAAGATGGAGTAGAAAGTCAAAGAGAGAGAGAGTCAGTGTGATAACCAGCAGTGTGTTTCCAAGCAGTGAAGTTAAAGTAGATTTACACTGCAGCGTTCCCATCCATCCGACACATGGTACACCTGCCTGCATGAGTGTGTGACTCTTTCTGCTGCCAGGAAACAGCTTGATTGCATCTGCTTGTAAAATGAAAAGGCGAAGTGACAACTCAATGGCGGCGCCGCAGGACTCGTAAACGCCACCAAACCTCGTCCTCGGCGGCGCCTCGCTCGTAGCCGCATCACAAATGCCGCGGAAGAACGTTCTCCGGGGAGTTACCGGGCTTTTACACGACACATGGGTACCATCTGACCTCTTCTCTTCACGACAGTTTACACATTTCAGAAGAGAGAAAGAGACACGCGAGGAGACAAGAAAGATGTCTGCTAGCTCCCCCGGTTACCGCAAGAGCTCACATAGCAACCACGAGAAAACTGAATTATCGCTCTCTCTCCGTCTGCACATGGAACCAGCAAACAAGCACCAGGCAGGTTCTCTGGGGGGGTTGTTGAAAGGCATTCTGGGAAATGTAGGAAATCACTGGCTAAGGGGAAAGTCAACAAAAAAAAAAGTGAATTACAACTCTCCATCACAAAATAACCCCTGAACACCACAGACTGGTGGTGTTGTGACCCGATGATGCCTTCACTGACTCCTTCACAATAGCTTCTTCTTGATGGTCTAGCCAGGTCACTGTATCCATAACCACAGTGAAGACCGGCCTCTTGGTTTTTATTGTCTCTTTATTCTCTTTAAAACATTTGAGAAATGACAGGCTGGAGTGACTGTCTTAATGCAACATGCTGCAGATGAATTGTGATTGCTGCAGCGCCCGTGCACCCTGAGGGAAAATGTGCATGCCGCAGTGCTCCCGCTGTTGCAGTTGATTGAATCAAGCTTGTTTGTTTCTCTCGACCTCAGAACAGCATGCTACTGCTTTGTTCCTCCTTTGCGCTTGTCATGAAACCTGTGCGGAGAATGCGATGTTGCGTGATGGGTCTTTCCTTCCCGCTGAGATGATTGAGTCAAGCTTGTTTGGGTCGACAACAGGAGGAATCTGGGTCAGGAGACTCCATGGGAACTCCACTTCTCTTCCAGTGCGAAGTGAGTCAGCGATCCGAGGAAATTATTTGTTCCATCCACGCAAACATCTCAGACCGCAAAACAACATGTTTTCATTGTTCCCCTTGGACAGCCTGACGGACGGTTTGTGGGCAGGTCGGTCGGTTTGTCTAGCAGCTGCCTGCCTACCTGTCGCTAAGCATGCCAGTGGACGCATTTATCCACGGTACCCTTCGAGTAGGGGTCAGCCCAGTGGTCATCAAACCCCAGACAGACTAAGATCAGATACAGCTAGCCTGGATAGGAGCCCCATTTGCCTCCTGAACAGCGTGAATTCTTGCAGGCCTGGATTCAACACAGTGCTGGAAACGTTCCACAGGGATCTTGGTCAATGCCAATTTGAAAGTATCACCTGCAGGTTTTCTGGCAGCACATTGAAGGTGCAGACCTCCCAATCCATCTCATCTCAAAGGTCTTTACTGGGTTGGGATCTGGGCGCTGAACCTCAGTTACTCTCATGTTCCTGGAGGCATGTTGAGACGAGAGCACGCTATCCTGCTGGGAGTATCCATTTGAACCATGGTCACAAAGAGATGCACCAGGTCAGCACCGAGCTGTGGTGTCTCTGCCTCATATGTATCCACAAAACCCCCCCCCCACACCATTATACCACTTGTACCATGCCATGCAGGACGGAACCACGGATTCATGCCGTAGGCACGTAGGCACATAGCAGACACAAGCTTTCCAGCCGTCCAGTTTCAGTGACCACATGCAGCCTCATCTTCTGACTCTCAGCTGACAGGAGTGGAGCTGCTGCTGCCCATCAGTTCTTCACTCTGAGACACTCTAGTGCACATCGCTGTCGTACTCAGCTGCTGTTTCCTTACTTTTGGCCCGTCTGATAGCTTGAACAGGTCTTGCCATTCTCCTCTGACCTCTCATCAGCAAGGTGTCACTGACTGGTTGTGTTGTGTTGATCACACCATAGACCCAACAGGAGACGCTGCAGCATCATAGCACCTTAAACGTTCCCTAAAAGCATAGAGTAGCTCAGCTTCTTGGCCCTATCTGCGTGCGCGTGTGTGTGTGTGTGTGTGTGTGTGTGTGTGTGTGTGTGTGTGTGTGTGTGTGTGTGTATGGATTATAAAACATACATATTTCAGAGCCGAGTGTCTTCTTGTGTGTGTGCAGTTAGTAAAACAGACATATGTACATCAGTCCATATAACTAGATCAAGTGTCCCCATTTGTTTTCACTGCCTGCTGTTACTCCTCACAGTCGGCAGTAAGAGTTGAGCACCAGTTTGTCTTTCATCTGAACATCAAGGAAGGAACAAACAGGGCCGCCGCGCATCGCCTTCAGAGGCTTCAGTGATGGACGACTTCTTTAAGGCAAGGCGTCTCAGGTATGCCGAAAGGTGTGTCTTTGTTTGTGTGAGAGAGGGGTGGTATCTGTGTGTGTGTGTGTGTGTGTGTGTGTGTGTGTGTGTGTGTGTGTGTGGTAGGCACATCTTTGCGTATGTGTTTCTTTTTCAATTTTATTTTCATATATTTATTACTCAGGTTTCTTTGCTGACGCCATGAAAGAAGATGTTTTGATTGTTTAGCATTAGTGAGGGTTTGACTGGTGCAGGAGAAGCCTTCAAGATAGAGAGGTTGTTGGTTTGAATAGAAACAGAAGATACAGATAGAAACAGATAGAAACAGAAGATACAGATAGAAACAGATAGAAACAGAAGATACAGATAGAAACAGATAGACACAGAAGATACAGATAGAAACAGAAGATACAGATAAAAACTGATAGAAACAGATAGAAACAGAAGATACAGATAGAAACAGAAGATACAGATAAAAACTGATAGAAACAGATAGAAACAGAAGATACAGATAGAAACTGAAGATACAGATAGAAACAGATAGAAACAGAAGATACAGATAGAAACAGAAGATACAGATAGAAACAGAAGATACAGATAGAAACAGATAGATACAAATAGAAACAGATAGAAACAGATGGAAACAGATAGAAACAGAAGATACAGATAGAAACAGATAGATACAAATAGAAACAGAAGATACACATAGAAACAGATAGAAACAGATGGAAACAGATAGGAACAGATAGAAACAGAAGATACAGATAGAAACAGATAGAAACAGAAGATACAGATAGAAACAGATAGAAACAGAAGATACAGATAGAAACAGATAGAAACAGAAGATACAGATAGAAACAGATAGAAACAGAAGATAAAGATAGAAACAGATAGAAACAGATAGATACAACTGTAATAGAAGCAGACGAGGTCGAGGAAAAGTGGAAACATAAATCACAAGATTTCAACATAAAATTACTGGAACACGTTGAACATCACAGACTGGTGATGAAAAACCGAGTACGAGGATATGAGGGGGAAATTTGTTTATCTGTGTGTGTGTGTGTGTGTGTGTGTGTGTGTGTGTGTGTGTGTGTGTGTGTTCATGCTATTCACTTTATGTATGTGTATGTAAAATGTATGTAATTTTTGTGTATATTTGTGTGTACAGTTATTTTCGGTATGTGTATTTCTCTATGTATATGTGTGTGTGTGTGTGTGTGTGTGTGTGTGTGTGTGTGTGTGTGTGTGTGTGTGTGTGTGTGTGTGTGTGTGTGTGTGTGTGTAGCAGACCCAGAGATGTTGGACTTGGGGGAGCACAGCCAGGAGCCGAGGTGTCAGAGCTACGATGTGCAGATAAACTTACGTTGCCATGGCGTGCCATTAAACAGCCTATAATTCACACACACACACACACACACACACACACACACACACACACCATCTGTTGCATATTTACCCTGTGGTCATGGCCTTGTGGAGCCCCCTTCTCCTCTTCTCTCAGTCTTTCTGTGATCACTCTCACTGTTTCCCCCCGCCACAAACCTTTCTCTCTCTCTCTCTTTCTTCATCTTCCTCCCTCCCTCTCTCTTTTCCACCCATCAGCCTCGGTTCACCCCTTCATCTCTCTCTCTCTCTCTTTCAGGATCATCACCCCCCCCCCCCCCCCCCCTCTTCTCCTTCTTAGTCAACCATGCTTTTGTTTGCTCCATTTCCTCTCCCTATTGTTGCCCTGTCTCTTCTACTCCAGACCAGACTTGATTTCTATCTGAAGCCCAGTAGAAAGTGTCTTTGGATGCTCTTATTTCCTCCTGACGTCTCTGTTGAGTATCTATTTACCCACTGACCGAGGGGTGAAACACCACGGAGGACATTTACTGGATATAAACTTTGTTTTTGGAGAGGTAGCGGAAGTAACTTATTTGGGCGAATGACTCTGCGACATGTCAAATGTAAAACAAAACCTCGAGGACACGACAACAGTTTTCTAAAGAAAGTAGTGATGTAGTGATTTGATGTTGGGTCTGACCCCCCCCCCCCCCCCCAATTCTGCCGTCTAGACCAAATTGTCATGCAAGGTTTCAACTTTCCCAGTGTGTCTTTTTTTTAAAGAAGACAACTGAAGAGAAACTACATATTTCAGTTTCCAGTGTCTTAAACTGTCTATCTCCCCTCCTCTCTCTCTCTCCCTCTCTCTCTCTCACACACACACAAAAGAGCCTTGATTCTCTCTCCCCCCCCTGCCTCTCTCCCACTCCTTCTTTAACCCTCACTGTTTCCCTCTTCCCTTTCTCCCCTCTCCTATAAGATCAGTTGGGTTTCCACTGCGGTGTAATTGACGTCTTTACTCTCTTTCCAAAGCTCTTTATCTGATCGAGGTCATAAAACCACACACACACATATAGAGAAACACACTTTGTTATGCTCTCACACTCGCATTATCCCTCTCTCACTCACACACACACACACACACACACACACACACATGCATGCATTTCCCCTGGCAAACTCCTTGTGACCTTGCCGTTGAAATCCCCCTCCGTTTTTGGTTTCATTCATTAACCCACTGAAGTCGGTACCATCACACTGTGGAGTTTTGTCTGTTTAGAGTTTGTTATTTTAAAGATGCTAGCGTGAGCTCAGCAGTGTGGTCGAGGACCAGCCGGGCGGATGGAGGGTGTGGTGCAGGAGGGGAACGAGTCCCTGTGCAGGTTCAACCCAGACAAGCAACATTTTCATCACGATACAGTTAACATGTCGTCCGCCAGGAATGATGCAAGCACCCCTTGAGCCAATCAGCAGCAAGATGCACCAACCTTCCAATCAGACCAGCGGTGTCTGACGTAATCAATATATAGTAATAAAGCTTGGATTCCAATATATCCAATATATCCTCCTATATAAAGAGATAAATGGTGTAATAACATCTTTTTTATTAATGTTTATGAGTTTTCACAAAGAAAGTGTGAGTGGGGGGGTGACCACGGGGCCCCTGAGGAGCCAATATAGTTGATTGACAGCTGGAGGAATATCACTTTCACAAGGGAAATGCTCCCCCCTCCACCGCCTGTGAAGTGGGCGTCAGCTAACAGAGTGTTTATTGAGTGTCTGTCAACAGCTTGTTAAAGTCCTGTCTGTAGTTAGTCTGAGTAAATGTCTGTCAATAAAGAACCGGTGCAGCGGCATTTTAACGTCTGTCAGCGGCTGGGGTGGAGCGGTGAGTTTACTCAGCCTCAGCTTTCAGCAGGAGGGATGCACTGATGGTCATGGGAGATCGAGGGCTCTTTCAACAAACTGTTCACATCAAAGGTTTGCAGCAAGTAAATCAGTTAACGTTCAAGGTGTTGTGGCACCTCAGGCGCCACTTCCTGGTCCAGATCACTCTGCAGGCAGGTTTCAAGGAGAAAAACCTTTTAACTCAACTCAACATAAGACAATTTAAACTGATCTTCCATAGTCAAACTCCCTCGATAGTCTCTCTTGTGTCTTTTTCTTCGATCAGCTCCCACCTGGCTGATTGTAATTCCCTTCACCTGGGGTAAGATGGCCGTCTGGCTGTTGTCTCCTGGGAAATGTAGTTTTCCTGTGGCAGATAGCCCAGTGCAAGTAGTGGAATAGGTTTTATTCCTCTTCAAAACAGCACGCGAGAAGAACAATAAAGTTTTACCTCTATCATTACCTTGAAAATGTTCCTCTTTCAATGACAATTTGCAGAATTCCTTGGATTTGGGACTCAGGAAATGCGTGCAATGAAGCATCTCTGTAACTCAGATCATAATACTGATTTTTTTTCAGGAGGCGTGTGAACCCTTTTATGGATGTTCATCAAATTGTTTCTTTGGACTCCAATCCCCTGAAACTCTGCATAGTTTAGTGAGTTGTTTATATGCTTTTTCAGTTCAGTTCTATAAAACATATTTTTCCCATTATCGGAATGACATTCCCATTTTTAAAATGATGGGGAGATGCTCAGCAGTGCCTGGCAAGAACGAGAACACCACTGATGTGGGACTCGTTCACAATTCACTCATTTTGAATTCACAGAACAGGAGTAGAGGAACATTACCACAAGCCAATAGACAATATTTTCTATAAAATAAGACACCAAGTTGCTTTCAATGGACCAACGAGAAGACTGCCCTGTCCCACCAACAAACCAGAAATGACCGACATGAATGGAAAAAGTGTCAGAAGAAGTTATTGATTACTTGAAATAGGCCACAGAGTTGCACTGACTATAAGGCATGAGGAACACAGCCTTATTGATTATTGTTAGGACAAAAAAAAGTTAACGGCCAAACTGAAAGCTGATTGGGTCCTGTGTTGTACCTCAGCAACACTGATAATCACATCGTGTGTGTGTGTGTGTATGTGTGTGTGTGTGTGGTGTGTGTGTGTGTGTGTGTGTGTGGTCGACCTGTCTCCCTCTCAGAAGGGGATCAAACTCCCCATCGCCAGTGACAGGCGGAGGCAGCGAGCTCCAGATACCAGTGACAGATCTCCTTACTTAATCCTTTTCTTGCTCTAATTCCACCACAGGCCACAGTTTACTCTGTTCAGCCCTGTAAAGAGGCTGCGGCCGCAAAACATCTCAATAAAAAATTACAACCAGGCTTAATGTGGAACCCCGACTGTCACTAAAGGGATGCCATTATTGCTAAATGTGTGTGGAGGGAGACAAATGAAAACCTTGTATCTGAATAAAGTCAACGTTTTGGGAGCTAAAGAAAAACTAAATTCTCAGAGTGACTGGAGAGATTTCACAGCAGGTTTGGCATGGCTTCCCTGTACTGTTCAACCAACCAGGCCTGGTGCTGTATCAGTTCACTTTCTGTTTGATTGATTTACTGACAGACAAAATCAATACTTTATTAATCCCTTGCAGGCAAATTCACTGTGGCATCAAAGATTCAACACCAAAGACAGATTGCTTGTGACATAAAACCTTGCGGTCACAATTTTGGTGTCTTTGTTTTTTTTACTCAGACAAAAAGCTCACATAGTCCTTTACAGTATGTGCTGAATCCACTTGTCATATTTTAGTCATTTTAGTGTGCAAAAAAAATAAAAATGCTTTTCTTAATTCCAAGATACGTTTACATTTGTGACCATTCCAGTTGCTAGTACTTTTATCCCGAGCCACCTGGACTGATTGAGCAGGTAAAGGTTCAGTGTCTTGCTTAAGGGCACTTCAGGGACATGCCAGTTTGACCGAACTCGTGACCTTTCTTTTATGGGATGATCTTTCTAACCGCTAGGCCACCCGGCCTGCCGGAAAAACAGTCCTGTTACTTTTTGGAGACACAAGGTTGTCGTTCAGCAGCAGTGTAGGGAAACTACACTTTTAGAGCTCGAGGTCCATCAAGGTCTCCTCCGAGATCCGTGGGGTTCCTCACTTGGAAACACATCCCAAAAGGGTTCCTGGAGGAACATCTGTATGTTAGAGGTTGGTGGTTTATAAACCATCTATAAAGGGGTTCTTCAGGGTTCCGTCTGAGGCTCCCCTATGGTTGGTCTGAAGAACCCCTAATGGTTCTTCAAAGCCCTTTTACTTTCCATAGTGTACATAAACAAAGCCTCTCTCCAGTACATAAAACTGCATCTTTGATCTGGTAATGAATGGTGGCGTGAGTCAGTCACTAAATCAGTTTTAGTTTAACAAGTAAATTAGGCTAAATAAAGGCTGAACATTGAACATTAAAGTTGTACCAAATAAAAGATCATACAGCAAGGACAAACAAGAGACAGGGGATGACATGCAAAGGTTGTGAGTCAGATTCAAACCCACAATATTGCAAGCACATGGTGTGCACGTTGGCCGGATGAGCTACCAGAACCTCCACATACTGGATATCTGGATTTATCGAAAAATAAAAATCATGAGTTGAGGACTAATTCATTTATCTTATCTATGTCCACATTAGAGGCTGTTAAATGAGCCAGCGGGATAAAAAAAACAACAAGGTAGTTAAATCTCAGTTTAACCAGGAAAGGTCTAGTAACTAGTTGGTTGAAGGACATTAGTTATATTTTGCAGTGTACTAATCTGGTTTTGATGTATTACATTCACGGAAGAATTATCTGCTGTGCATGATAACTGCATGAAGTGGAGACGTCTGTGTAAGAGGATATGCTGCAACCTTACTGTGCTATGTATTTCAGGAGTATTCATGGGTATAATGGGTATACAGTAAATACTCAGATAGGTGTACTGTAAAGAGAAGGAAGAACCCACCATCCTATATATATATAGATATACTGTACTGTGCAAAAGTCTTAGGCACATGTAAAAGAAAATCCGTAAAGTGAAGATGCTTTCAAAAATAATGAAATGAAAAGTTTCTAAATATTGAAAAAATACTATAAAGAGCAGTAATAGAAAACACTGAAAAATAAACATTAAACCACAACATTAAAACCACTGACAGGTGAAGTGAATAACATTGATTATCTCGTTACAATGGCACCTGTCAAGGAGTGGGAGATATTGGGAAGCAAGTGAACAGTCAGTTCTTGAAGTTGATGTGTTGGAAAAATGGGCAAGCGTCAGGATCTGAGCGACTTTGACAAGGACCAAATTGTGGCTGTGTAGCCACAGACCGGTCAGAGGGCCCATGCTAACCCCTGTCCACCACCGAAAACACCTACAATGGGCAGAGCCTCAGAACTAGACCATGGAGCAATGGAAGAAGGTTTCCTGGTGTGATGAATCACATTTTCTTTAACATCGTGTGGACGGCCGGGTGCGTGTGCATCCTTTACCTGGGTAAGAGATGGCACCAGGATGCACTATGGGAAGAAGGCAAGCCGGCGGAGGCAGTGTGATGCTCTGGCCAATGTTCTGCTGGGAAACCTTGGGTCCTGGCATTCATGTGGATGTTACTTTGACACGTACCACCTACCTAAACATGTTGTAGACCAAGTACACTCCTTCATGGCAACGGTATTCCCTGATGGCAGTGGTCTCTTTCAGCAGGATAATGCGTCCTGCCACACTGCAAAAATGTTCAGGAATGGTTTGAGGAACATGACAAAGAGGTCAAGGTGTTGGCTTGGCCTCCAAATTCCCCAGATCTCAATCCGATCGAGCATCTGTGGGATGTGCTGGAAAAACAAGTCCGATCCATGGAGGCCCCACCTCGCAACTTACAAGACTTGGTGCCAGACACCACAGGACACCTTCAGAGGTCTTGTGGAGTCCATGCCTCAACGGGTCAGAGCTGTTTTAGCAGCACGAGGGGGACCTACACAATATTAGGCAGGTGGTTTTAATGTTATGGCTGATCGGTGTATATATCAGTGGTAACTAGGATGATGGGAACATGTTCAACCGAAGAGGTGGATTTGGTTTATACATCAATAAAGAAGTGTCTCCCACTGAACCGCCTCATCTCAGACGTCCGACCCAGCAGACATATAGGAAGTAATGCAGAATAGCTCCACTGCTCTGCTGCTGTAACGAGCTCACGTTTATTTACAGAGCACTATGAACTATGATTGTTGCAAAATGCAAGAAAAAGCACTAAAACTCCAGGACAATAAAAACGAGCGATTGAACAACAAGAGATAGTGCAGGAAGGACGTGGGTGTGGGGGGGGTGGGGTAAAGATCAAGCTGCAATGTGGAACCACTTAGGCCCGAGATCGTTCCCCGTAAAGGGTTAAAGATGGCTAGGGGATAAGTGGAGCTCGTTTCTCGCAAATTTGACAGTGGTAGTTAAACAGTGAGTTTCCCCTCCGAGCTGCCAGTCTAGGGAAGCAGATCGGGCTTTCAGCTCTCCTCCTCCACCCTCCTCTCCTCGCCTCTATTCTCTTCAAGCTTCCTTCAGGCCTCTGTCGTTGTTTTTGGTCTCCCACCTCTTCATTGTAGCCCTTTACCATCTGGATAAAGGACAAAGTGGGAAAGGCTCTCTCCTCTCCCTCGTCGTCTGCATCCTTGCTTTGGGCCTTTGGAGACTCTCCTCTCCTCTCCTTCCATCCCCTCATATCTCAACCCTCCTCTCCTTTCTCCTCTTCTCTGCTGGTCCTCACCGTGGATCTAAAACTTCAACCTACCATCCCTGGAGTCTTTGCAGATGTCCGCAGACCTGCACTGAAGAGGGCGCTAGCTGGCAGCCTAGATGCATTTGCGACTCTTTGCCATTTTGATAACCTTGCTATGTGATGTGATCAGGATGGGCTCCGGTGTCGTGCAGAAACGAAGCGGTGAGTTTATGGGGGAAATTACGCGAGAGATTTTTGTGGCTGGAACTCGTTCATTGGTTTAAAAGACAGTCGTAAATCACTTGTGTGTACAACTTTCTTGGGGATAAATGAGGCTGATGTGTGATATTAAAACAGGAATTGATGTATAAATAACATATTGGTACAATTGTGTTGTACAAAATGACATGTTTCCTCCTAAAATAGGAATATACTGTACTAGAATCAGTTGAAGTCAGTTAGTTAGTATGTGTCACTTATTAAGGAAATTTGATATTAAGGAAGCATAATATCCAAAACTAATAATTTTAATATCCACTAATAATATCCAAATTGTTAATTAGTAATTAAACAGGTATTAAGATTTATTATTAACAGAATTAGAACTGTAAATTGTGCAACTTTATCATTTGACTCATCCATGGTGTGATAGGGTTAGGGTGATATTAGAGTGATATTAGGGTGATGTTGATTTTCTGTCAGTTTTCAGTCTCTTTACATATTAAACCATTTAAATAATAACAGAAAAGACAAATGACACAGAATGGCAGCGAGGCGTTCAGGCTCTTGCTCAAGGACACTTCACCAACATGAACATGAGCTCAGTTACAATATTTGTGATTGTCACTAGTAATAAAAAATAAATGCACGTTAATGTGGTAACATTGGTAACAATTGATGCAGTAACCAAGTCTATGCACACATTGTATGGGACAGGGTCCTGTGACCACCTGCATTCAATTTCCAATTTTCCAAAAGTTATTCTCAGAAATCAATCATTCCAGTATCACTCCCCAAATCTAAATCACATTTTTTCCCGCTGTGTTTTTAGTTATTTGGGTGTTTCATCAATGTGTTTACATGTCACTCCCTATTACCTTTCCACAGGCAGACAATCCACAGCGCTTGGAAATCCGTCTCAGATCCAGATTTGTGGTTAATGACTTCATATAAATCCCCCCAAAGCAGACCGATCCACAGTGGGATAGGTTGTGCGGTAGCCCTCACCCTCACTGGTCTCTGGCGTTTCCTCAGGAATGTCCACTAATAGATCCAGTCTCAATTACAGCCTCATTTTGGCTTCCGACGTTTCCCTGGCCGCCCCCGTCACCGAACCAGGAGTGAGGTGTTAGATTAGAGGGGTTACACCGGGCAATCAAGTGCCTCTTCAGTCCCATTTCAACCTAACAGAGTGTGACAGCACCATTATGCTATTGTAACATGTTAGTAGGTAAAAAGGGGGACGGATGGATTCTGGGAGTTTCAGTACAACAGGTTTAAGAAAGTGAGACTCACATTTACCAATAAATAAATATGATAAATCACCCTTAGTGCAGGAACAACAAATACAGGCAGTATGAGTACAGGAGCTGAACTGACTAATGTAACAGTACACTAAATATTGAGTCAATAAGCCGACATCAACTAAACGTTACTGCACAGTGCCACTATTACAGTGTTAAAAGTTTCATCCCAAAACGAGATATCCTACTCTTACATGATGACTGGCTTCATAACAGGGCTGGGTGTGGAGAAGCTCTGGATCAATAAGCTCCTGAATTATTGATTCCTGTTATCGATGCCGAGAGGCTGCAGCTCTGTTGGAGGAACAGACTTCTGAGCCTTTTGTTGTGCCATCGATTGCAAACAATGCGTTGACGTTACAACTGTATGTAGTCTTTCCCCCCATAACAATTTATCTAATAGGACTTTACTGATCCTGCTTTCAATTTCAATTCCTGTTATTGATTCTTCATCAATTCCCTTATCGATACCCAGCCCTACTTAAGAGGCACACTAGTGGTGATTATTGAAGTTCTTACGCACATGTAAAAACATTCAAAAGTAAAGTGAAGACACTTTCAAAAATAATGAAATGAAAAGTAAAGAGCAGTAATGTAAAACACTAATGCAGAAAAACAAACATCGAAGACCAAATTTATATTACAAAATCTACTGTAGACTACTAGACTACTGTACATTAAACTAAACAGGCGTATTCAGGCAATGCAAGAACTGAACAACCGTCTTAAACAAAATAGTACCAAGTCCTAGCATGACCATATGAAGTGTTGGACAAAATAACCATACTATTGAGTCCCTGATGGAGGCGCTTGACGCTAACGGACTGCAGCAGCGAGACGCTACACACCATTTTTAGGCTTAAAGGGTCAAGAGCTGGTTGTGGGTGAGGAAGGCTGACAGGCTGTCAGACTTCATCTCTTTATACTGGACAGATTTACATCCAGTTTATCCTTTCCTCCCCTCTTCTTCACCCTTCATCTCCTTCCTCTTCTCTCTTTAGTCTCCCACTCTCTTTGTCACATCTGGACTTGGTTTCTATAGGCTGTTAAAGGCGTTACGTGCACATGCGCGCACACACACACACACACACACACACACACACACACACAGCTGAAACGGTTTGAAGTATTTTGAACAGGAAAATTGAACTGCAGAAGTCAGGAGGGTTGAACCCATCATTATGTCCATTAGTACAATTTGTGTTGAACCAGAGATGCTGCATGGTTACTCCGTCCCACCAGGACTCCACAGAGTTTTTTTCTGATTGTTGCCGCCCAAAATGATTGAATTTGCAGTGGCATGCAATTTTTGATATTTTTCATGCTATCTTGTGGTACAACAGCAGAAATGGAGTAGAGTAATCGTCACACATTAATACCTCCTGGGGCGGCCGGCTGAAAACTAGTTTTACTACACATGATCTCTGTCTAGTGCCTTTCTTTGTCTGTAATCCTAGTTTTCTTTACATTGTTTTTTGTTTGGTTTTTCCCTTTAGGCTGCAATGCAACATATCTACAATTTGCCATCACATCATTAGTTGACCCATCACATTCCCGTCCCGCTCTAATCTCCCTATCAGGCGTGTCAGGTCTGTCTGCCCAGTTTGACAGAGAGAGGTTGTTATTTTTTCCCGTTTTATGCGAGAATATTGCAGGGTTTTGGCAAAATTGCAAGCTCTTTAAGTATTGCGGCAATTAGTTGAACTTAGAGGTTATTATAGAAGCACTGATGGCTCCATGTTGCCACCATAACAGGTTCTCATATACCTAAACACTGAGTCATGCTGTACAGTGACCTCAGTATGTTTTGGGACAAAGAAGCATTTTGGCACTTAATTTGACGGAGTACAAAAGTAAAGACTGTCAAAGGCTATTTTCTAAATATTGGTTTTACTATTTAGAAATGACCAGTTTTTATACAGCAGTCGTTTTTCCACTGCAGTAACTCTCCAGGAACGTAGTACTATTGGTACTTAGTTGCAGGAACTTGTACCTTTCCCACCGGGGGAACTAGAGCTGAAAAAGGTTCCTCTTGGATGGTCCCTGGACCCAAAAAGTTCCTGCTAGCAAGATAGTACTTTTTGTAGTTGCAGTACTTAACAACCCTGATTGGTGGCCGTGCTTGTTCAGTACTGGTAGCAAACTGAGGTCCAGGACTGATCTGTATTTTATTTGTCATCACATACTCCTTACTTGCATAATCTCTCTGTTACTTTGGTGCGGTGGGAAAGAAACCTGGAACTCTTCTGGGGAACTAAAGGTTCCTGCTGAGAAGGTTCCTGCTCAAAAAAGTACCTGAAAGGTTCAGGTTCCTGTGCTTGATGTCACTGTTTTGGTCATCTTGGGAGGATGCTGGGGGGGTGGGTGATATGTTGGGGATTGGGGAGGGATGGGGATTATACTGGAATTATTTCATATGTTGATTCTGCGATTTGTAAAATACAAAATTCCAATAAACAGAAGTTTAAAAAAAAAAAAAAGTTTAGGTTCATGTGGTGGAAAAATTACTATTTTTCAGGGGACATTTATTGGGACAAATGGCTTGACGGGTGTTTCTGATTAGTGCAGCATAAAAGAGCTGTTAACGTCTCGTCTTGAGTCTTGGCTTTGCATTCGCCTTTTGGGTCTGCCTCTGGGGTCTGTCAACACGAAGAACAAAGAGGTGTCATCGAAAGTCAATGAAGTCATTATCAGGCTGAACAATAAGAACAATCAGAGACAAGCACGATGCTTACCACAGTCAACAGTATGGAACATCATTCAGAAGAAGGAGAGCAGGTGAGAACGCTCCTCTCCAGTTGATGACCAAAGAAATCTCACTATAATGAAGAAAAATGTCCGACACATCAGGACCACTGCAGGTAGCCGGCGTGGACGTGTCAGTACCATTCAACAGATTTACAGAACTACAGAGCAGAGGTAGATTACGGCCAAGGCACGGTGGGCAATTGCCCCGGGGCCCTGGACCACGATGGGCCACCAGGGGCCCAGAATTCACGTAAAGGTATGTTTACGATACTAATTTCAATTGGAAAATGTGCTCAGCCACAATTTCAAAACAAAACACACAACCTATTGATATTAAGGTCCATTGCCACACTTTCTGGGCTAATGATATTGACATGAGACTTGTTTGATTGTAACTATAGTTACTATTCGTGCTGTTAGTGGCACACAGATCAACATTTCTCCAAGATGCATCCATATGACTTAACCAATCAATTTGTTATATATATAATTTGTTATATGCACATCTAATATCATTTGCCACCAAACTTTTAAACCCACTTATATGGATTCACTTGTACAAGTGGAGCTACTGCTGACAACTGATTCATTAGTGTGATGAACTATTTGATGTAGGTCACCAAACCATCATCTTAAAGGGAACATTGGTAGATATGGCTTCCAAATACATTTAATGTCACTTCATATTTGTTCTAAATTGTAATGATAAAAAATACCAGATCAAAGATTGATTCCCCTGCTACCTCTCAGCAGAATTACAGGAATTAAAGCGTATTCTGCCGCACTGGATGAGAGTTTCATCTGACTGCCTAATTGTGACTATAAATATGTAAAGGCCAGGATGACGAGCTGGGTTCTGACCACTCACAGACCAGGTGGCTGGAAATGTGTTAGCACTAGCGTTAGCACTAGCAGCCCATCTCTAACACAACTGGTGTCAACTCTCTGGGCATCCACACGTGTGTCATTAGTGACCGAACATCTTGTGTTATTTTAACACGTCACCCCTGCTGGCATGTTTTTCTTGTTAATGTACACATTACAGTGCTTTGTGGGTATTTTGGCTCCGAGTGCAGAAGTGACGGCTGCTGTATGTTACAGGGAAAACCCACCCTAACACAGAAATCCTGTTAGGGATGTAGTGGAGGGTAAAACCACTGAGTTTCCCCACCTTTTTTTATTTGCAGAATAGAGTTTAACCACTTTTAGGCTGAATTAATGATGTAAATTTATCATATACATCACAGTAGGTAGTATCAGCATACAGTATACAGCATTGTTAGGGAAAATAAGCGTAAATTTATACTTTTCTGCAACAGATTTTTGCTTGATTAGTGGTTGTTTGCCTCATAATGATCCCTGACTGGTGGTTATTCACCCACCTTCATATTTACCACTACATCACTAATTCCCACACTGAAAAAATGTCCATTGTAACAAGTGATGTATGTATGAGCAGCATTACAACAACTACTCAACACACTGTATGCTAAAGCGTTCGCATGCCACCAGACAGAGATGGTCAGACATGGTCAGATGGTCACTCCTTGCTGATCCAAGAGCTGTTCCTCTCAGCTTCAAGCCCATTTCCTACCTGTGCTGCATCATGTGAATTCAGTTTTAGGGTGGATATTCCCTTTAAATGCTAGCATGTTCGCCTGAAACCCCAACGGGAGTGTGTTACACCTGGTGCTTGTTAAAATCCTAGCGCAATCCCACGCAAGGTCAAAGGTCACTGTTTTACGCTACCTAAACCTGCCTCTTCCCTAAAAGTCCTTAAGCCTGCAGATCGATAGCATATGTGGAGAGAATTGTTTCTCAAACAAGACAAGAGTCAGGACCAAGTTCTGTTCTTCTCTAATCTACTCATCTCTGCGATTTCTTCTATTGACTTCACCAACTCAGTTACTTAAAAACCTATTCATCAGAGACAAAGGTAACACTACCGAAGCCTGCAGGTCTACAGTGCATGTTGAGAGATCCTCATTTTTCTTGCTTAGTCTCCATATTTGTCTCTCAGCCTCACTGTGGTGTTCCTCACTGTGGTGTTCTTCACTGTGGTGTTCCTCACTGTGGTCTTCCTCACTGTGGTGTTCTTCACTGTGGTGTTCCTCACTGTGGTGTTCCTCACTGTGGTGTTCTTCACTGTGGTGTTCCTCACTTTGGTGTTCCTCACTATGGTGTCCCTCACTGTGGTGTCCTTCACTGTGGTGTTCCTCACTGTGGTGTTCCTCACTGCTCTTCCCAGAGATCACTTGTCAATCAAACAGTGTGTCCAGTACACTGTGACGTCTATGACGTGTATGAAAATGTCATAGATTATTACTTTAAACCTGCACTATGTAACTTTCTTGTAATTTGTAATGTAGTCGTTGGCGCCCCCAGTGGCGGTGAGAGGTAACTGTTTGTATGTTTGAGGACTTCACTACCCTTAGCTTCCTGTAGCGTTAGCTGAGATGCTAGCTAGCTCACTACTGTTTCGGAGCTGTGTGCGTTCGGCTCCTAACTTTCGATTTGTCACCCTCTGTGCTCCGAAAAAGCTTCATTGGGTTAAATGGAGAGAATCTACAGGGGCTCAATGAAGGGGGAGGAGCCAGTCTTCTCTGTCACACTGTTGCACGTCACACAAATTCACATTCAACTGGGAGCTTCCCAGTTCACCATCAGTCGAGTACTATTCTCGGCAGACTTGGGAGACTCATAAACATGGTGTGAATACCTAACATGAATCTAACATGATGCATGGGATCACAGTCTGCAGGGTTATCAGGCTTCTACTGGCCAGCAGATAGATAAAGGAAGATGGAGTCTCTATTACCAACTCCATTATGTTTCATAGACAGAACACATCCAGGCTGGAATAACAACTATGTACCAGTTTTCAAAACATGGGAATTTAAAACCAACCAACCAACAAACAGTTCTAATAAATGGAAGACTCAATGAATCCATGAAGTTCATTATGTCCGACTCCTCAGAAGTCATAAACCAGACTGGATCGCCGAAAAAACAAATTAGCAAAGCAGCTAAAGGATGATAAGAGCAACAACAAATTACCAGTTAATTGCAGGTTGTCAAAATAATTTTATGTATTTTCTTTAGTTTTCCTTTTAATTGAAATCTCTGTTTCCTTCTGCTGTCACGTGATAACCTTGCTATGTGTTTATAGCGGTAGTCTCCTGCTAGGACTCCATACCAGCGTAAATCAGTGGTTTCTCACTAAGGTGCTCAAAGTCCTTTTTAAATTGTTGAAGATCTTTTACTGTTGGAAGTTAATTGAACGGCTTGTTGCAATTGCATGGGAAACCTCAGTCGTGTTGACTGCCAGCTGACTCCCAGCTAACAAAATGCCAAAAGAACGTTTTTCAGTTAAAGGTTAATATTTAACTATGTGGATTTAAATGTATGTATTTACACTACATATGACCTTCCTATAACCAGGGCTTCAGATGGGCTGAGGTTGGTGCCACCAGACATTTAATTGCATCTGTTTGAATTTATCATAACTGAATTCAGAAATGTAATTGTATAATTTGTATTACACAATGTTGAAATTGAATACAATGGTTGAAATTGAATATAATTCAATTGAATTCAACTGCCAACTTTTATTTCAGTTCAACACTCAATGTTTTCAGATTCAGCACAGATTCAGTTTATATCTATATATTTGTACCCAGAGTTCAAAGCTTCCACCAAACACCAGTGACCATAACCATGTCACTGAGTCTCGTTAAATCGGCATTAAGTAATCTATTACCTCAATATCAACCTGTATTGATGACCAGTAGGAATTGGGAGTCTCGAAACTCCAGTGTGGAGTTTTTGCGAGTAAAGTCTGGAAAGTTTTGAAAGCCAGAAATCTCAGCAACAAGTGAAGTAATGGTTGAGTCACTGGTATTGATCAACAACCCCACCAATATATTACATCCATTTCATGCTGCAGGGAGGTAAAAATCATACTAATTGCCCCTTTAGCATGTTTCTCTCTCTGAATGAATGAGTTGTGTTCTACAAATGTCGATCTTGCCAGAGTTGTTGGATTACCTAGTGCACCCACACACACACACACACACACATACACACACACACACACACACACACTCTGACTGTACTGTAATAATCAGCGAGGAATCCTGCAGTCGGCCACAGCGTGAGGATCAGAAATGTCAATTATTCACACTCACGCACATTCGCCGTCTTTCCATCCCTCCTCGGTTTATTCCATCCGTCTTTCCATCCCACCTCACCCGTCTGTCCGTATCCCTCCTTATCCCAGCTGGATTAGAAGCATTCCTACTTTGTCTTTGGAGTCTTGTGTGTATCTGGGAGCAGACATCACAGCTCACTGTTATAATATAATAAGACTTACTGTGGCTTAGGCATGAGCCCGACTGTCGTGCTACCAAGATATGTGAGATCTATTGTGGAGCAGTGGTGGAGGAACATGTCAAGAGCTCAAAAAGTAGCAGGAGTACCTACTCACACATGGAGGGACAGCAGGACCTCACATGGCAAGACAGGAGACCACAAATATATATATATATATACAGTACCAGTCAAAAGTTTAGACACACTTACTCATAGAAAGGGTTTTTCTTTATTTTTACAATTTTCCACTATTTTTGAATAATAGTAAAGTCATCAAAACTGTGAAATAACACAAAAGGAATTATGCAGTGACCAAAAAAAAAATCAAAACTATCTTATATTTTAGATTCTTCAAAGTAGAAACCCTTTGGCATTAACAAGCAAAGAAATTCCACAAATTAACTTTTAGACGCCACAATCACTATGTGAGTCTTTAAAATGATGATTTAATCATTGTGGTTCAACATTCTCCACCTCTAAAGTCTAAATGAAAACTACTTGTTGGGGGTGCATTTCAATTTAATTAAAATGTAAGTTTTGAAAATAAATTAATACACAGGCATCAACTTCTCTATTTGTCTAAGAAAATTTCAAGCATTTAAGCATCAAGCCTTTATATCAAAATGTCATGAGAAGATCATGAGAAACAGAAACAGGTGTCCAAACTTTTGACTGGTACTGTATATATACAGTATATATATATATGTGTACATAGGATCACCATATGCATTCATACTGCATGGGATTAAGGTTGAAACTCCAGCAGTGCAGTGGAACAACTACAATATATGTGTACTGGAGGATGAAAATGTATCTCTATTAATCTCTAAATTTTATGTTAATATAATCAGAAGTTTTCATTCCAGAATGCTTTATTTCCTTTGTTTATATATCCAATCCTGCTACCTAAAATGTATTAGTCAACATTTCACATCAAGAATGATTCTATACTCAAAAACAATTTGTAAGCAAAGGTCTCATAATATGACTCATAATACTAGTAACTCATAATGTGATTTACTTTCATGTAAGCAATGATTTTGTAAGGGAAGGGATCTCTTTTAGTAGTAAACAAGCTTCCTCCTCTCCTCTCTCCTCCTCTGCCCTCTCCTTCTCTCCTCTCTCCTCTCCCCTCCTCTCCTCTTCTCTCCCCTCCTCTCCCCTCCTCTCTTCTCCTCTCCTCTCCTCTCCTCCCTTCTCCTCTCCTCTCCTCTGTGCTGCAGCTCATAGAGAGCCATCGGAGGACTGTCGGAGCTGTCTGGAGTGTTCCCGTGACAACGGCTGTGTGCGTTGCCCCGAGCGACTCTTCCTGTTCCTGCTGAGGGATGGGATGTCTCACCACGGGACCTGTCTCCATGCCTGCCCTGCTGGACACTATGGACAGAGAGGGAAGGACATCAACCGCTGCATGAGTACGTCTGTAATATCTGTCTGTCTGTCTGCCTGCCTGTCTGCCTGTCTGTCTGCCTGTCTGCATGTCTGCCTGTCTGTCTGGCTCAGTTTTTTGTCAGATGTACAGCACCAATATTGTATACCAACCAACTTGTTAGAGTTCGCAGCATTTTCATCTTATTCACAAAAAAATGCACATGAAGTTGTGGTGGTGTGTACCTGGTGCTGCCCTGGCGACAAAACCCACGAGCACCAGACCTGATTGATCTCTCCCAGGATCTCTCTGGCTGTGTTGTCCAATTAGACCAAGCAGTAAATACATTATTACATATTTAAACAAACAGACATATGCACCAGAGAAGTCCATATGTACAAGATAATGCTTTCATTTTTTGTCTACTCAACTTTCCCTTATCTTATACCCTATGTAGCCTCATTTAGCTTCGACGCTATGAACCATTTTGACTTCTTTTAAATGGCGAATCAGTGTGAATCAGTGGGATGGTACAACTGTCCCTTATTCTGAGAGTGTAGGAGCTACATGGCGCTGGACCAAACTCTTTACAAAAGTCTTTATGTCACCTTTTAAAAGATCTCATACACACTAAAATCATTTGGGGGAATTTGTGTCTCCAAAATGACAACTTCTCAAGAAGTAAGAAAATTGATTTTAGCTTGACCACCACACACACGTTTGAGTTTGTTTCATTGTTCCTGAAAAGGTTTCACAAACCCAGGGGTGGTAGAGTTTTCTCCACCCATAGAGGAGCACGTAATCCTTTGAAGTTAAAACATGAAAATCGCAAAAGAGTTGCAAGGTTTTCACCTGACAGTGACGATGTGCATGACCGGTGAGTGTATGGTGAGTGAATAGAATGGCATTCTGATGTGGTCATGTTGGTGATATAACACACTCTCCTCCCTGTGAAGACCTGTATGGTGAGTAGGCCGTGATGTCACGGCTCTGGACAGTCTGCAAGGGTTGCTAACGTCTTGTGTCCCTCCTCCCAGAGTGTCGGTCTCCGGACTGCGAGCATTGCTTCAGCCGGGACTTCTGCACCAAGTGTAAGCCTGGCTTCCTGCTGTACAAAGGCAAATGTCTGAGCCGCTGTCCGGAGGGAACCTTCGCCCACCAGACGGACTGCCTCGGTGAGTGGTTTACCAACATGCTGGGAATGTTCCTCCCAAAGCTTTCAACCGGTTGTGTGGTTACTCAAAGGGACATTAAAGAGGAATTCCGGTATTTTTAAACCTGGGCTCTATTGGTACAAATTCGTAATTTATACTGCAAAAAACCTTTTACCGGAATTGCTCCGGTAGACCAGAAACCTGTTTAACCTCTTCCTGCAACTCACCCAATCTTTCAGATTTCAAAGCGAGACTTTTCCTTGAGCCAGACTTCTGTTTCTGGTTAAACAAAGGTCTATCTCTGTAGGATCCTTTCAGTAATGTTGTCAGACACTTCCAATAACAATCTGAGCCTGTCAGTGGCAAAAACAAGCACTTTTAGTGGACATACTTTGATCGGTCCACTTGCCCCAACAGATTACGTTGCAGCCAAAGCAGCCCGTTTCGTGACTGCTGACTGAGGCGATCTACCGGAGCAATTCCAAAACTTTTTGTACCTTTTTTTGCACTATAAATGACGAGGGGCCCAGGTTTAAAAATACAGGAATTCCCCTTTAAGTAATCTATGACCTCTATCGACCTCTGGTACAGCCCCCATCCAGTGATGGTGGACTGTAATTGAAGCAAACAATAAAATAACATTTTCACAATAGAGAGGAGTAAGCTAGCTAATTAGAGCAGAGAGACACCAGAAATGTCTAGTGAAGAGGTGAAATATCAATGAGGCTTTTTAACCTTCGTAGCTGAGATGTCTCGTAGCACCGTCCTCCCCCAAAACCGAGTACAGACTGGAACGTGAGTCCTGAAAGCCAGAAATCTCAGCACCTGGTGAAGGGATTGCTGAGTCATTGGTATTGATCAATAACCCTATCAATCCCCCGCAGATATATATAGAGAGAGATATAAAAGATCTCAAATTCACACCTGGGGTTTCTTTTGTAGATTTTTTATTGCTGTTCCAACTGTGTGAACTGAAAGTGCACAGACCCCAGCCCGCTACAAAAAGTAACTGCAATGGATATATCAGTGCAGCTAATGTGAGACGTTTAATCAGCACCAGGCCTTTTCTGCAGACCTGTTCCTTTTATCTGACGGCCCCGCCTCTCTCTGGCTCCGTGGCCATCTGTAGTATTTCAGTTCTAGTATATCAATGTTCTGGTAAGTGATTTTTATCGTGTTTCTAGCTTTCAAGTCATGTGAAGTCACTGAAATTTCACCCGTTTCGTTAAAATGTGGCACAAGGAACAAGGAAAACAAATCTTGAAATAAGAGACAGAGCATTTAGACATTTTCAAAGACTTTGGTCAGTTGTTTTAAAAGCTCGATGACATGTACAAGGTAAAAAATGCTCACTTGGTTTGCTGCTGTTTGCGCAGCACCGTAGGCCCCGTAGATCCCTTTTCCGTCGGAGCACCGAGCTTTCGCTGCACACATGATTCGCATTTGAGGGTCTTCGCAGATGGTTTATAATTTATCTTCATGTCTTTGTTGTGCATAATCCCTCCCTCCGAAGTAAGTGAGATATATTACGGATCTCACTCATCGGTTTGTGTTTGGGTCTTCAGATTGCCCCTCTGCTGCCCACCTGTACCATCTGTAGCTACTGTTGCTTCTTGGCATCATGGTCACATCTGGGTTGTGTGGTGATGTTGGCTTTCGTGTCTAAACCAAGAAAGTTCCAGAAATGTTGTCCCAACTCGACCACAGTTGTCTTTGACAGCATGGAAGCTTATGGGTGACATCACAAATCAGCAGCCAATCACTGCTAGCGTTGCTATGTGTCCCACCTTCAGCTAGCAATCATCTAGCTCAAATCACAGCAGCGTGGTTAATAGCTTCATGCACTGCCAACAGGCTGTCAAATAGAGACTTAATGGGTTTTGGTAACCATTTATTGTTTCTTCTTTCACTTAGCCAAACATTTACTGCAGTTATCTGTTTTCTCATATTTGCAAGATGCTCCCAAGTCCTTTTTTATCAATCTGAAGATATGACGCATCTTTCCAAAGCTCTGATTCTGTACTTTTCAGTACTACTTTAAAGTATTCTTTCTCATGTGTCAGTTTCATCTGATTGGAACTGAAGCAGGTTTTCTCTCTCTCCTTCCTCACCCCCTTCCTCCCCTTTTAGAGGATTGTCTTCTAGCTCCAGTGGGAGAGTGGAGTGACTGGAGCACCTGTCTCCGTCATGGCGTTGCCTGTGGCTTCAGGTGGGGCAAGCAGACCAGGACCCGAGGGGGGGGGCTGCCCAGGAGAACCCCTGAAGAGAAAGCGGTATCGCTCTGCCCGTCCCACAGCGAGACACAGCGGTGCAGGATGAAGAAAAGGTGTCCTAAAGGTAAGACGGAGGGAGGTGATGACGATGGAGGAAAAAGGAGGTATGGCACAAAAATGTTATGTGCTAGAGGTGAGAGGAAGGGATGGAGAGGAAGGTGGGAGCAAAGGAAAGATGGGGAGGATGGGTGAGGAAGAGATGCCCTAAAGGTAAGATGAAGAGAGGGAAATATGGATGGAGAACGAGGGAGGGAGGGAGGAGAAAGGAAAGGGAGAATGGGTGTCGTACAGGTGAGAGGAAAAGAGGGAATAAAATAAGTGAGATGGGTGAGAAAGGGAGGAATCTGAATGAAATGTGTGCTTAAAGGACAACACCAAGTTTTTGTCAGTTTGGTCCGTAGGTCACTTCAAGTATGAAGAAAGACCTTTTAGTTGGTTTTGGTTTTTATTCTGTGGATTCATAACTTAAAAACTTCATCATTAGTGAAGAACCTTTAGCTGTCTGGCTAACTTCACTCACTTCCTGTCAACAATACAAGCTAGCTTGAAGTCTCGCAGGAAGGGAGATCTTCTGCCTTTGAGAGTTCGAGAAGAATTTAACTTTCTTTGAAGAATTATCTTTGTCTGTTTCGCCAAACCCTTAAAGACCCTGGCAGGTTGAGACACGTGTCATTAAAGTCATCTAACCATCAGTCAGAGCTGCTACAAGTTAACATTTTCTCACTTTCAGGCTAATGCTAATCATGCTAATCACCAACAATTACTTAACATGCTGTTCGACACAGTTTGCACACCGACCAGAGCTAACCCAAATTCTCACTAGGAGGCAGATTTTTCATTTTATTTTTTTCCCAGTCAGCAGCTTGTATTTACAGTAAATCTGACATTTGAAGATGAAGAGAATGATAGCAGAGACCCTCGTCTGTCCATCGCTCTCGTTTCCCCCTCAGCCTAAAAATGGAGCTGTGTTTCTGTACGTTGGTCGCTCGGCGAGGGATAACATCTTAAAACATCACACCTCCTCATCTTCATCTGGGCTTTAGAAATGTACAGTTTCTTCCATCCAAGGGTATCCAGCCTCTCCACAGAACGGCAGGTTCTCATTTATGGGGTTTTGTGGAACTATTGGGTCCAGGACAAAACAACCGCCAACCTGGAAATAGACTCCAACAGAACTATTATACCGGTTCCAACTGTGATGAGGAGAACAACACCATAGACCAATGGTTCTCAACTGGTCTGGCTTCGGGACCCACCATCACCCCTTAATGACAAGCCGCGACCCAAATCGAGGAAAATTTTCAACTTCTCAAATGTATTTAATGAAAAGATGGTGCAGTTTGAACCTGAGATAGTACAGAATCACTCAATCTATGAGAACCAACATTTCACTCTGGAAAAAATTCAGTTTCTTCAGTAGCAGTTCTTAATCAACAAACTCAAAATAAATTAAACAAAAAGTGCAATTCAAAAAGATTCAAGTATACAAAATTAACTTTTCTTCTGATTACTTTATCAGTAGGTAAATACTGAAAAACATTGTGCTTTGAAGAAAATTAAGCAGCACTCACTTCAACCTTTGGTGTAACACTGACATCATAGACCTGAGTTTGGAGGAATTAATGGGAGAACTGGGGGTGTTTTTTGCTCCTGACAAGAGTCTCAAAGTCAGTTTATAGTAGACAAGCTTCATGCTTTCATGTGCCAACACCTCGCTGCACAAAACACACTGAGGTTTTTGTCCTCCTTTGTTCTCAATGTAAGAAAATCCATATCTCATGTAGTCGGGTCGTACCATATGAAAAGTAACTTTGCGGGTCTTCTTCTCTATACTGTGAAATGGCGGGTGTCAATTAGCATTACAGGGCATTATCGCCACCTACTGTTAAGGAGTGTGAATAGACGGCACTCCGCTGCATAAAAAATCCCCTTCAAAATAAAAGCACAGGATTTTTTTCTTAACATTTTTTGCCCAGGCAAAGGCCTGCTGCCCACTGAAAACGGGTCCGCGACCCACCAGTTGAGAATCACTGCCATAGACTATATGGAGTTCCCTATAATAACAATATAATAATAACTTTATATGTATAGCACTTTTCAGACAACAATACAAATAATATAATACAGACAGGATTAAACAATAAAACATGAAAAGATCAAAAGAACAAAAATAATTTAAAAGGAGAAAAGCAGCAAAAGGAGGAGCCGGTCGACAACTCAAAAGCCAGTTGACTTTTTAAAGGTATCAATTAAATCAATTGCTCTCAGGTTTTCTGGGAGAGTTCAGCTCCATAGGATGAAGGATGTTGAAGTGTTGTGTACCTACAGGCCCTCGTATCCCACTTTCCCTCCAACACCAAGTTGTTGTTGTGACCTTTTTTATTGCTCCATATTTTTGTGCTCTTACATAAAAAAAACACAAGAAGCTCTGAAACATTGATATCGTCCAGAGGAATGTACAGAACAGTGTTGTTTCTGCCTTTTCCCAATTAGTGAAACAGCCTACAGTTCTTTCTGCAGTATTGTATTTTGTGTGTGTGTGTGTGTGTGTGTGTGTGTGTGTGTGTGTGTGTGTGTGTGTGTGTGTGTGTGTGTGTGTGTGTGTGTGTGTGTGTGTGTGTGTGTTTTTCCACTTCTTCCACAATGGAAGGCATGTCGTTTGCTGTAATTATCATTATCATTGTCAGATAATATGTCCGGTGGCATTAGGAGAGGAAGAAAGTGGATCCAGCAGGGTCTGGCGTAGGGATATGACCCGTGGACCTAATAGCACCCATCTGGGATGAAAGGGTGCTGTGGCATCTCCCTGACATTCCTCTGTTGTCCCAGATTAGACAGCTCTAGTCTCTTAATTCCTGGTCTCATGTTTTCTTATTGTTTTCAGATGATGAGGAGGGACATGAGGTCTCATCTCCAGTCCACTGTCTCCTCTGTTTGCCTCCCCGTCTGTCCAGAGAGAAGATATGTAGCTTGTTTTCTTGGCTGTTCACACTGCCAGGGCAACGTCTCAGCAATACAAAAGTCTTTCCACTGCAAGCATTTACCCCACTTCTTATCCACAACTGGTTCTCCTGCTGGTTAGAGACCGCCACCCCTGTCAAAACCCTGACCTCTCGCCCCTTTGGTGAAATGTGTTCCTGGATCTGGCATATGCCAAGGTTCCTCAATACACTGTAAGGAATATGATAACCCAAGTGCTATGCATCTCACACATGACGACGGATGTTTTTGTCTCTCAGTGGCAAAGATGCTCACACTAGACGACCAGGCCAAGATGCCACACAGTTAATGGTTAATGAACTGAGATTATCCTGCAGACTCCTGATACGTCAGTGAAGTAAAAACACAGAAAGAGAATCTGAGTAAAGCCGTGGCTGTGAACTTGAGTTGAGCCGGCTTCATCAGAAAAAAACTGGGTAACGGTGACTAACTATTGCCTCAGCTCACGGTAAACACTCGGCTCTCGCTGGTTACTGGTGGTCGGATCAGTCTATGAGAGGATTGGTCAAGACTGGTCTGTGAACTCCTCACACTGCCAGATCTTTGCCGATCATTGGTCCTGATCAAGCCTCCGATCGAGATTCCCCCCTCAGGATGGGTCAATCTGGTGTCAATGGGTCCAATAATCCCAATAATCTTGTAGTCTGCCCCCGGCCTAAATCCCGTCATGTGTCCTACTCGACTGCCAGTTTGGTTTCATATAACAAAAATTGAAAAGCGTCTTGATTCTATTGCATTTTGACTCACCAGCCAGTCAGTCGACCACGACTTGAGGCGTCGAAGAGTTGCCTGGTTCGTGTGGCCAACTCCATCATTAGGTACAAGCACATAAACAAAGCAACCAAAACAGATGACATGGGCTACATGCCCCTCACCCATTAGGGTTTAGTCCATCACAAATCAGTGCTTGGAAATGTATTTAGCAAACTGGAAAAGATAACAAATCTCCAGCGGTACAATTATATCCTACCCACATGTTGATAACTGACACAGGCTTCTTCCACAGTCCCGTCTGTACATGTATAAAATGACTTTAGTGGCTACAGACACATGTTTGGGGTTAGTCTGAGAGCTTATTAAATTGTATTTATAGCAGCGATAATCCCCCATACTTTCACTGATTTATCTCACATCATTTAAAGAAAGGCCGTTGGGAGTGCAGCGCTCATTTAGGACGCAATGCGTTGCCCTCGCTATAAAATTGAAAGAAGCTGCATAGCTAGTTTTTTATGATGCAGTGCAACACGAGTGTAAACCGGAGTCAGACAGTGGTATCCATGGTAGAAGACCAGCATGCTCCATCACCGTTGTTTTAGTGCTGCAGCCTGTTGAATGCTGTTCAATACAGTTGAATGGATGTATCGTGATGGATGCTGAAAAACAACAGATTCATCTTCACAAGCAATTCCTCCAGTGCCGGTGCATCTGGTGCAATATTGAGTTTCATGCACTGAATGCAGCATAAATCAAGTGCAGGCGCAGTGCAGTCCCACAGGCAGTCATCATCATAATAATGCATTATATTTGTATAGTGCTTTTCTCTGCACTCAAAGATGCTTTACATCAAAAACACAACCAAGAATTACAATAAAAAAGAGAGGTTTGAGAAACAGCCAAGCTACAGCGAGCCAGAGAGCATTCAGAAAAACAACTTATAAATATCATCCAGAATCTGTGAAACAAAAGTGATTTTAAAATATATATCATTTTTTTTCCTGGCATGTTGACAGAAGTTGGTGAGGGGATTTGGTGTAAACAGACAATAGAAACAATAGATAATCTCAGAAATTCACATTAACAATCAAATGACGTGGACTGATCTTGAAACGTGTAGAAATCCTTCATCAGTTTAGACTGAATCTATGAGGCTTATATGAGGAGTGATGCTGACTTCAGCCTCTGAACCTGGATCAGTCCTATTTTAAAGGGCTGCTAGTGAATGTACTTCACAATGACATTTGGAGCTCAGACCAAAAAAATAAATGCACCCAAAGCACATGCCGTCCCTCTGATCTCGCCTCGGTTTTTGTTTTGTTTACAAGAGTCTCTCCCAAAAACTAGAAACACAACAGAGCCAGGGTTCTAGTCTGTGATGTTAACAAGCGACACTCTCTGGAGCTGCTCCGTTAGCCATGAATAGAGACCACGTGTGACCTTGTGGTTTTTTGGGGACACCGTGATACAATCCAGACTGTTTTCACGAGGATATGAGATCACTTTCTGGTCTGGAGCTGTTAGCACAACAACAAGATGAAGCTCATTTAGGTGTAAAAGCACAAACAAACTCACAGCCAGCCTCTTAATCATTTACAATGGTGACTTAATGGAGACATGAGGGATGGGGGGGGTGGGTCTACCATGGCTACCACTGCATGTTGTAACGCCATGAGACAGTTGTACTGACTGAGATTGAGCGTTGTGGAGTGGGGACATGAAATCAGACGCAACAGATTAGATTGTGAAGATTTCTAAACCCTAAGAGGAAAAACAATAAGCATCATGTGATCTAAAGTAGCTTCTACACCAAATTCAAACTCATACATATCCACCAATACTCTGACTACTGGGACCAATCAGGTTAAAGCAATATATTGAGATTATAACGTTTACGTGGTTTGAAGTGACACGTTTTCTCTAATAACCCTGTTTAAATGGATTAAATGCATCTACCTATCATCTATCTACTCACCATGTTGTTTGCTTTTAAAAACAACATCCAGGTTACTGTGTCTGGTGGTAACATGCACAGTTTGGAAAACAAGTCCGAGGCATGACCCAATGAATCAAGACAGAAATCTAGCGGTGTTAACCGGGCTATGCCTCCTATTGGCTTAATCTGGTTGAGATTGAATGTAAACGTACTCTGTTGAAGACAAATCCACTGTCGAGGGAGTTCATTTGGCTCAGACGGTTCTCAGACTGAGCTACTTTAAAGAATTAGACTTTCTCATCTCATCACGTCTTCTTTACGTAAATGTTTTCCAACATGGCTGTTGACTGTATTTACAGAAGTATGTTGGATGGAAGAAATAGGAAGTAGTTTGAGGTTGAAACAGCACAGCGAATGGGCAGAGATACTTACCTTAACTCAATTCCAAAAAGTTCATTTTCAGCAAAGGTTTTCTTATTTCACCATGACCTAACCCTAACCCTGACTTTCTCACCCTCACCCTAAACCTGACCTTTAACCCTCACCTTAACACTGACCTTTAACCCTCACCCTAAACCTGACCTTTAACCCTCACCCTAACCTTTAACCCTCACCCTAAACCTGACCTTTAACCCTCACCCCAAACCTGACCTTTAACCCTCACCCTAAACCTGACATTTAATCCTCACCCTAAACCTGACATTTAATCCTCACCCTAATCCTGACCTTTAACCCTAACCCTGACCTTTAACCCTGACCTTAACCAAAGTCGTTTTACTTGCCTAAACATAACCGTTATCTAACCTTTTCCAGTTTGTGCTGTTGTCATATCAATCCAGTTCGTAGTGGAGAAACATAATCTTCACATTATGTCCACAAGACGTAATCTGTGTTTCAGAGTTTGTGCTCATTTTGCGAAATTTTGTGCGAAGGTGGAAATGACAAACCTGACCTCAGATCAGCTTTTTAGGAGAATATTTGCCTCACTTCCTTGAGAGTGTACTTTGGAGACTTTGTGGGATCCATTAGGTCAATTTTCAGTTCAATGTTTCTGTCAAGGCAGCAAATGGTCCAGCTATGAATACACAGAGTCTGAACCTGGGTCTCCTGTACAAGGCACCGCTACTTTAACGCAGGGTCAGGAGAGCTGAACCTGGCCCTCTCGTCCTGCAACACATGGATCTGGGTAGAGCTTACATAACACAACACAGACAGCACGCTGAAGTCCATCCCCCAAAGTACTGCATGCATTAGGTTAACACAGCAACCCTGACGTGGCCCCAGGGCCTCGGGAACCCAACCCTGGACGACAGGTACTCATTAGGGAACAGGACTCTTTGTTGTTCTCCCTCTTTGTGCTTCAATCATATTAGAGGCAGGTATGTTACAGTCGGAAAGCAAATAAAGGCTGATTTATTTTTCCAGAGATTGCCCCCTAAAGTTGTCGACGGGGACGAGGGGAGGGGGGGAGAAAACCGGTGTGTTTCTAGATGGATTCCTGGCGTTTTTACGAGGTTGTGAAACAGCTGTGAGCCGTAACGGTGTTGTGTTATGCTGTGGTGTGTCAGTGCAGCTGATTCGATTTGGCTGGATTCAGTTACAGGTTTGATTTTATGAATTTTGAAAATGTTGAGTTTGGGTATGCACCTCGCCATGCATCCGTCCTGCCCTAGTGCTACAGTGCTTGGCCCTGAAGGGGCAGAAGTAGCAGTAGAAGTAGTTTGTGTACACGACACTAATAGTTCAATCTTCTCCAACTACTGAAGGCGTCATGTAAACACCTTTAACCTGATGATGTTCATCAGGGTGAGTTCATAATCTTCTTTCTCTCAAACTTCAGTCCGATTTCTTTCAGCATTTACAAGCTACGCGTGTCGAAGGTCACCAGTGACCCAGATGATGTATTAACCAATCAACATGGAGCGGTGGAGCGGTGAGTGGGGTTTATTGGAGAAACCACAAACGTTGTAATTGAAGTATTTCCCAAAGTGGTTACTCAGTCAGCATATTGGTCAGGGGGCTCTTCGTTCCCTGCCCCTGAACATCCAATAGGGGAGAATGGGGTAAAATGCACGTTTTAATTTTGTGCTACTACTTCAAAATATGTGACTATAAACTATAATCACTACTCAATAATATTGAGTAGTGATTATAGTTTAGTAGTATATATTATATACTCCATTAGTGGAAATTAAAGCACTTATAATAATAATAATAATAATAATAATAATAATAAACTTTATTTATAAAGCACTTTTCATACGTAAGATGTAGCTCAGAGCCCTTTATGTAGTTAATAGAAGTATGATCCGTTAATAAAGTTGATCTTTCAGCACCCCAGGGTAGGGGTGCATCTCAACAGTGTTTGTCTGTCTGTGTCTGTCATAAACCTTTCATCGTACTTCTCCTCGGTGGATTTTCTCAATACATCTCTTCAGTGTCATCCTGTTTATCTCCTGTTGCCTTGCCACCAATCAAATCGATTTCCCTCCCGACTCTTCCTTGGCTGCTCTTTTTAAGATCCTCCAAGGAGGCCGAACTCTTGTTTGCAGACTCGTAATGCTCTGTAATATTAAAAAAAAAAACTCTTGAGCACATGTGTGTCAACTATATCTTAATACATTTAGGAAGAATACTACATTTCCCTGAATGTACATTTCCCTTCTATGATCAGATGGTTAAGTAATTTAATGGATACAAGGCGTGGCTCAACTTACCCCACCCTCCCCTACTGCAGGACCAAAGTAGGAGCATGCTGTTTTTAGCTGGTTTCAAGACACAGAAGCTATTCAGGTACAGATGACACGGTAGTTATTATTTCTGTTTTACAGTCTGTTGAGAGGCCAGGTGGTAATATCACATCTGACTTAATTTCATTACATTTGAGCCACGAGATCCCAGTAACAGTATTTCAGTAACAAGCTGTTACTGAAATATCTTTGAATGTCTTCAGTGAAAATCCACCAACAGCAAACCCTTTTAAATGCAATAAATTCCAGCCCTTCACCACTTACAGGACATCTGTTTTTTAAAGCCTCATTCAACCAGGCAGGTGGGCTGTGAACACATAGCAACCGTCCTGTTACAAGCCTGCTCCTCTAACATCAGTGACACATTTTGTTTGGTTTATATGCACAGAAGTGATAAAACACAGAAGAATAAAATGCTCATTTGCTCAGGTGAGATAAAAATCCCCTTATAAAACTAAAACACTTATAAAAACGTCTCACTTCAGATAAAAGAAAATAAAGATCTCTTCGTGGTTACTCTCTTCCATGTATTTCTATCATAGAAACGTTGTTGATGAAGGAACTGTGTGTGGTCGAAGGCCACATTGCATTTCAGGAAAATTCTAGATTTGGTTTGGTTTTTCCTGCACATGTGGTTGACATTACTGCTCGTAAAATTACCTTCCTGGCAACCCGCCGCTGGATTGTACCCTATTTGTTACTTTGCAGATATTTCATTGGTTACATCCACTGATGCGTTTGGTTCAGACTTTTGGTTGTTCTAATTTTTGGTGTGGAAATGGTCACACATGTTGAAAAACAGGTGACAGGCACAGACTCTCGTTAGATGTCTTGGACTTTTCTCCCGGTCTCATGTTTGTTGGGACTTGTGTCGGTCTCGGCTGCTATTGGATGTTGACTTGACTTTTCCCTGCCCACCTAAAAGTAAATGTGGGTGATTTTATTGTTTTGGTTTGTTTGGTTTCTAGTGTTTTTTTAATTGTTTCACATTTCTATGGCTTGATTAGTTGGATGCTGACGGGTTTAGTGCAGATAAATCATCTGTTGATCCTTAATCATCACTTTTACATTTGGAAAGACACGTACAGTCTTGAATTGGTCTCGACCCCCTTTGAACCTGGTCTGGACTCAGACTCAACTGGACTGGCCTTGGAATGGACTTGGACTTGATTAAGGTGGTCTTGACTACAGCACTGCTCTAGCATATCCATACACAACGGATACACAAGAACAAAAAGGAGGTCTCAGAAGGAGTTGTAAAGTATCAGAGGTGGCAACGACAAAACAAATCATCTCCCCTTCACACACACACACACACATACACACACACTACATGCACACACACACACACACACACACCAATACATACTTGTCAAGAGAGGCAGGCAGGAAACCTTTTCTCACACATGCTTTCAGTTTGGATAAGTTGTTCTTTCTGTGATTTCCTCATTTGAAATCAATCTTTTGATCTTGTTATTAGGGAAGTAAGGTGAGAGACCTCAACTCATATTATGTGTCTGAGAAGTGTGTGTGTGTGTGTGTGTGTGTGTGTGTGTGTGTGTGTGTGTGTGTGTGTGTGTGTGTGTGTGTGTGTGCAAGCATATGTGCCTGCACATGTACAGTGGTAGCCATGGTAACCCCTCCATGTATGTATCCTGCATTGTTAATACTACAGACAATTCTTCCAATTCCAGATGATTGATACAGGACTGATGTCTCTGAGACATCCTGGGTACTTCCTGTACCTGATTCCTCAACGTGGTTAATGAATCGCTCTGTTCTGGCTGATTGTGGGAGGGGCCAGAGTTTTGAACAGGCAAAGCATTTGTTTCCTGCAGTAGTGGAGGGAGAAGATGGACTGGTTGGAGACAGAGGGAAGGAAAATGCCTCCATCTTCTGTAAGACTGACCAGTTTCCAGTTTCTGGGAAAGAAGTTAAAAGACGTCTTAGTGTTTCTTTTCCAGTATGCGTTGCTACAAATGCCTGTTAAAACAAGTTGAAGTTGTTCCCCTGGTCCATACGAGTGCATGCCTTTCCATATTTTACCCAGGGAAGGTTGATTGAGTACAGATGGTGTTTTCCAGCACGGCCCTGCTTCACAGTGGTGTAATTCCACCAATCATACCTGAGTGCTGCCCAGTGTAACCACAGTCTGCTACCGTTGACCACTAAGCTGCCCCGCTGGTATTACGCGTGCATGTGCATGTGCACGTGTGACCCCACAGTTGGTTTCACCGTTCCCCGCGGCTCTCCACACGGCTCCTCATAACTTCACGCTGATTTATTGTGTTTTGTTCACCACAACATGTGGTTCTGAGTGCACAGGCTTGACAGGATACCACCAGGATATCACCAGGATAACACCAGGATACCACCAGGATACTACCAGGATACCACCAGGATATCACCAGGATAACACCAGGATACCACCAGGATACTACCAGGATATCACCAGGATAACACCAGGATACCACCAGGATACTACCAGGATACCACCAGGATATCACCAGGATAACACCAGGATACCACCAGGATACTACCAGGATACCACCAGGATATCACCAGGATATCACCAGGATAACACCAGGATACCACCAGGATACTACCAGGATACCACCAGGATATCACCAGGATAACACCAGGATACCACCAGGATACTACCAGGATATCACCAGGATAACACCAGGATAACACCAGGATACCACTAGGATATCACCAGGATAACACCAAGATACCACCGGGATACCACCGGGATAATACCGGGATAACACCGGGATACCACCGGGATAACACCGGGATAACACCGGGATACCACCGGGATAACACCGGGATACCAATGGGATACCAATGGGATACCACCGGGATAACACCTGGATACCACCGGGATAACACCGGGACAACACCGGGATAATACCGGGATACCACCGGGATACCACCGGGATAACACCAGGATAACACCAGGATACCACCGGCATCTCTTTTTATTTTGGTCTTAGTCTCATAAATCTGCTCTTTTCAGATCCGGCCTTCTGTCATCGATCTTGATTTAAAAGGAGAATTCAGCTCATTCATATTTCATTTGAGTTGATACCAACTTTGTTATTGACAAAGCCACGGTGAGTTATGGTATTTGTCAGTTTGTGCTGAACATTCACTGCGGTAGGGCCAGAGCAAATAACGGAAAAGGTTAAAGGAACACACCAATCTGTTGGGGAGAGATTGGCCACATAGCTCCAATCACCCATTAAACCATCAACTCACCCACGTGTCCCCGGTAGATCGGTGCTGGTGACTCTGTGATCGGACCTCTGTGAAAGTAAATTTGTACACAATATTAGAATTTATCATTTATCATTCTGTGTCTGGTTGTACTGATACTGTGATGTCACGTGCCATGTACATGTGTCTGTGTACTGCACATTGAGCCAGTGAGGCCCCAGCAAGGAAGTCATAAATTTGAACTCGACCAGACCATTACTATGTGTAGATCCTCAAAAGGATCCTTAGGATGAAACAATGTTATCTAAGCATATGTGAACCAATCATAGGAGACTTCTTTGTTCCTAAAGAAACTATAAAGATTATAGTTTCTTATGTTCAGTGAGAGAGACCATGCAGAGGTTCTGACTTACTGTAGGGCCTGGTTCAAGGTATTTCTCTCCAATATATCTGTATACAATATATTTACTTCAACCTATCAGTGTTTTGTGTATTATTCTGTTTTAGTCCTGAGTGCTTCCAGGCAATTTCCACGACACCTCTTACTGAGAAAAAGCTGTTAGTGGTTATTATGGGATGACCTGATCCAGAATATCACTAACGAGGGGAGCGAGGGAGCAAGGGAGCTAGTCGGCGGTTCCTCCCCCTTTGAGAGACTGAGGTGCAGAATTTGTGGGTAGTTGCTTTTGAGAGTTGCTCTAAATCTAGCGACAAAAAAAACAGGACGCTACTTCTGTATCATATTTCGTGTAAATACCAATCTATATCAAACTGACTTGGCCGTATTTAAGAATCTTTTTTTACATTTTTATTTATTTATTTATTTATTGTATTTTATTTTTTTGTATTTTTATTGAGAATAAAGGGTTATCATTAGAAGTCATTTCTCTCAAGAAACAGTATTTATATATATATATATAAATCTCATTTTCCCACTTTTGAGATGCTAGTCGCCCACCATCACTCAACATAGTGCGCGCTAACGTGTTAGCATGGAGCACCGGAGCTAGCGAAGGACCAGGGACACATGGATGATCCAGAGGGAGGATCTCCTCTAAGGGTTGGTCATGTGGTCATGTGGTAGCGGGGTTGGGCTTCAGGGAATTAATGGGATTCAATATGGAATACCCACAAGGATAAAAATACAAGATGTTTTGTGTGTGTGTGTGTGTGTGTCTGTCTGTCTGTCTGTCTGTCTGTCTGTCTGTGGTTAGGTTGTTGTGTGATGAGCAGGGCACTTTTCCAGGGCAGTGCTTGATTCAGTTAAGAGGGCTGGAAGAAGATTTGCTCTCATGACATACCAACTACAACCCATCTGGTTCAGAGTGTGTGTGTGTGTGTGTGTGTGTGTGTGTGTGTGTGTGTGTGTGTGTGTGTGTGTGTGTGTGTGAAAGAGAGAGAGAGAGAGATACTATACAGCAAGAGAGAGATAAAAGAGGAGTTTGAGATGAGCATCATCGTATGTTTCTCATGATATTGTTTCCTTTGATATACTTGTGGCTAGAGACGGGTTTGTGTGTGTGTGTGTGTGTGTGTGTGTGTGTGTGTGTGTGTGTGAGATTGCGTACCGCTGCTGTCGGGTGAAAACCTCATACCTCCAGAATGTCAACTTGTCAGAAAGCCTGTATTTTATCCTGACCTCCAGAGGTTCATCCAGGGGTTTAAAGGTTTGTCTCAACCAGCCTGGAAGCCTTCAGCTGAAGTTGAAACAGGAAACATGTTTTAGATGTTTTAGATGTTTCGTTCTTTGTTTTCTGTCTTTTACTTTTCTGCTCTTTATAATAAAGGTTTTGGTATTTAGAAACTTTTCATTTCAATATTTTTGAAGCATCTTCACTTTACCAAATGCCTAAGACTTCAGCACAGTACTGTATGTATACCTGCATCTACAAGTGTGCAATGTGTGTGTGTGTGTGTGTGTGTGTGTGTGTGTGTGTGTGTGTGTGTGTGTGTGTGATTTGTCCTGTGGCCTCGGTGGGGAGCGACCAGCTCTCAGCCCTCCAGGATGGAGATGTAATTAGGCCACTGATCTGCAACAGAGACTCACACACACGTGCACACGGACGTGCACGCACCTGCACAGTTATACCCACACACATACTGTATATGCGCCCATACATAAACACACACACACACACTACAAGGACAGAGGCGTTTCAGGACAGGCCAAATCAAAGCCTCTCTACAGACAGACTGACAGCTTCACTAACGAAGGAAAGATTATAAGAAAGATGGGATGGTGGAGGAGAGAGAGGAAGAGAGAGAGAGGAAGGAGAGGAGAGGATGGAAGATAGAGGGGAGAAAATGAGAGGGAAGAGAGGAGGAGGAGAAGAGGAAATTAAATGGGAAGATGCAGTGGAAAGAGCAGGAGGAGGAGAGAAGAGGAGTAAAGGAGCCAATCTCTTATCCCTAACGAGGGGCAGATGACAGCAGGCATGGCATCACACCACACCCTGGAGGAGGAGGAGGAGGAGTTTGATATAAACACACTGAACTTCATCCTCACCAGGAATAAACAACATGACATCATCAACGTGTGAGCAGCCCAACCTCCAGCATGGAAACAGAAGCAGCAGAGAAACTGACCGGTAATCAAAAGGTCGCTGGTTCAAAACCCTCGACTAGTTTGGGGCCCCCCCAGGGGGGGGGAGGCTTGCTGATGTCTCTCTGCCCAAAATACCAGCGATGTTTCCTTGAGCAAGGCAGCCACCCTGCCAGTTGAGGAACCGTACGAGAGAATAAACAATAAATGGATCATCTATCATTTATTCTCTCAGGAGTGAGAGGAGGTGAAAAGAAAGCAAAGGGCCACGCTTCTTCTTCCTTAAACATTGCGGCATGTTTCTCAGCATGAGGGTTTTTCTTCTTCTTTTATCCCTCCCTCCCAGAGAGGGAGGGATTAGAGAAGAGGGGGAGGAGGAAAGAGAGCGGGAGGAAATGACAGATTGGTTTGGTGGGTAAGGGTCAGCTGACACACTGGCTGGTACCTTTAACCATACAAAAAGTCTTTGGTTCTGTCTGTTCTCAAACTTTGTCCCTGCTGGCCACCGTACACTTACTCCGACTGTGAGCCAATCAAGTCAAAGCAAAAAATCTGTATCAAGCAGGCTTCTGATTGGCTGCCTGTTATGCTAGCTCTTAATGAATCTATTATACTTCCAAATAACACGCAGTACCTGGTTCTACACAGGAAGTGCTGCTGAACATGGGGAGACATTCCTGTGACAGACGGATTCATTCAGCCAGTAAAGATGATCCTCTGATTGTTTTCAGAGAGTTAACAGGTTTTAGTGCTTCTGTTGAGAACCTACAGGAAATATGACATTTCACCATCAAACTGAAGGCAAAAGTTTAAAAAAAATACATAAATAGATAAATAAATAATACATAAATAAATAACACATTAATTAATTAATACAGTAATAAATAAATAATAATAAACAAATTGATAAATTAATTCATTAAAACAATTTTTAAAAAACTTGTTGAAACCAGGTTTCTATGTGAGCTCATATTAGTCTCATAGCTGAGATGTATATTGGTATCAAAACATTGATTGATAGATTTGGTTCAGCCAGTCTGATGGACAAAAGATCAGCTCCTCTGATCCTGAAGCAGCAGATGTGATCTTGTCATGGTTGTCTGTGCAGGAAGAAATCACATGAAATCTGATTTATCTGTTTAGACGTCCAAGAAAACATCTGATCTGAGGGTTAAAATGATTTTCTGTTCTGTGTAATTGCTGCCAAAATTCCCTTCACAAGGCAGCAATACATCAGTGAAAATATTTGACTGGCACTTTATCGGGTCTGGACTCAGCACAGTCCCTCAACACAGCAAGATCCGGCTCGTCCAACCCAGATCTCACAATAGATAGATAGATAAATACTTTATTGATCCCGGGGGGGAGATTCTGGAACTTCTGGTACATACCGGATATTTCACAGTGATTGTCCTGGACACAAACCTGAAGATCCTAAATACCTGAATCAAACAGTATTCAGACCCGGTTCGAGTTTCTGGGTTTCTGCAAATGTTTTAAAACTGAAATTGATCAGATCTTTTTACGGGATGTGAGAGAAAGAATGAGTTTGTCTCATTGGTTTGGTCTACAAGGTAAGCAAACATGTAATCTCCAGGTATGGAAGGGTCAAGTACAGATCAGCTGTTTGGTGTTCTTGAACCAGGTCAGCGGTCCAGCACCTGGGGTTTCAATGAAAAACGAAAAGTGTGTGTGGTGATTTTAGTCCAAAATTAAGAAAGAAAGTGAAATGCTGAGGTCTGGCTGGCTTGAGAAAGGAACGCTGTCCGTCCGTCCATCAGTCCGTCCGTGGCTGTGTCGAGGCCTCTCACTCAGCCGGTCTGTTTATTTGGATACTGAGGGCATTAGCAGCATCACATGTTCACTCAGGCTGCAGTTGGCTTGTGATTTAAAAATGAAAAAGGTACATACCATGCCAGGTCCGGAGTCACGCAACCCCAACTAAAGTAAAAAAAGTAGACGGTGGAACGAAGCAAAACAATGTGGACTATTTATGTGTTTCTTTTTTTTGTTTTGCTTTTGATCTGACAGAAAGGAGAACGAATAGTAAAAAAGTCGGACTGGGAAGGAAGAGGGAGAGAACACGACTACGGCTGCTCGCCAACGGGAGCGTAGCCGAACCACCGAGGGGGAAATAGAGGGGAGCGGCGACCCCTGAAGACTCATCATCATCACCAGATAAATTAACGTTTCAAATCAGCCTGTACATTATAAATGTTCGTATATATGAAGAAGAAGCTTTAGTATATATAAGAAAGAACCTTGTTTATCCAAACTCTATCAAACAGGAAGAACTGCTGACATCCAAAGTCAAATTTCCCCACGATGCACTGCAGAAAAAGCTCTTTTCTATTCTGTGAAGCACTTCGGCCTCTGAATCAGTTGAAGTGAGAGTGGTTAGCTTCCTGTGCTAACGCTGCTTCAGGTCAGACGTCCCAGGACGATGCGGCATGTGGGGATTCCACCTCTTGCTGTTCCACAATTGACTCGTTTTGTTCTGCACCTGAGGAAAAATTGCTTGGATGTTCTTCGAATAGTTTCACGTTTTTATCACTATTTCTATGATGACTTGGGATATTATTCCTCGACATGAATGTACGTTTTAATAAATGTATATTTTGACACTGCACCCATGTAAAATCGTGTCTGTGCCTCAAATGGTCGTGCATGATCGAACTAGGAAAGGAAATGAGGAGCTGAGCAGTGAGTTGAGCTTAGTGGACACTGCTCAACTCGTCAGCTACTCAAGTCCTTACTAGTTCAACACCACTGGCAGTCAGTCCTAATGACAGGCCAGCCTGGTACTGAGGGATGTGTGCTGTCACGTCTGGGTTGCATGGTCCATGGCTGCCTCCTACTGGACAAAACATAAATTACCTCACAACCAAGTATTGTACAGGCTCCTGTTGATAGGTTCATGTTGAGGGTGCAATGCTACTGATACTACTACTACTACTACTAATAATAATAATAATAATAATTGTAGACAGGTTAAAAGTGGTGTGAAATAAAAGCAACTAAACAAGCATATTGACGGTGATGTTGCTGTGATAAAGGGACGTACAGACGACGGTTTCAGTGATACCTCATGGTTGCTGATAGAGGTCGCTCTGGTTTTAACGTTGAGGTACAGAGAGACCTCTGTACCTCAACGTTAAAACCAGAGCTCTAACCCAGAGTTACTGCCAAAAGCTACCGCATACAGTCATTCTAACAAATTATTAGATTCATTGATTGATGGATTGATTGATTGATTGGAGTGAAATCTGAAAGACATTTGTGACATAATATAAAAAAACTGATAAAACAGATTTTATATAAAATATATTCAATATTCAAAATTGTTTTTCTTTTTTTTAAATTCTGAATCACTAGAAACCACCAGTATTTTCCAAAACATATGACATGACATGATTCCAGGACATATGGCACAATTTCCATGACCAGTATCAGTCTCTGTTCCAGGTCTTATTTCTGGTCCAACTATCTCTTAGGACCGATACTATCAGGTCTATCATACTTCTGATCTGGGTTTTCATTCCTCAAAGGGAAGTGGATCAACAAGCAGCCGAGCTGGAACATTCAACATTTCACTGGTTGGAAAAAAAAACAATATCAACAAATGACCATGACATGTCAAGATATTTTCCACCTGTCCAGGCCTTGGACACCCTTTTTTTTAAATTCCATGATCTTTCCAGGTTTCCCATGGAACCCTTCACATAGCCATCACCCAAACATCCCCTGGTAACAATGTGCATCCATGAAATCTTTTCCTGGTGAACTTCATCTTTATTCTGCTAAATTTCACATAAAATATGTTGATAAGTTTGAGGAACAACAAGGCAAGTGAAATCAAAGCTTTGCACACAACAGAAAGGCATGAATTACAGTCATATGGTGTTTATTATGGTCTTGACTGTAATTTGATCGTATACATGAATTATTAGAGATATTCCACAACAAACCCATGAAGTTTCAAAGAAAAGCAAACATGCACATAAACAATACAGTCTCATTTGTGACTTCTACTGTTGGCCAACTTGGGTTGCAAAGGAAACAAGAGATGTGAATGTGATTTCAATCCAGGACTGAAAGGCTCTATGGTCTACCATTGGTCTACAGTACACACACGACCACACCGCAACCACAGCAAGTAAACAAGTATTACAAAAGACATTTCAACAACATTTGTCATGCCTGACACAAAGTAACATGAATTCTGATGTACGTAATCACTGTTTATGTTCTCCTTCCAACTACATTTAATATTACACTACATTAGTCCGTTAGCTGATCTAATCCAGAATGATTTAAAATGACAGCAACCAAATGAGATTATGTTTCTAGATCGACAACATTACAGTAAACCCACAGATGTAACATATTATTTCTGTGTTTAATAGAGAGGGTCTAGGTGAATAGAGGCAGGCAGAATAGATTGTTTTGTGTTTTGAGTACAGGAAGAAATAGAAATCACAAGGTTTCACAAAACAAAACAAATCATATTTTCTGGGTCCTCATCTTTAACCTTGGAGGGAACGAGTTAAATAACAACACATCTCGATCAAAATCTAAATTTGACTCACCATCATCATGCACTGTAATTCTGCTGAATTCCTCCCAATAACTGTTTTATCAAAAGGCCTGAGCATTCCCATGAAGCATTACAGTACAACAGAGTTCATCTTATCTTTTGAAACACATGGAACAAGCTCAGAGTCTTCACGTTTTACTCACCAAACACTGAGAAGATTTGAAGAAGAAGAAGAAGAAGGACTTTATTTACAACATTGAACACATGCAGGGGGGCAAGTGGCCGCACAACACACACACACACACACACATGCATTTTTAGAGTGTCCAAGTTGAATGAGACTCTGCTCTCTTTCCCATCCCCGCCGATCTTCCTCCAAACCGGCCAGGGAGCAGAGGTCGCAGACGATAGCTGCGCCCGGGGACCAATTCCAGGTGTTTTGTCGTCATCCTCGTCGAAGATCCAGACAAAGGAGAGCAAAGTAGTTTTTATTATCGCCCAGGGTCTTTCTGGCTGCGTTGCCCAGTTTTAGACCAAGCACCAAATCCTCTATTACACATTTAAACAAGGAAGTCCTTATGTTCAAGACAGTGCTTTCACTTTTATTAAACCCAATGTAGCCTCACTTTAACCTCGATACTGGAAACCAATTAGACATCTTTAAATGGCCGATGAACAGAACTTGCTGTGGGATTCTTGATACTTGGCCAACAGATTATTACTGCATTTGTTTGCATGAGTAGCCATGAGAAATAAAATACTCTCTTAGCGGTGCTAGATGCTCAGCTAGATGCTCAGCTAGTCCTAGTACATGATTAATGAGACTGAACATCACATGACCTTTACACACAGTCCAGTAGTAAAGTCTACCCTAACTGGAGACCGGGTTAAACTCTCTACCGATATTGGATTGTGCATCTAGCTCATCGTGAATGGTTATATAATAAAGAAGTTGGAGATAAAACGATTTAATGTTTAATAATCTCCATGAACTCAATGACAAAGTAAGAATAAGCACATTATTTACACTAGCTTCGTTACTCAGCAGCACGAGGGAATCATCATCAGGGTATCATTTATTTTTTATACAAAATGTTATTTCACATTCAGATCATTGAAATGAAACCTTGATGGAAACGTTGTCGCTCCTCCTTTTGTTTCATCAGTGAAGCTCCGAGGTCAACCGAGCTGCATCACAGGTGGTCTATGGTGATACTGATGGTGCGGGTCTCTCCATTCACTCAGGCTGGCTCAGTCACTATCATCCTTTAAATCACTTCTTAAAATGTACTTTCATCTTGAGGCCTTTCTGGAATATTTGGCTTTTACTTATTTTATCCTTATTGTCTGAGATCAATTTATTCCTTTTGTTTTATTCCTTTTAGTTTTGTCCCTCATTCTTTCTTATTCATCTTATCCTTTTTTTGTCATTGATTTTTATTTTCTCTTTGTAAGGTTGTTATATAAATCAATATATTATGAACCCAGCAGCATACCTGCATTCTCTCCTCTGAACATCTGAGTAAAGTGTTTATTCAGCATCATGGTGTGAGACCTTTCATCACATCCTTTCATTCAATCATTTTCTCTACCCGCTTAATCCTTATCATGGTTGCCTGGGGTGGTCGCCTATCCCAGCATGCACTGGGAGGAGGAGCGATCCACTCCACTGCAGGGTCGTCTACTGTATCCTGGGTACCTGGGAAATTTTGACAGAGCTAAGAATTGAACGAACTGATCACAGATTCAGTAAAATTCTTCCACCCGGTTCATGAAACACTGACCACGCACAAACGAAAGTTGAAAGTCATCTTTTATTGCACAATAAAAGATCACACATACCATGTTCTGAATCATGAGATTGGTCCACATGGGAATACAGAGAGCTATAGTTACAAATAACAAAAAAATAAAAATAAAAAAACAAGATAAAAACCCCACCACAAAACTTATTTTATCAGCGATGTTGGGTTTCTGACTTGAGGATCAGCCGGTTACTGTCACTGTTCCACGTTTTAGAAGTATGACATCTTGGTGAGTTATGATCCCATGTAACATACAGTGCACTTGGTTCAATGGTATTAGTTGGAAGGGTTTTGTACAGTAAATCCAGCATCAGTGGTCATAACACGTTATATTGGGCTGGGTGGTTTCACACACATGAATTTAACACATCTCATCTTCGGATTCATTTTTTTGTTGGGTTTCCTTCCTCAGTACCTTTAGTGTTGTAGGGTGTGAAGTTCATTTATCCCACATGCCATCAACTGGCTTCATTATACCAGATAAACTTCCCATCCCAACCTCCCAGTCTGTATTTTAGCTCTTTATTCATTGCAATTATGTTTTTTTGCTTTGCCTTGCTGCATTTTCCCAAGAGACACTGAGGTCTTGAGCTTGAACTTAAAATGCTCTAATGTCATTTTGCACTGGTAGCAACCGCCCTTGAAATCAGAGGTGTCAAATTCTGGGTTCAGAAAGTAAAAGTACTGCCAGGATTTTTCACCACCTGTGCTCTTAACCAGGTGATCACAATTATCAGTACCTCCCCATGCTGTAGGATTGAACAAATTAGAAAACCTAAATAAAACTCTGGCAAGTCCTTTTACGTTCTGGGCCTGGATTTTACACCACTGCTTGAAATCAATGTGTACAATAAGCTGCCAGTGCAAATGCAGAAACCTTTCCCTTTCATATGACGAATAACAGACTAAAATAGAAACGTCATGGTATCTTGATTAGGTCTTTTTTTTTTTCATGCTGCCCTCATCTCTCCCTTTCATCTCACATTAAGCTGCAGTTCTAGATTATGATGCTGAGTGTCTGTGAAATCAGCCGATATTTATTTTTGGGGGAATAATTTCTTTATGGACCAACATGACCAACATCTCAGTGACACATCTGGTAATCGTAGAAGACTCGGGGTCTAGCTAGCAAAAGCAGGAGCAGCAACATGTTGAGCAAAACATACTGGAGTATTGAAACTGTCCATGATGGAGGTCGTCTGCTTTCTGAGGTTCTAATTGTGTTTAACAAAGTAATAACATACGTCCTTGCTTCCTTCCTCCTCCCGTTAAAGGACCGATTTGAGATTTTAAGAGGCCCGTCTAATTCCTCACTAAGCAAACACTAAAAACACTGAGAAATTGGCAGGTGATATTTTACTCATCCTTCCCCCTTTTGCTTGCCCCCCCTCCCCCGCCTGAAGCTGGTAGGGATTCAGCGTCAGCAGGGCGGATGCTGCCAACACAGGGGTTTGAACCCAGAGCCCATGTGAAGGTCTTCCTTCTCTTGAACTTAAATTTAAGTGACAGGAACGATGTCTTAGGATGCAGTCAGTTAGAAAAATAACAACTTTTTGGAACTCGTGAAGGGAATTCAATAAGACAGGCCTCTGAAAACCCACAATCCCTCCTCTGATTCAGTATGCTTCACTAATCAAACATCTATGTAAGTCGTAATTGGTTAAATCATAATTGTTTTTAGTACGGCATCGTAAAACACTTGATGTTCCAACTGCAACTATATGAGGGACTAACTATTCAGTGTTTTCATATCAGCAATTTCTCCAAGAAGAAAAAGGAAGGTATTCAGTGGTATTCACACAAACACCAAGTTGTATACAGCCTGTTCTTTTATCTATCATATCCAACCATGCAATTTCTAGTGCACATACAGCAGCCACATTGTGTGTGCGATTTATAAATGGACCACCTGTTAGCTGCATTCTAGGATGGGAAACTGTACATGTATTACAGCCCAATGTTCGCAATGAAAGTGACGCAGGTTTGAGCCTATCGACCTTGAGTCTTAATCCATTTCACATATAGTACAGTTTCCCTGCCTCTGAAGAAATCAAAGATGAGATACTCTTGTTGGGGCACTGTTTGCACTGTTTCGATTACAACTGGTGACCCAAAGTGGCTGGAAAACATGATCTAAAAAGCAGATTAGTAGTTGATGAGGGTCATAGGAAGAGACAATTACTTTAAGTCCATGTGAACCAAACTGTCGTTGTCTTTCAGGAGACCATCCAAAGTAACAAGCCGGCCGTTAAACAATCATGAAACAACGTTGCTAAGACGAGAACTGTACAATAAATACATCATTTATGATGAGATAAAGGTTTACATTATTTTATGAGTTGAAATTGAGGTGACCGTTCTTAAGAACATTAAGTTTATCAAAAGGACTGCAACAGAAAGAAAACAGTACACAGTTTAAAAAAAAAAAAAAAAAAAGGCATGACGTGACATGAAAAGACATTAATACAGAACCATCTTTGTCATTGACCTTGAACTGTAGTCACATACTGCACCCATGAGTTTGTTTCAAGTTTTTACACAATAAGCCAGTAACAGAAATAAATGTGCGTGAGTGGGCTGTGGACTTATGGGAGTTTGAGGTTTTTTTTCCTTTTAAAACATACGTATACCTTAGCTGTAGTATAAATAACATATGGTTTCCCCTTCAGATTCATTGTTGCCTTTTTTCGGTAATCTTGAAGAGACACACATGAACTCAACAATCAAAGCCTCGAGTTGTATACATACTTTGTGTGCATTGTCATCCTGGATGTGCAAGCTACCAAACTGAAGGCCTCGTACAACAAGAGAATGGTTTGAGATTGAATGGCCAGCTTCACTGAACAGCATTGTGTCATCTGCAAATAGTGAAATCCGAAAAATCAGGCATGGTTGCATTTCCATACAGGTCACTTCCCCGTGAATGACCTCACTACGTCAGCATGTCATCAACATAGTGCATGAGTCAAGCGCACACAAAAAAGAGCATATATTGAACAAAACTAATTTTAGAGGCACTGGAAATAAAATGTTGTTTCTTGTTAACTCTCCATTTGTGCTTCGAGGGCTGACTGATTGACTATTGGGAAAAATGTGATTTTGACAGTGGTACTAGCGTTAACTTTTGAAGATCATGCACCAAAGCCATGTATGCATACAACCGAAGGGTAACTGAGGACAAACTAAACACAAATACCTTGATATATAATTTCCAATATGGAGTTGTAACAAAACATCTATATAAAAAGCACTAGCTAAATAAGGCATTTTACTTTGAATAATATATAATGAAACTAAGGAAGAAAAAGAATGTCATATTTGGTGAAAATTTGGCAAAGCAAAAGAAAAACAAAACAAATGTACAATAAATTATATGTAGCCACAAAGTTGTGACAAGGCAACAATAATTATGTCTTTTCAACAAGAAAAGGTGAACTTTAAGGGCAAGACAGAGATAGAAATACAAATCCACAATAACATCCTGGACAGGGCTAAGTTGTATGCACACACACACACTCTCAAAACACACACACACACACACACAGAAAGGAAAGACTGTATAGGGACAGGTAAACAATCACCCAAAGACATTGTGCAAAAATGTTTTCATATCAGAAAACAAAAAAACAAAAGTGAAGTCCAATGTTAAGCAAAAAGAAAAACATTTGACATATATCCCCCAAATACAGACCCTGTTGTGAAAGACTGCGAATAAAACCAGCGCTTTGCATCCATTTAATGTACAGTACAGTCTGGTCGATACAGGAAACACTGGGACTAACTTGAACGCAAAAATCCCCTCGCATATGTCAAGTAACCTTTCAGTGAAGAAACCAAATATAAGGAGAAAGAAACACATGGTGCACTTGTAAACCATAAAGAAAACAACAGCAATATACAGCGAAAGATTTACATAGTTAGAAACTCTTAGTATGGCCTGCTAGTCTACAGGATATTAAAACTTATCTGAGGAACAGAAACGAGACGAAGAGCGACGACGAGGCACTCAGCCCGACCGATTCACACTGCTTTGTATCCCTCTTCCTTCCTGGTTCATCGGTTTTTCACTCCTAAAGACACTCTTCCCTTTCACTGGACAGATAGTTGAGAATGGACAGATATCTCTCTGAACACAGAATCCAACCCTAACAAGGAGAAACGAGGAGAGGACGGCATTGTCACAAAAGCCTGCTTTGATGTTATGCTGCACTTCCTGACTGTAACCGTTCTGCAGCAGCCATTTTGCATTACTTGTGATAAGCCATCGGTTAATTCAATTAGGGGCTCAAAATGGTGCAGGTAAAAGCAACACACAAGGATTTTCCAAGACAAAAATGTCCCCCCCCCCCGCCCAAGCATCCCACTCTCCTCCTCAATGTTTGTTGGATAGGGTCCTATGGCATCTACTCATGACCGCCCCCTAGTGGCCTGGCTGGGCTCTTCTCAGGTTACACTGTTTTCACGATTAGACCCAAACGCTGAGCAAAGCGGGGGGCACCTCTCAAAGTGACTTTGTGTCTGAAAAAGAATCGTTTTTTGTTTTTAAAAATCTTTAAACTAACATGTTAAAAAATAATACAACAGATTACTCTCATGATTGTTCTCTGCTTTTTTAATAAAAGCAAATAAAAAAAGTGGAGTTTTTATTGTTTTGAGTAGCTGCTGTACTCAACCTTTCATGTTCAAGTCTTCTAGTGTGGAGGCATGACATTACATTTTAATCCTCTAAATGTCCTTTAAAAAGTACATACAGCAGCAATGGCATAGCATTGATAAGAATAAGAATGACTGAAACAAGTGTGACTGGCAGACAATGCTATCTTAAATTTAAGATATAACATTCATGCCTAGGATTTATCAACCTCACTTATCGTGACCTCTTTGACCTTGTAGTCGGTATTAAGTCACAAATCTCTGGATTTTTAACCCTGTTAAAATCATCTGACAACCAGAAGAGGTAAACATGGGACTTTAAATCCTCCAATCTAGAATGCAAAGGAATATAAACCTTGAAAATTGATGATTCAGCTTAATCAGGGGGTGCTAAACTTAGTGTACGTGGTTGTCGTTTTAAAACCTGATCTATAATATGTAACACACTGGAAATACATTGAGATCTTTTTCTAAAATTCAAAATAAAGTGTTATAAAATTACTGGACTGACTTTTGTTTGGGAGCTTAAAAATCACATCTGGGTGATATGTGATATTTTCAAAACATACCAACTGATTTAAAAGGGCTACTTAAAACGTATTTGGGCTGCTGTCTGTTTTCTTGGCAGCGTTGACGAGGAAGGGCCGGCAACACTGTCTGAAAGAATTTAAATTGAGAGTTTTAGTTGTGTAGTGCTGTTCAGAGACCCTTCAACCTACCAAGATGAACCTCTGGGTGAATCCAGCCAACAGTTTAAACATTGCACAAAGACAACCCAAAAATATCAAATGATTTCAGTGGGGTGTGCCGGAAATTAAATGAAACATAGTACTCTGGTGAATGGGCTCGTTTTCAACCTTGCACATACGATAACCAAGTGCTCCCATCTCGGATCACTTTGAGGTTTCATCAGCACAGCCACGTCCACGCTGTTAGCTTGTTAGCTTGTTAGCTTGCAGTGTTTGTGTTGCGTCTCCCACTGAGAAGCATCCCTCCCGACTCAGTCTCGATGCAGAATGAAGGGGGGAGAATACATAGAAGATCGTTTCTTACGGCAGTCTTTGTATACAAGGAGGGAGAGGAGCAGGTGGGCGGGCTCTAGGTATATAAACATGACCAAGTCGGATATAATCATCATCATCATCATCATCATTATTAGTCATCATCATAATAAAAGTCTTTACATGGACATTGACTGACAGACACGGCACAAACTTTACACTGTTGCGCAGTCAAGAAAGAGAGAGAGGAAGGAGGAGACAGCAGGAGGAGGTCGTCATGTACTCCTCCTTTTACAATCCTCATCTGTTTTCTCCTCCTCTACCCTTCCTCCCCTTTGATCTGTCTCTCCTCCTCAGTCGCTCGCTTCTCTTCGCTGTCCTCCTCTCTTTCCTCTCCACTCCTTTCGTCTGTGGTTGCTCCCTCAGGATGGTTATGGGAGTCCGGCTCCTGGGGCTCTGTAGGCCCGACCTCTCCATCTCCCTGCCCCGTCTGCGCCTCCTCAGCAGGCCTAGGGCCTGGGGCTGGAGCTGGGTCCGGGTCCGGAGCTGATGTGGAGGGGATGGAGGAGGAGGAGGAAGCAGGCTGAGGGGTGCCACTAGCCTTAGCTGTACTGTCTCTCTCCTCTGCCTCTCTCACCGTCTCCCTCTCCTTCTCCTCCTCTCTCTCCCCTTCCTCCCTCCCTCTCTTCCTCCTTCTCTTGGGGCTGCCCGAGGAGCCGTCTCCTGCGCCAGGGGGCATGGCGGGCAGCGCCATGATGCCACCGTGGGGCAGGAACATGTGAGGGTAGAGCAGGCCATGGGACATGCCTGGGATCAGGAACGGGTTGAAGGTTAGATGGCTGCCGGTGCCAGCTCCAAGATGGCTGGAGCCAAATTGGGCTCCGCTGGTGGAGGTAATGATGGCTGCTGACTCCGCCCCTCCGGACCTTTTACTCCCCTCCGTCCCTCCCTTCTCCTCCCTCCTCCTCTCCTTCTCGCCTGCAGAGCCCGAGGAGCCCTCTCTCTCAGGAGTCGTTGAGGAGGGGCTGGCTGCTCCGGATGCCGATGGCGCAGTTGTCGTGGTGACTATGGCAGCACCCAATGAGGAGGAGGAAGAGGAGGAGCTGGGATGATGAGGAGGGGGCGTGTGTGACATCATGGCACCTACACTGAACATAGCGTGCTGTGTGAGTGCTGCTCCGTGGGGGTGCGGGATGCCATGCAGCATCATGGGTAACATACTCAACCCGTTCTTGGCATCTTCTGCCGAGCCTCCAGCTCCACCCCCTGCTGGGACAGCTGTAGCAAAACCGTGCGGGAATCCAGCCGCCATGATCCCAGAGATGGGAATACCGGGAATACCACCACGGAGGTTCTGCATGGCCACCATGGATTCCATGCTGCCAATCAAGCCACCGTTCATGAAGAGGGGCGGGCCAAGGCCAGATTGGGACGAATCAGAGACGGAGAGGAGGGGCTTGGGCATCTCGCTGCGAGGCCGACGCCCACGTCGCCTGGAGCCCGGGTCTCTGTTGACTGGCTCTGTCAGGATCCGAGAGAACTTCCCTTCAGGGAGGAAACCCTGCAGAGGAGGAGGAAATGACAGGACAAGGTTAAACCAAAAAACCCTGAGCTGAACGGTATCCATGTATCTCCATAACAGGAGGTTCTCAAACTGGGTCACAAGGTGATTTGGGGGATTTCCAAGATAAAAACTCTAAAATACAACGACTTACTAACTTACTACTTACTATACTTACTGACATGTTTGTACATGTATCTAATAATGCCTTTTTTCTAGTGAAATAATGGATATTTGCAGCCTCTATGCTTCCTCCAGTGAAATAACCTCAATCACCATCGTGCTTCAGCAGCTCATCAGTCATATCAAACAGAGACCTACTGCTGTGGTGTATTTCACTTACAGAGTGTTTGACCACATCAGCCCAGTCTGGAGCTACGTAGTACTCCGAGTTAGCATCCAACCACCGGGACAGCTCCTTTATGGCTGGAGCCATAGCGCCACCAAGCTGCACCACACGGAAACACAACACAATGTCATATTAGAACGATACACCACAATATTCATTCAGTTTTGAGGCAGCTTGTGTTATTAATGAGTGGAAGCACAGCGCCACCAAGCTGCAACAAAAGACAGCAAGTCACATATATGTTCAAGAAGTGTGTGTGTGTGTGTGTGTGTGTGTGTGTGTGTGTGTGTTATACCCTGCGTCCGGTGCCTCTGTGCACCACGGGGACCCTCTCCTCCCCCGTCAGAGAGTTGACATCCAGCTTGGTGGGGTCTTTACAGCGATGCCTCCTCTGCTTGGGACGCTCTACGAAGCCATGCAATAGGCCTGCTCCGGACTGCAGGGAGAGAGAGGAGGAGGGAGAGGAGGGTGGAAAGAGGGAGGAAGGAGAAAGAGAGAGATTCTGTGAGACAATGCATTCACACTGCAAGAATCAACAAGTCAGCAGGAGTCCATTCATTCCCCGATGCACAAGCTTGTTGAACTCTTTCAGTCATCGTCAGATTTCCTTCTTGGTTTCTCTACTGGTGTGATTTTGCTTCATGAACAACAGTTCTGCCTGCCAGGTGGGAAACTGATGAGAAGTTGATTACAGGCTGTAATTTACAGCCATTCAAAGCTTCCCACTTCTCTACAACGTTTATCTGAAAGACGGGAAAAAACATTTCAAAACCGATGCTTGGAGAACGGCTGAATCCATCCTGACCTGCCGACCGAAAGGAACCAATGAGAAGCATTTTATTTGGGGAACATCAGGTTACTTTAGTAAAGGTAATTGTTACAACTTTAGATAAGTGAAGCCATAATATCATATTCTGCCTAAAACTACAGTATTTAGCTCAGTTAACAAGTAGTACTTCATATTACGTCCGTCATGCCACTGAAAACCATGACTTTACTGGTATACTACGTTAGTAAAACTTTCACAATAATACAACTTTTACTTACTTTACTTTTACTCAAAAAAATAACATTTTCGTACAAAATTATTTTTGCAACAGCGACAACATAGTTTCATGGTCTTGGTTTAGAAAGAGTGAAGGTTTCCCCATCAACTCTTGAAGACTGTACAGACCAACAGATTCACACAGAAACAAACCGCACAATCCGAACAAAAGACTTACGTGAGCAAACGTGGGCAGATCCATGCTGTAGCCGGGGTTCTGCCTCAGCCACTCCATCAGGCCTTTGCTGGCTGCCTCCCTGTCGATGGCCACAATCTCCGGCTGGGGGGGCGTCTGGGTGGGAGTGGGCGTGGAGGAGGAGGAGGGTGTGGGGGGACCCGCGGGTCGCTCCGAGGGAGACGGGGACGGCGAGGAGGTGGAGGAGGAGACGGAGGAGTGGCTGATAACCTCCACCCTGCCCTGCAGAGGGAGACAGACACAAAGCGGCTGGTCAGACGAGCTTCAGACGGCGACCGGACCATGAAAACAGAAGCTGCAACGACGAGCCAGATTGTGTTTCTGATACAATCATACAAAAAAACACCTTTGACTTATTTTTTCCTTACAACTTCTTAGACGACCCTTCTAGGGCAACAGGAATAGTGCCTGGGCATTATGGCTGTGCTCCTTACTGTTGGTTCATTCTATTGTTGGGAATGTTGGCTAAATTCATAAAATGGGGGGGGGAAAATCATAGCATTTGTTTTAACCTGCTTGGAGGACCAGATGGGTGGAGTTTGCCAAACAGTAGGATCTGGAACGTTAAGGCAATCACAGGAAAGTATTTGAAACTCAATTTTCTATTTATTTCTGTGATTGATAACTTCTGAATTCCCCTAATGGTGTAGATCTCATCCATCTGGAGCGCCAAGTAGATTCAAATAAACACTGAAATGCATTTGCAGCCCTGCAGCCCAAAGGATCTGGCTGCAGCACGACCCTACTTTGCCAGCTAGCGATTGTTGCTATGCTGTGACAGAAGCCTTGATCGTAGCTGCATTGACGTGTTTTTATTTGTAATTGCACTTTGTATGATGTAACATGGACCAGTAGAGTGCTCGTGGTGAGCACAGGGCCTCCATCTTTCCTTCTGTATCTCCCTCTGTCCATGGATCCCTCTCTCTCTCCCATCTACCCTCCTGGGCTTCAGGCAGGCGCTATGCTGTCTGAGACACCTCCTTCACTTTCCCTCTCCTCCTCCTCCTCCCCCCATCCCTCCATCTATCCATCCCCCTCTACCGACCTGTGACTCGGAGAGGTGCAGCCCTCTGCTCTTGGCGAACTCAGTGTACAGCGCCTCAACATTTCTCCTCCTCCCTCTCCTCCTCCTCAGCGAGTCGTCTCCCCGCAGGCTCCCGTTAACAATTTGCCCTGTTACCGGGTGGATGAGCCCAGCCTGCAGTATCCCCGCCATGTCGATTCCCACAGAGCCCGGTAAGGGCGCTGTGATGGGGGGTGGCGGAGGCAGTTTGTTGGCAGTGCTGGCCCCGTGGTGGCTCTGGTGATGGCCGATTCCTGGTGCCACCACAGCCTCTCCAGATCCAATGCCACCGGTTGCGGTTATCTCTCCAGATGGCATGGTTAGGTCAATGGCTGTCTCTTGCCAACCATTAATCAACATGGCTCCACTACGGTGAGAGGGCGGGGCTACCACTGGCACCTTCTCCACAGCAGAGCTGCTGGTGCCGGCAGTGTGGCACGGTGCCGCCGTTTTACCAGCTAAAACCTCGGCGGCAGCTGCAGCAGCGGCTTCGTAGTCATACGCCCTCCGACCTCCTGCTCGTTTGAGCTCAGGGAGGAAGGGAGGAGCCACGAGCCTCTCCTGTAAGAGAGGCAAGGAGGTGAGGCGCCAAGCTCCGCGCCCGCATGCGCCGCCCCGCGGCTTGTACTGTCAGGGTAGACGGGGTGGGTGAGGGGCAGACAAAGAATGGGAGAGAGATGACGTCGTTAAACATACATATGGACTGAGACACAACACAGTGGTGGCAATCAACCAGACCTGGGTAAAACAGAAGCCCAATATCTTCCCAGATATTCATTCAAAAATATATTTATTGATGACCTATTGATGATCAATTTATCTTGGAAGTGACAATTCCTGTTTGGAAGTTGTTCCAAGTACCTGATGTGTTAAATCAAGCATCGCTGGAGTGTTTAACAATAAAAAGCTGTCTGTTCCCTGGTCTAGGGCCTTTATATTGCTTGTAAATGTAGGTAAAATATACAGAGTAGATAATTGGTAATTTAACCAGAAATTGAGTAGGAATAATTTATTGACTAGTATGCTGCCTTGCACTTGACACCTGTCAGCACCTTACTTAGCCTGAAGGAATAACGAGGACTAGATGATAAACAAATCCAGGGCATTTTCATGTTTTTCCTAAAATTTACTGACATAAGTTTTTACATTAGAAAAAAATCCTCTCAAATATTTTCGCCGTTCCCCAAGTCTGATAACATATATAATATCAACAGTACATATTACAGAGACAGGAAGGAGATTTACACAATGGTGGTGTGAACTAGTGGTGCCAGTACCACCTGAAAATGCTTTGTCTACATCCACACTCTTGGATAATACAGTGTAAATTTGATCACGCCTTTTCTACAGTGACAAATCTGATTCAATAAACTGCATATTTTCTTTGCACTTTGCTGTGCCTTTTGCTAGAAAACCTGTGAAATAAAATAAATAAATAAGATAATACATTTCTTCTAAGATGTAATACCATCACTTGCTAGATTTTAGAAAACATGACTGTGTATAATAAAGTAGGTGTATAATTTTTCTATAGTTAATATGATTTTGCAAGCGTATCGCTAAAGTAGTAGAACAGTGGCGTGCACTAGACAGCACCCATGTGTCGGGTGTTACATTGAAAATAATGGGGGGCCTTCTTGATGAACAAAATCAGCTCAAAGACCTTGCATCCACAACAAGCCCTTTATATTAGCACTACAAACTGGACACCATTCGTATGAACCATGGCATGAGACAATGGACATAAATGCAGATGGTAGATACATTAATATGTACAGGGGGAGGGGGGGGGGTCGGGGGGGGGGGCGTTATTCATCAATTCGCTGGGATGTTCTCACCTTAGGTAGTCTTGTGAGAGGGGGCGGGATCGAGAATGCCAATCCAGGGTTTGGCTGTTGGACCCTGGCCTGGCCCGGGACAGAGGATGGAGCTGTAGTAGGGAGATAGCCCGTTCGGTGGTGCTGGTGCTGGGCTAGGCTGTTGGCCAGGCAGGGGTTGGCAACCAGGGAGCTGGCCGACTCATACTGCTGACTAGATGAAGGCCATTTCCCCTTCAGGATGGCGTGGCAGATGCTATCCAAGCGGTTGATGATCACCCGGTCCTTCAGGGGGCAACACAGCAGCAAAGAGTTGAACTCACTCAGGGGCATAATGAAGATATTGTGAATGTGTATACAGTCTTTTCAAATTAAAATCTGTTGTCTGATACAGCAAGAGCAAGTATACCGACATATCACTAAAACACAAGGGATACAGACCAATAGAAAACATGCTCGATTACATTTGGCCTATCAGAGAAGGAGTATGAGGAAGTACCTCTAGCTAAAAAGGAAAAGCACCATCTTCAAATCATGACCTGGTGTTTCATTGTGTGGATGGGGCGGTGAAAAGTTTGTGCTAACCTGCAGCAGCTGTGGGCCACATGGCATGCAAAACAAATCCTGGTAATACCTTGAAAAGTGTTGATATAGAGTGGTGATTGACAGTACCTTTGGCCACTCAGAGAAAGAGTAAAGGGCTTTCTCCTGCAACAACTGAGCGATGGTTGGCTCTCTGGTGTCCTGGAGGCTATCAGGAAGCTCACACATGGAAAGAGGAGCTGCAAACCTGGGGCTGTCTGCATATCCCTCCACCACTGGCACTAGAGAAGACAGAGTTCAATTATTTATTATTAGTCTCGTTTTTAAAATCAGTGCATTTTAAACGCAATTAAATTCTTATAAATCACAACAAAACTTTAACAATGCAAAGCTAAACACAACAGGCTTCATGCGTGTGCATATAGTTTGTACTTAGCACATGAAAGTGACATCATATGTACCCATGTTTCACCCTTTGAAGCACGTTTTGAATAGCATTTCAACCAACGTCTGATTGATCATACCTGGTGTTTTTGGCCTCTCCTCCTTGACCTCCAAGTTCTCCATTGTCTCTGCCAGCCCATCTGCCTGCTCTAGCTTCGGGGTGAGGACCGTGCTGTCAGCCTCCAAAAGGTCCTGCTTGGTCTCGGCTTTGATCTCAGGGTAAGCCGTGAACCCAAGGACTTCTGGTTTGGCCTCAGGTTTGATCTCTGAGCTATCTGGGTAAGCTGTGAACTCAAGACCTTCTGGTTTGGCCTCAGGTTTGATCTCTGAGCTATCTGGGTAGGCAGCGAACTGTAGACCTTCCGGTTTTGTCTCAGACTTGAGCTCAGAATCATCTGGATAAGCAGCAAACCCTAGACCTTCTGGTTTGGCTTCAGGTTTGATGTCAGAACCATCTGAGTAGGCTGCAAAGAGGGGGAGATTCTCAGGTTTACTGTCCAAGCTCTCAGGCTTCATGGGATGGCTTAGATCTTCAGACTTGGTCTCCAATGTTTCTGGTTTTACTGAGTAGTCTAATTGCTCAGCTTTGGTCACTAAGCTTTCCGACTTGATGGAGTATCCAAGAAGTTGCGTGGGTTTGACTTCAGAGCTATCAGGGTACATTGGTAATCCTTCTTCTGTCTTGGTCTCCTCTGTCTTGATTGGCAACTCCAGCGGGTCTGGTTTGTTCTCACCGCAGCTGTCTGGTAAAAGAGAAAACTTCACATCTTTTAGCTTGGTGTCAATACTGTCTGTGGGTAGAATAGGAGCAAGTTTGATTTGACCTGGTTTCTTATCACAGATGTCTTCAGGTAACCCGAGGTGATCAAGCTTGCTCCCCTTGCTTTCTGGGTCAAGGGAGAATGCTAGAGCTCTGTGCTTATAGTCTCTGCTGTCGTCAGGTAAGGTTAGACCTTCACCTTTACCTTCACAGCTCTCCTGATCCATGGAGAACTCCATTTTGACTCCACATACCCCATGGCTCTTTGCGATGGTTTCATCAGACTTGAATGTAACTGTATGGGATGAGGCAGAGGTGGAAGGGCAGGAGGGGTGTGAGTGTCCTGTGTAACTGCTCTCCAGTTCCATCTCCCCCTGTTTGGATTCTAGTTGTTCCATGGCCTGTTCTACGGTTTCATCACAGGGTTCTACCAAGGGAACATCCATGAGAGAAACCTGATCCACTTGACCCTCTGAGATCTCATCCACTTGATCTGCTAGCTCCACATGCCCCATTGGAAGATCCTCTTTGGAATGTTCTGGAATTCTTCCCACTTCTGGAAGTTTTCCAGTGGCCCTTCCCATCGAGATTTCTGTATCAAGAGAGTTTTCCATCGTCTCCTCCTCAACCCTCTGATACAAAATCAACCCATCCACCTCCTCCCCAGGCTCTTCCATAGGCTCAGGGCATGCAAGGCTAGCCTGCTGCTCAAGCTTCCTCAGGTAAGGGTGCTCTACTTGGGGCAAGTCCTCCTGATGTTCCCCTTGATCAAGGTCCTCCTGGAGTTCTTGAGACATTGGTTGGTTTGAGACCTCCATCCCATCATCCTGTTCTCCCAGGCCAGATTCTGGCTCCATCTCATCCATCTGTGTCCCTTCCATGGGTTGATTCAACACCCCCAAACTTTGGTCCGCACCTGTGAGCATAAACCATAGAGATGTTAAGGCCATATTATCTTACTGAATCAGGGTTATTGATAGGGCTTGGCTGATTTCAACTACATAATGCTTTCTATATCACTCTACAAGGGGTCTATCAAGCTCACAACAGTTGAAAGATTTGGAATGTCAAAAAATGAATGACTCTCGAGTTTATCTGGGTAGATAAATTAATCCCAGGGAACACATTATTTCCAACCTGATCTCTGGTGGAGCACAGTGAATAACAAAGAAACATAATAAAAAAAGACATAATAAAATCCTGTGTCAGACGAAAAGAGACAGACAATAAAAACAGGGACATTAACACAAATCAACCAAGTGGAACTGTGAAACCACTGCGACTATATGATGAACAAATATCTGATACAAATGAGCAAATAGTTATACTACCTGTCAGTTAACTAGTTCTCTTAAGTTCAACCCAAATGATGAGATTTCAAATGTTTTTTACGTTTTAAAGGCATATACCTCCAAATAATTTGGTTTCATATTAATGGTTATAGAGTAAAGAATGGTGGTATACATAGCAACAACTGACAGATTTATTCCCCTGGACTTACCTTGATCTGTACCACAATCCTCTCCTCCTAAAACTTGATCCCCTGTTTTTTCCAAATGTTGCTCCATACTCTCCGTCGCCACGTCTTCTACCTCCTCTTCCTCCTTGTCAAACTCAAACCCAGCACCTCCTTCCTGGCCCTCTCTTTCCTCCACAGGATTGGTCAGGCTGTCAGTGACATCAGAGTCGTCCAACCCATCCTGGGGCTCGTGGGCAGTGATGTCAGAGAGGGAGAGAGGGGGAGGGGGGACGTAGGGCGGAGGAGGGCTTGCTGACAGATCGGTCTGATCTGCACTGGGCTCCTCACTCACGCCAATGTCCTGCAAGGAAATGTCAAAATTATGAAATCAATCAAACAGTGAAAAATCATTGTATTTTATATTTCTATTCACTAAATATTGACCTCCTCACTGACGCAAAGTGCAGGTCTCCAGAAAAATGAGAAATGAGGAAACACTGGTTACATTGCATATTTTTACACATTTTATAATGCTCAATCAATTATTTGGGTTGGTCTCAGGGTTGTGACGCATTTCTTTCAAAAAAAAAAAACTGAACAGAATTTAGCCAAATATCTGCGCAACATGCAAAGTATGAAACCGGTATTAAAAAAATTGCACTTCAGTATCCAAATAAGGACAGTTTTAGCACAGACATGGACTCAAAATCAACCATGACCGCTGCAGAATGAAACACTGCCTTGCCTCCTTTCTATTGGTTCAATTAAGAAAAGAAGAGAAAAAGCTGGTCTTAAAATAACAAAGCCCAACCACAATACACAAAACAAAGATGTCAAACGCAGATGCAATGATATTAACTCAGGCCCAAGGCAGTTCGCCACGGCTTCTTTTCCCGTTTAAAATGAAAGGCGTCCTCTGTTGCACCAGACAGTGATTAGAGCCAAGCACACCGGGTGGTGGACCCTTTACATATTTTACCTCAAGCTAAAGTGTAGAGCACTTCAATTAGGTTTTCAACAGTCCCGCAGCAACAGCGGTAAGGCCGCAACTAGTCACACATGCAGCTGCCAAATGGATGAAAGAGGTGTTTTATGTACTCGTGACCCACAGAGAGCATCTCAATCCTGAGAGTAGAAGATCTGTTTCAGTAAAGCCTTACTGGCCCATGTTGCCAGTAATTATGATCTACAGTATTTTTACTTTTGTTCCTTCTGACTTAATATGCATTTCACAGTATTTTTACCCTGTTTGTGTTATTATCCAAACAGTTCCCTCAAAATGCATTTTCGCCGTAAGGAGTGGACGAACTGTATTATGTTATTTTTGTCCCTACATGCCTCTCAAGTTATCTACACTGATTTTGTCCCCATCACTGGTTCCAGTGTTGTGCGTAATATAACCCATCTCTCTTTACTCTATAAGTTGCCACTTTTCCACTGACAGGACTGAAATCAAACACCAACCTTGAAGAGCATGTAGCTCGACGACAACGGCTCCACAGAATCTCCCGCTGAGGGGTGAGAAGGGGAGGAGGATGGCGGGAGGCCCAGGCACTCTTCCAGAGTCCCACCTTCCTCCCCTCCTGCATCTCCCGCCTGCGTCTCCTCGTCTTCTTCTTCCAGAAAGCCGGTCTCCAGGGTGGGCGGGCCCAGGATCGGGTCTGCTTCGTTGAACATGTGGTGGGCTGGACTGGAGTGGTCTGTACTATCCCAGGGAGCCTGGCGGGAGGGAGGGATGAAAGAATAAATGATACATAGATAGGTGGAAAGGAAGGGTGATATAGGAAGGAAGTAGGAATAGATGATGAGATGGATGAAAGAAAGAGGAACAATTCTTAGATGCTTTGAAATCATTTATCGGTAAGGGATAAAAGAGCGACAAAACAAAACAATTCACCTCAATATACTTGAAATCACATTCAATATGCATTTCTACTCCAGCAGAAGACGGATCTAAACTGTGTACCTGTAACTGGTCGAGCTCCACCGATGGCGCCATCAGCCCGGTTTCCTCCGATGACCCCTGTTCGCCAACCAGCACGTCGCTCCGCAGCTTCGAGTCCAGGTCCGTTCCCCCTACGCCGTACGAGTTGAGCATGCTTTGGCCTCCTGCGGCCGAATTGAACGGGAAACCGTTGAGGGCGTCCTTGGAGGCCTTTCCTCCATGTAAGGGATCTGCGGACATGGCGTCATGCTGCAGCGACCCCAGCTCCAGGGTTTCATCCAGAGAGGGGCAGTCGAGGAAGTCTCCCCTTGATCCGGGAACCATTCCCAGGCTCGGTGAGGCAGAATCCTGGGCCCCTACGTCCGGAGGTGGAGGGTGGAGGTGAGGGTGAGAGGAAGAGGAAGAGGAGGAGGAAGGAGAGGGTGCGGAGGGAGGGGCAGGGTGGTGGTGGTGGTGGTGGTGATGGTGGTGGTGGTGGTGAGAGGAATGGTGGGGGTATTCAGGAGGCTGGGGGGAGTTGCATCCAAGCCCTGAATCATACAGGCAACAGTGAGGATGGGGAAGCTGCGGATGAGACGACGAAGAGGAGGAGGAGGAGATGCCAGGATGAGTCACCAACCCCGGATAGTGAGGGTGATGATGAGCTTGAGGATGAGGAGGAGGGTGTCCCCCGACGCCTGGCACCCCTCCGTAGCCCCCCGCTGCCTGGTTCTCCTTCTGGACATAGTTCCTGTGAGCCTCCAGGAAGCTCAGCTGGGGGTCGTTCAGGATGTAGTAGTCGGTGCGGCTCAAGCCGTGGCGCGCCGCTCCAATGAGGAGGTCGCGGTCGTGTTTGCCGCACTCCCACCAGACCGGGAGGTAGAGGGAGGGACGGCACAGCTGGAGGCGGGCTGAAAGCAATGGGTGGCGGAGAACCTGGGGGAGGGAGGGGAGGCAGTTCAGGGTGTAGTTAGACACAAGGTGGGAAGTATAATAGTAACCATGGTAGGAAAAGACCAAGTCAGGGTAGTCAGAAATCCCCTGTCATCATTCTGCCCTGCATCTATCCTGCCAATACCCATGGAAGACATCTCCCATCTTGGGTCTATCATGTATTAGTATTGGCAAACAGCAGTGGCTACTTTCTATGTACTTTAAAAAGGTCAAGAGTCATGGCTAGGGTTTGGATTTCAGACCAATGAAGAGGCCTCGAGTTGGATAATTTACTATCCAACTCAACATATACAATATAAATATATACCAACAACAGTTTTGTTGGGAGATAGACAGATAGTCACCTCTCTCAGGAGTAGGACTGGATCTCCCCAAGGAGCCTACCTGTTCTCTGATCTTGCGGAGCAGCTCGATGCGGTACAGAGTCCTGGCTGCCCTCTCCTCCGTCAGAGGCTCCACAAACACAGCAGGGTCCACCAAGCCTGGAGGGTGGAGAGGGAGGGGTACGAGGGAGGGAGACATGGAGACAGAGGGGAAGGAAGGCGAGAGGGATTGAGGAAGCAGGATGAATGAAGGCAAGAGGGAGAGGAGGATGGAGACACAGAGATGAAGGGAAAGAAGGATGTTGAGTGTACACCTTTGTCACCCAACATGCCACCCTACACGAACCAGCTGAAACCAGTGTGTGCATTTGACTGTCGCTTCATACCTTCATTCTTCCTACACAAGGTCAACGAAGGAGCTTAAGTTCAAGTGTGTTTATGCCACAAAAATACCTTCATCCTTCCTAGGAGGCAGCCTGCAGGCCGTCCTACACATGTTGACAAAGGAGCTGAAGTATCTCTCCAGGCTCTGGTCCGTCTTCCTCTCCAGCCGGGCCAGTGCTCTGAACTGGGACCAGTCGAAGGCCTTCCTCTCCGAGTCATACACCACCCCGAAGGACGACACGGTGCGGTAGAAATCCGCCTGCTCCCGACGGGTCCACCTTAAACGGGAGGCAGGAGGAAACAGCATGGAGGTAGATTGTCTCACACTGCATTAAGTCATATTTTTCCCATGGTGCAACCCAAACCCTACAGACCAAGGACATTACCTTCTCTGCCACTCCAGAAAGATAGGGTCAGGCTCCGTGGCGACCAGAGAGCACCGCCTCAGCTCTTCCCCCAGTTGCCATGCCAACGGCCCGGCGCCATGGTGACCATGAGCAGCCCCGCTGCCTCCCATCCCCATGCCGACCAGTCCGTCGTGAAGCAGGTAGTCGTGCCTCAGCAACGGCTCCCGCCGCAGCGTGAACCGCTGGTAGGCAGTGATGAGTCGGCGTAATCGGGCCGTCAGGGCGGGGCCAGTGGGCCAGAGGGGCCGGCCTTGGACGACGTGGAGAGCTGCCACACCACTTCCTGTTCCTGTAGCCGTCGTCGTGGTGACCAGTGTTCCGTCCTGGGCACACAGTTCACCTGACATCTGGGAGTCTGGGAGAAGAGAGGACATGTTGTTTTCTCTATTATGGATGAACTTTGTTGATTACATCTACTGGGTTGGCATGATAGTTGGACCCTTCCTATTGGTAATGTGTATTGATAATGTAATTGGTGGTGAGCTTATTCCACTGGTGTACTCATTTTAAGTTGAGTAGTTATAGTAGTTAGTTAATTTATATTAATCATATTTGAATCAAAGTAATACATCATGAACTGAACACTAGAAAGGCTAAGAACCCATGCCCTTGGTGTTGAAGTTGAAAGACATAATTACCAAAACGTGTCCTCATCCTTCCATAACCTTTCCTACATATTCTGCCTTTAAATTAATGGTTTTTTACAATTCTAAACAAAGAAAAGAAATATACATCGTTTTGACAATTTTCTCCACACAAACTCCCATTAGTGTCGGAAGAACGGGATACAGATCATCGGTATCCAAGTGTGAATGTTCCTCCCTCTCTTTCTCTTGTGCGCTATTTAACAATAAGAATTAAACAGCCATTAAACGTATGCACCGAGACCGTGAGCGCTACCAAAAACTAATTTCACACATTTGGTCGCTCACGCACTCAGAACAGGAGTGAGATGAGGATAATGACAACACTTCAGCATAAGGGGGAAGACGGAACAGGAAAGGACACACTATGGGACGTAGGGTTCATTTAAGGGTGACATTACAGTCCAGATCTAATATAAATCATCAATTTCCAGTCATTAAGGTTGAAAATGCAGATGGTGCAGTGGGTTTTTCCATTTTTACTCCAGAAATCAATGGAGAAACTGGACAGGTACAATTGAGTTGTTTCACCTTTCTATGCACCTACTATTTCACCTTCTGTATTTTCACAAACAGCGATGGGAGGGTGAAGATTTCTCTTTTCTCTGAAACTTCAAGACCTGTAATGTCATCCATAAATGGACCAAATATCCGTATATCAGTATCCTGGTGGAGTCACCCTACACCCGGAGATCACATTAGGTCCATTCAGATCTAGTGAAGGGACTTGGTCTCAGCTTGGTAGCAAGAAAGACAAGTTTAAAGAAAGTTTGTCAAACTCCTTGAATGTCCGAAATACAACTCAAAAACAAAAGGAGGAGGGAGGACGAGTCAGATAGTGACTTGGCTGACAAGAACAAATTGAAAGGCCCAAGATCCATTGCGCATCCCCATTCAAACAGCACTCGTCTATAATACAGAGCCAGTGTGACGTCAAGCACACAGCCCATCTCAAGAGTAACGATGCTTCTCTGTGTTTGAGAAGTTCATGCCCTCCGGGACAGCGTGGGAAGAGCGTTCTCCACATAGTGATCTGGCATTCATGGTACCGAGAAACACCCAAAAAGGATCTCACCTGGACCGGTACTGTCAGGCTTGTCTGAGGTATCGGTACTGGAGGATGTCTCCTCTCCCTGTAAACACACAGAATGACTCAGAGATACAAGTCATCAACACAAAAACAGAAATGACTCAATATGTCATAGAAACACAAACTGTAATTGAAGGTCTTAACATGACAAATCCCTTTAGTATGAAACCTACAAATCTTGCATTCGTTTTTTGGCACAATCTTAAATGTTGATGAGAGACTACAAGGTCAGAACATTTTTCGTTTCTGCAAATCTTTTTTTATACATTCACAAGTTGCAAAGTACAAGGTCACATCTGTGGACACACTAAGGACGTGATTGGACCCCATGGATGTATTGCTTCTCAAGACTGCTGCCATTTTAAAGCAGCCATTTTGCATCCCTTCTCATAAGCGTTGGGTTTAATTAATTCCGTGGAGAGAGACAGATTCCAGGTCAGTTATAGGACACTGCCACCTTCACAATCATCTCTGTGTTAACTGTATATGTAGTAAATAAGCTTTAGTTTGTACTTTATTGGCACTTTTCAAACCAGAGTTACTAAAATGCTTTACAACGACACAAAACAAAGATAAATAAAAAATAAAAATAAATAAATAAATAAAACCCAATAAAATGAACAATGAAACGAGACATTCATTTGGCCACGGCAGGCGACGCTTTCCTCAATAACATCTATTTAACTGCTGCGGGGATTAAAATGCATCATGAAACTAGACATTTCATCTCAAGGGACGAGACCAGGGTAAGGGAAGGCTCAACGCATCAAAATAGCAGAGGTAGAGAGAGAGAGGGAGGGAGAGGGAGAGGGAGAGGGAGAGAGGGAGGGAGAGAGAGAGAGAGAGAGAGAGAGACAGACAGACAGACAGACAGACAGACAAACATGTTTTGGACGCCGATGTTGAGTCCCAGGGGAGTTTCCTCTCACCTTGCTGCTCTCGTCTCTCTCCTCGCCGGCGTCACGTTTGCTTTCTGGGTCGTCCTTCCCCTCGTCGCTTTTACATACACTGACAACAGAAGAAGAAGAGAGACGCTTTAAGAACACAGAAACACGACAAACGCCGCACTGGGTTCCCTGGAGGTTCGCGTCCAACGCACGTCAGGATATAAAACATAAAGAAAACAGACGTGAGAAGAGTGTAAATAACAAGAAACCATGTACGGCGCCACAATGGGTTCCCAGGCGTTTGACTGAGGGCGACGCATCTCAGGATATAGTAAAATACTAAATAAGAAAATATGGGAAGCACGTGAACAACAAAGAAACAAAACATGTCACATGACTGAGGGCAATGCATGTATGCATGAAAGAGAAAGCAACGCTATGTAGCCAAAACACCCTGTTAAGACAGGATACAGTAACATTTAACCTAAAACAGAAAGGAGAGCAAAGAGGAAGAGTAGAAACCAACAAGGAACTGAGAAGCTCATCCCCAGGCGTTTGGCTGATGGCAACGCATGAATGAAAGAAAGAAAAAACACTATCGTTGAGCTCCAGTTTCATCTGTGAGACTTGAAAGTGTTTCCCTTCTCCTCACTAGTTTGGGTTTTCCCCCCCATCGATTCCTGACCTGCGCAGGACCCCCTGCAGAGTTCAGATGATCAGACTAAAGACGATCTGGGAACCGCCTTGGGTTTAAAAAGGTAGCAAAGCAAATGACAACTCCAGTTACACCTCAGGAAACAGATCAGAGCTCACGGTGCAGATGCAATGTGTCACAGTACACGGAGAAAACCTCTCTGTATGTGTCAGTGTGCATCACCTGTCGGTCAAGTCGGCGCCCGCCTCCACTCCTCCCTGTTCGGCCGACAGCGCGGTGACGTCGGGCATGCCCACTCGCTCCAGGAAACACAGGTCTGGGTCCGCCCGCATGGCGTTGTACCGCTCATACCCTGACCAGGCACACACACACCGACACACACCGTTAAAACACAGAACAACACACACACACACACACACAACAGTTCTTCCTGCCAGTGAATAAGTGGGTGAGCCCAATGTAGAGTGTTTTAGTATCAAAATCAAAAAATTCTATCAAAATCTTTTTGCTATATTTCAATAGGAAAAACAACATCTTCAAATTCAACATCTGAAATATTGAAGTGGTACAAAAGAGATCCAATCATTGAGTCATCAAAATTAAGTTGAGGTTTCTAAACGATTGTTGTTAAGTGTTGAATGATCTCTAAATTGTCACCATGAACCATCACGTGGGCAAGTCGACTTTTCAATAAACCAAAAAACGTCCAACGTCCTCCACACCGATCCTCACCGTGCTTGTGGACGCCCATGAGTAGAGACTTGTCAGCTTCTGTATCCCACCACCCAGCTGGGATCTCTATGTAGTCGATGTCTGGCAGAGACACCTCCAGTTTACTGACAACACAAACACATGGACAAACAATCAATCAATCGATCAATCAATATGTCTTATGCTAGAATGTCTTGCAGGTGAATTTCCAGTTTACTACCAAACAAGGAAGCAAACACACATTCAATCAATCAATTAACCCAGATCTATATGGTTCAGGTGTCTGTACCTAGCAGGGATCCCCTCTAGAGCCTGGGTGGCAGCTTCTCCCAAGACCTCCACCTTCAGGTAGTACAGCATCCTCACCCTCAGCAGCACCCTGCACAGAGGAGGAGTGACAGATTATTTGGTTGTGTTTGTCTCATTTTGGTTCACACTGAAAAATAAACGACCTGAGGCGCACAAGAAACATATGAGCATCAGTCCAGCGGTTTGCCCTCGCTTCATCATGCTAGGCTTTCCAAGCATGTCAACATCCATCTCCTTATACCCATAATCCCTTGCATGTTGGGGACGTTTTCCATAGTGAATTACGTTCTCACTCCTAATGAACTGAGTCAGTTCACTTGGATTAAGATCCACATTTCCAGGTGTCGGTGTGGTTATTTGGTGCCAGGTGAGTTTGAAGGGTGTTCTCACCTGGCCAAATGAACCACACTGTGGTTCATGGTTCAGAATAAAGTGCTTCCTGCTTGCTGTGGACACACCACAAGAGGCTCCACTTTGAACAAGCTTACAGCACTGTTGATGTCCTGCAGCTCTACTAATGCAGGATAGGTCTACATGAGCCAACTAAGGGAATTAACTGCAGCTAGTTAAGGCAGTAAACTGACTTGTTGCAGGTTTTTCTTGTAGCCGTTGTTTTACAGCCCTTCTGGATTACATGAAGCAGCAACAGATTTCTGGACTACAAATCACTAATCCCACTAATTAAGCATCTCTAATTGAATTGAATTTAATAAAATGACATCAGGGTCGTATGAACCAGCTATAATTACAAAACTATAGGCCACTAGTTAAACTAGTTAATTACAACTAGTACATTTAGCAAACTCACTTGTTACATTGCTGTTTGAGGTGTCACTTCCTTCATAACCACCTCAGGGTGGCAGTGGACCAGCTAGTTAACATCTAACCAGTTAAGATCGTCAATTACAACTTAGTAATTTAGCAAACTGCCTTGCTGTTTGAGGGGTTTGTTGTAGTCGTCATCCTGCAGAACCACCTCAAGGTTACAGTGGATCAGCTACAGACTACTAAACTACAGATAACTAGTTCATCTGGTAGATTACAACTCGTTAATTGAGTAAACTGACTTGTTGCAGTGCTGCTTGAGGTGTTTCTTGTAGCTCTCGTCCTGCAGTACCACCTCGGGGTTACAGTGGACCAGCCAGTCAGCGTTCTTCACCTCAGGAACATTCAGCTGGTTCTTCAGCTTCTTCCCCTTCCGACCCCGAGGTACTGGGGCTGATAACCCTGGGAGGAAGGAAGGAAGGAAGGGAGGAAGGAAAAAGAATGAAAGAAAGAACGAAAGAGTAAATGGTCAAATTCTACTTCACGTGGGAGCTCATGAGCTAACATTTTAATAAAAGTGGTAAAATCCTTCTCCTATACTAACATAGTGTAAGTGAATGGTGAAATGCTAAACAAAGTGACTGGACATTAGCTCCCATGCTAACTCTATAATGTAAGTGAATGGTGAGGTGCTAACCAGAGTGGTTGAGCAGAGCCTGGTCCTGGCCTTCCTTGCTGGGTGTGATGAGATCCCAGATGAAGCTCTTGATCTTGTCGTCTCCTTTGTAGTGTCTGAGGCAGTAGACCAGCAGAGCCCTACGCACCAGAACAGTTCGCTTTTATTATTTTATTTCTTTACTATCACTCCTATTGCCAGGGTACTATGGCTGTGACCCTCTTTACTATTGGTAGTTTGTAATGTTGGTGATCAAGGAACACTCATTGTAAGTAGCTTTGCATCAGCAAAATGTCTAAAACTCCTAATTTAATGAAATACAACAAACAACAACAAGAGCCTTCACAAGCCCCAGCGCCATTAAACTGGCCAAGTTCACTTTCAATTTAAAAAAAAGCACAAATATGATAAGATTTCAGGTGAAAACAGTAAAACGTTGCTAGAGTTTGTTTCACCGAATTCCTGCGATACGACAGTCAAGGTTTCCTGTCCTTACCTACAGACGACCTCCATGTCTCTCTCCGCCAAGTGCCACTTAAACCGACCGTGGTTCAGGATGTCCTTCCATCGACCCCAACTAGAAGAGGAGAGGGAGGAGGAGAAAGATGGAGGGAAGGAAAGGAAGGCAGAGAGGGAAAGGTGGAGAGAATTGAGTAACTCTTGGACCAATGAAACGTGGAACCAAGTGCAATAGATGTAGTTTGTCTTGGTGGAAGTGGTGCAGGGACACAATGACAACCTACCCTGACTGACACTCGGTGAGAGACAACAGGACCAAGACATAGGACAGACAATAAACTGTGTCATGGTGTTTGTGGTGGAGACAGACCAGGCAATTTTGAGGGAAATGCTGGCAATGCTCCCAGCAACAGGCAACACCGGTCACAAACCTGCTCTGATGTTTCCATCTATGATCAAAACATCGATGCTGAGGCAACTCCTGTGGCACTGTTGGAACATCACTGGATACCTTTACATGCACTCCATGATGCAACTCAGGCAATAGTCTGATAAAGCTGTTTACATGATGATAATTTGACTAATAATAATAATCCTGTTCTTGTGAGTAGAGGACTGTGGGAACTGGTCAGGTCTAAGTGAGGGAGTGTGTATGGGCTGGAGCCACTGGTTGACCGACTTCAGTGTTCTCTCAAATCCACCCTGACACTTTGATAAAAACTGCACCATTACATTGCTTCCGCTTGTCTACAAACTCCAGGACATCCAAGTCTTGCAACATAAACTCCATTTCCAAAACTGCTGCCCACCATCTTGCCCTGTCCAGTACAGACTAAACTTCCAGCGGAGCTCCACAGAACACGATGGGTAGCACAGCTTCACCACAGTTCAAGAAATGAGACTAAAGGTGTATGCATGTCCTACCTGGTGTCTCTTACCGAGTACTCCACCTGCAGGGGTGGGCGATAATAGTGTTTATAATCGGAATCGCGATTTGAATTATGTAATTGTGGCATATTTTCAAAATCGTTGATTTCGATTGTTATTTAAGCTAAAAGAACGAGGAACGTCTAGAAGTGCCAGTTAGCAAAGCAACCAGTGTGAGTGTCTATGTGTGTGTGCGCGCACATCAGACGTAACATCACTTTACGCGAATGAATGGGCCAAATACTTTCCCCAATACTGCATTCATGAACTGTCCCCTTAAAAAATACATCGTATTCAGTCACGTCCCTCCGCCCTGTCCAATAACGCCGTGTTCAGACAGGTTTTGACCGTTGACCGTTTTTTGCGAGCCATGAGCAAATGTGTCAAGCCGGGCAGGAAGTCAGACACAGGAATGGCATAGAGCATCCGGTCAATTTCAAAATAAAACAAATTTAAAAAATAAAACAAATAAAATAATTGTTCATTAATCGTAATCGACGTAAAAGTTTGAAATAATCGCAATCATATCGCCCACCCCTATCCACCTGTTACAGCGACTATGGTAGAGCATGGGCTCTGCCTTACTGCCTTACTTTTTAGAGGTCAAAAAAGCATTTAGGCTATCAGGCTGAAATTGGCTTTTTTTCCCAAAATTGGATATCGGCCAGTGAGCCCTGACGGAGGTTCCTCCCTGACCAAAGCTACTGAATAGGTTTTTATTTGTGTTATTTCTATGTCACACGGCTGGGCAGAAATCATTCCAGTGTGGTGTGATTTTACTGAGAGGCACCAGGGGTGGCCGCCTGTAGAACCTGCAACGAAATCGGCAGTAAAGAGCTGCTAGGGTGGCTTTCAACGGAGACTACTGTTGGTCTCAATGCTGTTTCAAAGGCCGTGCCAAAAAGAAAGTTCTGGGGGAAACACTGAATCCTTGCAATCGTTTAGGAAACTGCTCAGATTTAAAGATATTGGATACTGGCACAAAATATCCGCTATCATCAGCTTCAATCCAAAAATATTGGTATCAGACTTCACCGTGGGGTTGCTGAACCCCACGGTGTATCACTGCCTTGGGACTGCAGCTACGGGATGACTTTGGACGGGGTCAAGTAAAAAAAAGCAATAACCCTATTGTTTTTCTGGGGAGGTCAATGCCTCGTCAGTAGAAAACAGTGGAGTAGAGACTAATGAGTATGTTGCCTATACCAATACCAAACAATACTTTTCAACCCATTTCTTTCTATGAAGCCAGCTCTGAACTTCAGCTCTGAACTTCTGCAAAATTGTAAAAACATTTTCCCTGTTCAATCTGATACTCACTATTAATAACTATGGCTGAGCTGCTCAGGTGGGAGTGTGTCTGTGTGTGATATTTCTAACCGGGACTATGGTCCTACCCGAAGATGAGCAGGTTCTTCTCGACCCGGAAACACTCAGCGCGGAGGTACCGCCGGGCGCGCTCGCCAAGGCGACGGGTCCGACATGGCCGCTCCTCCGAGTCGCTGTCCAGCTCCGAGAACTCCATCAGCTCGTCGTCCTCAAAGGAGTTGTAGTGACGAGTCTGTTTCCTCACCCGGGGGGGTGTCGATCACCAGGGACTCCTGGGTCAGAGGGAGATGGGGGAGGTTTGAATGCGTCAACAGATCATAACCAGTCAAAACCAGTAAATCACTCAAGTCAGTTTAGTGGTGGTGATAGAGGTAACCCTGGGGAGGGGAAGAGAAAGATATAAATGGGGCACATAAAGTCAGTCAGCCATGATCGTCACAAAGGTCATGATCACACCGGCAGGGACACTGAAGAAGAAGAGAGAGAGATAACAGAGGGACACTGAAGAAGAAGAAGAGAGAGAGATAACAGAGGGAAGGAGAGAGGAAGAGACAGACAGAGAGACACATACTTCATTACATTACTTCCGCTCACTGGGGGTGTCGATTCCTGGCACGGACACACACACACACACACACACACACACACACACACACACACACACACACACACACACGTCCAGCTTGGCGCGCCGTCTGCATCAGTCATTAAGACAGCCCATCTGTTAGAGAGGAGAGGGGAACCTTCCTTCCCTTCCTCCCCTCCTTGCCTCCCCCCCTCTCTCCTTCCTTGAGTTTTTAGTTTGGCTTCCTCTCGGTGCGTCTTCATCCGTTTCCCTGTCGCTCCCCATTTCCCCTCCGCTGTTTTCCTCCTCCTTCTCCAGCTCTCTCTCCATCCATCTTTCTTTCTCTGACTTGGGAGTCGATCTCCAATTTAGCAGTCTTAGCCATCCCTTCCTTCCTGTCTCAGTTTCTCTCCCTTCATCCACACCCCCCTTCCCCCTTTCTCTCTCTCTCCATCCTTCTTTACCTTTATGACTTGGTGTTTATTTCCAGTTGGTCCTCCCTCTCTCCATCTCCACCTCTCTCCTCTGCTCCCTACCAGAGTCCCTCCTCCTTATCTTGTCTGACTTGTAGTTCATCGTTGAACTATTTTCATTTCACTCCTTTTCCTGACCCTCATTCCCTTCTTCCCTCCCTCTATCATCCATCCTTTCTTCCCTCCCTTTCTATATCTCACTTACTTCCCCCTACTACTTTTGTTCCTTTACTTTGTTTCCTTCATGCCCTTCTTTACTCTTTCCTTCCTTCCCTCCTTCCATCCCCTCCTTCCTGTCCATTCTTCCTTTACCATTTGTTTTTCTTTCTCTCTCTCCACCATCAATCCTTCCTTTGCTTCCTTTCCCCACTACCTTTTATCTCACTCCTTCCCTCCTCCTTTACTTTTGTTCCTTTCCTTCCTCCTCCTTCCCTCCCCTTCTTTCTCCCTGCCCTCCTTTGCTTTCATCCCTTCATCCCTGTTCATCTTTTCTTTACCTTCTCAGATTTGGAGTCGATCTCCAGCTCGGCGATCTTGGCCCATTTCTGCCAGAAGTGCGGGTCGTCCAGAGAGATGTCTGTCCTGTTACCAGACGATACGAAGCTGGCCTGGCGAGGGGGAGAAGAAAGTGAGAAACTTGAATGGTGTCAAGGAGGGTTCGACTGACGCTGCCCATCATTTCATCTCAGATTTATGGACTGAAGCTGCCGATTGCTGATCTTGTTAGTGGTTTATATTTGACCTTAAATGAAGCTTAGCGTAAGTTCAATCAGGAAGACTACCTGCCGTATCTACGCATCATTTCCGTACCGGCCTAACCCGTTCAATCCCAACCCTGAGTCACCGCCAATGTTGTCAGATTTTATTATCACCAATAAGCTGCTTCCCGTTCAACTAGTCTCTCCTGACTTGAACTAGGGTTCAACGTTAAGGACGGCGACAGTCCAAATTAAGGGTTATATGCTCAAGTGTTGAGGCGTTTTATTTTATGTGTTAGGGGTTTCTATTTTACCTTCGCGAATGTGAACCCTTTGCCCTCAGTCTGGATGGTGATGGTCTGAGTTAAAGTTCAGGGCTAAGGTGTGTCTATTTTAAGGGTTTCTATTTTACCTTCGCGAATGTGGATCCTTTGCCCTCAGTCTGGATGGTGATGGTCTGAGTTCGTCTCTGGAGTATCTGGTCGATGTCTTCCTCACAGAACTTGGAGCCCTCGTCTTCCTCGTCCATCAGAGCTCCATAGGCTCCTTTTCTCAACAGGTCCTCCACTTCTAGCTTAGAGAGCTGTTGCACCTGCAGCAGAAAGCACACGCCCACACAGGTTAGTCTGTCAGCATTAGCCTTTTCAGAAAGCCCTCTACTTTTTTTTTTAATCCAGTCTCCATCTTTGTCTCTCAGCCTCACTGTGGTGTTCCTCACTGCTCTTCCCAGAGATCACCTGTCAATCAAACACTGTGACGACACACCCATAAACACTCACATGAACACAAAGAGACAGAACCACCTACCGATCACTCTCATGTAAAACTGGTAACACCTAAATCAATAACTTGTGTCTCACCCCGTTGAGGCTTCCCTTGCGGTTGATGTCCTGGAGGACGGCCTTGTCCAATCCCAGCTTCAGACTGGCCTTGTCAAACATCTCCCTCTCGTACGAGTTCCTGGTGATCAGCCTGTAGACTTTCACCGCTTTGCTCTGGCCAATCCGGTGGCAGCGTGCCTGGGCCTGGGGGCGGGACAAAGAAACACAACAACACTATGACGCACTGCAGCGGCATCGTAGTTTGAGCGTATTGAGGCTTTTACACATGCATTCAGGAGAACATCTCGCATTAAAACAGAGATTAGAAATACAAATGATGCTTAAAGAAGAAGAAGCCAGCTGGACAGTACTCACAATGTGCTCACAGGAAGGGTGAACAGTTACAGCGCTATCTGGGGCTTCTGTCATAAGATACACTATATGGCCAAAAGTCAGTGGACCCCTGACCATCACACCTATATGAGCTTCCCATTCTAAAATCATGGACATTAATATGGAGTTGGACCCCCCCCCTCCCCTCCCGCCACTCTTCTGGGAAGGCTTTCCACAAGTTGTTGGAGTGTCTGTGGGAATTTGTGCCCATTCAGCCAAAAGAGCCTTAGTGAGGTCAGGCAGTGATGTTGGACGAGAAGGCCTGGCTCGCAATCAGCGTTCTGATTCCTCCCAAAGGTCCCATGGGGTTGAGGTCAGGGCTCTGTGCAGGCCAGTCCAGTTCCTCCACACCAAACTGGTCTAACCATGTCTTTATGGACCACGCTTTGTGCACAGGGGCTCAGTCATGCTGGAACAGCAAAGGGCCTTCCCCAAACTGTTGCCACAAAGTTGGAAGAGTCCAATTGGCTAAAATGTCTTGGTATCCTGTAGCATTAAGATTACCCTACACAAGAGGCCAAGCCCAAACCCTGAGGAACACCTGGACTCAATAACTAGTAGGAGGGTCCACTGACTTTTGGCCAGATAGTGTAACTTTAGACACACTATTTCTGTTCAAATGTTCCTTTTTGAGTAAAATAACAGAAGTTACAGGTACAGTATGTCATCAGATATGCGTCAGTCGTCACCTCTGATATGATGCAGGTTGTCATTACATATTTATTGTAGAATTGATCAATACCACACTGGTTGTCTCGGGGAAGCCCCGAACCTGAATTGACTAATGTGACGTTTTCAGATTCCACAAATACATCAAAGTTTCATGATGATGATTATTATTATTGAGGGTTTTAGTGCCCTATGTCCTTATGTCCTAGTGTCCTATGTCCTTATGTCCTAGTGTCCTATAGTCTAAATGCTGATTCAGAGGCTTTTCCACCCTGACAAGAACAATAATAAGTCTGAGGAAAAACCCGAAACACTGAAAACTTTAATTTTGTGGAATGAAAATGGTCAAATATAAAATATAGATACCAATACCAGTTTGTATGGCTTGGTGTGATGACGGCGATCACTGCAGCCCCGATCAGTAATCAATAACAACAGTGTGACCCCCCCCCTCCTCTCATGTGTCTACCTGCAAGGTCGTTCTGTGGGTTCCAGTCCGAGTCGAAGATGATGCAGGTGTCGGCGGCCGTCAGGTTGATGCCCAGCCCTCCAGCTCTGGTGCACAGCAGGAAGACGAAGCGGTCCGAATCCGGCTTGCAGAACCGGTCGATGGCCGCCTGTCGCAGGTTCCCCCGCACGCGCCCGTCGATGCGCTCGTACGTGTAGCTGGAGGGAACAGAGGGGTTTCAATACAGGGGGTTCCCACCGCGGCCCCCATGTAACATTCAAGGACCACTTCCATGACCCAATCCAAATGGGCGAACAGCTGGTCTATACTCCAGGTGGGCTGTGGAGGAAACCAGCTGAAAACCAGCTAACACAATAAACTCCTTCATAGGGAACTGTTCGTAAAATTCCCTTTTATTCCCGAAAGAATTCATCAAACCCCCTGACTTTCCATGTCCTCTCAAAACTCCCTGATATTCCAGAAATTTAAACGGGTCAAATTGAAAACAAAGCAACATATTAAAAACCATTTGTCTTCTCAACCCCCCCGCTCCCTAACAGCTTTACTGCCTATTGAAGGGACACTAAGAGATGACGCTGTTACATCTGTTGGGTTGGAAGAAACACACATAATATTTAGAGCCATAAACATCAAATGATCAATGATTTCATCCATTACATCAGAAGGCCAAAGGAATTTTCCATGCAATTTCCTTCTTCCTTGCCTCCTTCCTTCACCTTCTTTCCTTCAATCGTTTATTTGCTTCCTTCCCTCCCTTTGCCTGTCCCCCTTCCTTCCCTCCTTTACTTTCTTTCCTTCCCTTCCTCCCCCACCTTCCTCCCCCTCCCCTCCCCACCTCACCGTCTCTGAATGAGGTAGTCCTCCAGTATGTCCAGACAGCGGACCATCTGGGAGAAGACCAGGACTTTGTGTCCCCCAGCCAGCAGTTTGGGCAGCAGCTTGTCAATCAGCACCAGCTTCCCGGCCCCCTGGATCATGGCCTGCAGCTGGAAGTCCCACGCATCCGGACTGTGGCTCTTCCTGAACCCCTCCAGGATCTTCTCCTCCGCCCCTGGGTGGGGGAGAAGAAAACCAAGGGGGGAGAGAAAATGAATGACATGAATGGAAACGTCAATCAGGGCTGGAGAAGAACCAATTAACTAACCCTAACCAATTAACTAACTCAATCAAGAAGTGCCATGACAGCCTGTGTGTGTTCAGACCTGTGATAAGGTAGGGGTGGTTGCAGCACTTGCGGAGCTCCATCATGGTGTTGATGAGGTTGGGCATGTTGTGCTGGTTGGCTCCTTTGGACAGGAAGGAGAAGTTCTTCTCCAGGATGGCGCGGTAGTACTTCTTCTGGATGTTGGTCAGCTCCACCTGCAGACAGGAAACACAGCGGGAGGAAGCAACCAGTAAAGACGGGTCTAAAACAGCGGCTGAGGAGAGTTCACACAATATATATAACCTAATGTATCACCCAAGAGACAGAGCTGCACAGTATTGATCCTGTTTGTCGTCAATACCGACAGATTGTTTTTCTGTCATTGTGTTTTGATGCTACAGGACTGATGACCAGTATGATCTGTAGTCTACCGATATGTGACCAATAATCAATCATGTGGTTTGATCAAGTAGGTAATGGATTTGCTTATTATTATTACATCATTAGTAGAAATAGTAGCAGCATCTGATATCAGACGGTTGCTTATACGGTCATATTTTTAGGCTATAGACCTAAAAAGGGATTTTTTTTTTTTTTTTAAATTACAGTTTTAAATTTGAGCAGCACGATTAAATCAATATACTATCACTTTTAGGCATACTGGGTACAAAATAAATACATCCTGTCTCTAATAAAGGCCTGAAGCTCGTCAAGGTACCTGAAGGCCTCAAAGGCTTTCAGGGGTCAAAGGTTATTTCCTGGTTTAGTCCTCTGAGTGTCAGTGAAACTAGAAACAGATGATATTATTGATATATTATTGATATGTTATTATCTCTCCAGAGCAGGCTGGTGGTTCTTCTTCTGGATGGTAGTTAGATTCACAGAGATGTAGTTGATCAATTCAACCTCAAGACAGACCTGACACACACACACACGCACACACACACGCACACACACCTCTATGATGGTCTCTTCTTTAGGCGCCAGGTTTTTCTCTACATCGTCCTTCAGTCTCCTCAACATCATGGGCTTCAGAATTGCCTGTAGCTTCTTCACCTGGGAGGACAGGAGGCAGGGATGAGAGGTGTGTGTGTGTGTGTGTGTGTGTGTGTGTGTGTGTGTGTCATGCGGGTGGATGTTGTGCGTCTACAGGTGTGCATCTCTGCCAAATCACAGAGCAGTGCCAACCTGCTCCTCGGTCTTGAGGTCTCCGAACTCCTCCAGGAAGGTGCTCTCGGAGGGGAACTGCAGCGGCTCCAGGAAGTTCAACAAACTGAACAGCTCCTCCACCGAGTTCTGCAGGGGCGTTCCCGTCAGCAGAACCTTGTGTTCCTGTGAGAACGTACAGAACTTGATCATAAACCCACAAAACATCTTACAACCCTGCTGCTCGACACAACTTTCAAAAGGTTGTTCCGGTCAGCGGTCCCTTCAAAACACCACCACGACCCCACCAGACTTCTGCTAGGAGGTTGAGTAAAACGTTGGGGTGTGTTCAGTGTTTGTTTGTGCGTTAGGCGTTACACACACATGCACAGTGCCTCCAGAGTCCTGCATGTGGGGAAACCCAGTGTGTCTCTTCCACCAGGCAGGACGGTAGAAGTCACACCAGCATGACCAGCTCTAGGTTGGTCCGCGGTGCGTTCAAAGACCAGGAAGTAGCTCTGAAGTAGCTCTTTCCAACTGTGGTCCAAATTATATCACGCTAATAATATCCTTATGGTCACAATGTCTCACATATGTTCTCCCCGACCACACACAGAAGCTCATGAGGTATTAGGGTGGTCACCTGAATGCATCACACACACACTAGGGGTTGTACAGACTAGTCGACTAGTCGATCTGTCGATTTCACTACTCCACAATGACGTTTAGAGCTTGACGTCGACTAGTCGCTAATCACGTGTTTGAACAACTTTTCGGCCCGCACTATCAAAGTGAAAGGAGAGCGGGGAATTATTCCACCGCAGACGAAGAGGTCCGTGATTATTTGCAAACACCGCAAATTCCCACCATGCAGAACCCGCTGCAGTGGTGGGCCCAGAACAAGGACAGATTTCCCCGTTTGGCCAAGTTGTGCAAACGTTACCTGGCTGTCCCAGCGACAAGCACACCGAGCGAGTGTATTTTTTCACTGGCTGGAAATACCATCACGCGACAGCGGGCGAGCCTTCACCCAGCCCACGTCGATGCTCTTGTGTTTTTGCACGCAAACCAGGATCGAAAAACAAAAACTGTGACTGAAACTGTGACTGAGCAGGACTGTGATGATGACTAGGCTTGCAGGTTCTTGCCTGTGTGTTGTTTTCCTCCCAAATTGTTTTACGAGCATTACAGTATTTTCTTTTGCACTTCGCCTATATGGGAGATGTAGCCTAACATAACGTGTAGGTATGTTACGTAAAATTTAACAGCTGAGTTGCTGCTTGTTGTTGATACTTGATACTTGCTGTTCTGCGTAAATTCTGTGTATGAGCTGTCAATTGTCAGTGAATACAGATTATTGCAAAGCATTCCCTCCTCCTGTGATTTTTTTAATTACTGAAAAAATATCAATGACGTCACCAGCGACTAGTCGATGTCGACTTGACTTTCATCACATTAGTGTCGACTTAAAAAAATCTGAAGTCATGCAACCCCTAACACACACACACCTGACGAATGAAGGGATCATCTCAACAAGTCTATTATTACGTATATATGCTCAATATTTGAACATTTCATCTAATACTCATTCAGCCACGCGAACGCACACACACACACACACATACACACACCTAGATACGATATGGACGGTTACACACACACACACACACACACACACACACACACACACACACACACACACACTGACCAGGTTCATGAGTTTGAGCCCCTCCAACAGTTTGCAGTTCCTGTTCTTGAGGCGGTGGGCCTCGTCGATTACCACGCAGCGCCAGTGTAGCTTCTTCAGCTCCGGACAGTCGGCCATGATCATCTCGAAGGTGGTGATCACCCCGTGAAACTTCAGCACGCCCGGGATGGAGTTACCCTGGGGGGGGTTCAATGTGTCAGCCATGATCAAAACATCATCATTTCATGCAAGGAATCTGCAGAAAGCCAAATGTAAGACCCTTTCAGTGCTACCTGAAAAACCAGCACAGTTGACGGCAGTTGGAACTATAAATGGGCGGTATAAGAAATACTGTAATACTAACCCTGTTCTGTGTCAATCAAAGAGCATGATGGAAAAACATTAAACCCTCTAATAACGACATTTAAGACATTTTATGACTTAAGGCCTTAAACTGAGTTGGAGAAGGAGAGAGAAGCTAAACTCTAGGTGCTACTGACTCCACATCAGCCTGGGAGAGAGTTACCCTGCAGGAGGGAGTGACTGATCAATGTGTTTTAGATGTCTATCAGGTCAAAAATGTTGAACATGCTGTAAAAGTCCATTGGGGGGGGGGGGGGGTGTAGAGAGAAAGAGAAACTGAGGGAAAGAGAAGAAATTTAGCAAAAAGGTGATCACCTCGAGAGGTTCCTAAAGAAAGAGACTGACAGAACAGGAGGAAAGCAGCTTCATCGACAAACCCTGAACCCTGAACCCTAAACCCAAACCCTGAACCCTAACCCTAACCCAAACCCTGAACCCTAACCCTAACCCAAACCCGGTCTGTTTTATCCTCACCTTAACCATCCCCCTCCCACACATCTACCCTACCTCACCCTAACCCAAACCCGGTTCCTCACCTTAACCATCTCCCTCCCACACATCTACCCTACTTCACCCTAACTCGGTTTATTCCATTCTCACCTTAACCATCTCCCTCCTATACAAATAACCATTTCCGTTTGACCACAGGTGCCTGATTGACTTGACCAGATCCTCTCCCTCTATTGTGGCAAGCCAAAGCCACTTCCAATGTGGGATTACCACCTCCATAGGCCAGTGCACAGGAATCCAATACCGGAACCCTGAACCCCAACCCCAACCCCAATCCTAAACCCTGAACCCAAACCCTAAACCCTGAACCCTAACCCTAAACCCTAACCCTAAAATAGTCCCTTAAACACGTTAACCCTGTTAATAACAACCATCGATGATGTACTTCACACTTCTGGGCCACTTTTGTTGTTTGGCGGTGTATTTTTCTTCTTCCCGTGGATAACTGTCTAAAAGTAGATGAGGTGACGTCACATTGAGATATTTTCAGTCTGATATCAGAAAATGTCTCATTGTTCTGAACCATCAATGGTAACCATCAGGTTTTGGTGTCAGCCAATCAGAATCAAAGAGCAAGGGCTTCTTTCTAGACCGACAATCAACAATCATACAGGAGAAATCCATCGGAGGAGAGAGAGAGACCAATTTCTCCACCGACAGTAGCTAGACCAGAATGTAATGCAGTAGCTGAGATAGACCAGAATGCAATGCAATAGCCAAGATGGACCAGAACGCAATGCAGAGTAAGGGGCGTGACACTCTCTTGTTCTGTCAACATTTGGTCATCATAAGTATAGAAATACAAGAACACACAGCCTTAATTCATGAACAAGTGACAAGTATTATGCACCCACCCACCCACATACATCCACCCACCCACATACATCCACCCACACACACATCCACCCACACATCCACCCAACCACCCACACACACACCCACTCCCTCTACCTGTGCGTCTCTGTGAAACATCTCGTACTGCAGGATCATCTGCCGGCTGATCTGCGAGCCGTGGTAGACGATGACGTTGATGTGCGTCCAGGTCCTAAACTCCCTCTCCCAGTTGGTGATGGTGGACAGCGGGGCGATGATGAGGAAGGGCCCGCGGATCCCCATGCTGAAGATCTCATACAGGAAGGTGATGGACTGGATGGTCTTCCCCAAACCCATCTCATCGGCCAAGATGCAGTTTTTTCTAGGAGGGGGAGAGAGAGAGGCAAAAAGAGAGGAGATGGATTATAACCTCTGTGTGTGTGTGTGTGTGTGTGTGTGTGTGTGTGTGTGTATATATATATGTGTGACTTATCTCTTCTTAGACGTTTGTCCACCTTTGACCTCAATTAAGTTAAATACATAAAAACAGGTGCAAAGGTTTTGTCCCAGCACTGATGTGTGACCAAAACAAACCGTGTGTGTGAGAGTGTGAGAGAAAGTGTGTGTGAGAGTGTGTGAGACAGTGTGTGTGTGAGTGAGAGTGTGTGTGTGTGTGTGTGTGTGTGTGTGTGTGTGTGTGTGTGAGAGAGTGTGTGTGTACCTGTTGTACCAGTTGAACAGTAACCAGTTCATCCCCTCCAGCTGGTAGTCTCTGAGCTGGTTGGCGTTGCGGTAGCCGATGGAGACGTCCAGCTTCTGCCACTTGTCTGGGGAAGGACGCTCCTGAGGTCACACACACACACACACACACACACACACACACACGTACACACGCACACACGCACTTTATCTCTTAACCAGTGTTGAGTGTAACTTAATAACACAGTAAGAGTAAAGGGTTATATTGTTTCTAGTCTGTGTTCTATTGTATTACATCAACTTGCACTGTGTCCCTCTACTGTGTCCCTCTACTGTGTCCCTCTACGGTGTGTGTCTCTACTGTGTCTCTCTACTGTGTCCCTCTACTGTGCGTCTCTCTACTGTGTATTGCACTCTTACCTTAACACTAGTTATGCTCTTAGTTGCTTGTTTAGGAAGGAAATGCACTTACGATTTCTGGTGACTAGTAGTTTTCTTACCTACTTATGTTGAATGCACTTATTGTAAGTCGCTTTGGATAAAAGCGTCTGCTAAATGACTGTAATGTAATGTACTGTGTGTCTCTCTACAGTGCGTCTCTCTACTGTGTGTCTCTACTGTGTTTCTACTCACCATGTGTCTGAGGTCTGCCGGTAGTTTCTGGATCTCCTCAAACTCCTTGATCTTCCCGGGGTCCAGGTCCTCCTGCAGCTCCCACGTCGCCTCCTCATAGGAGAGACTGCACCACTTCACCAGGTAATGGGTCACCTCCTACAGCAACACACACAGGAAAGTAGTGTGTGTGTGTGTGTGTGTGTGTGTGTGTGTGTGTGTGTGTGTGTGTGTGTGTGTGTGTGTGTGTGTGTGTGTGTGTGTGTGTGTGTGTGTGTGTGTGTGTGTGTGTGTGTGTGTGTTACCTCCCCGGTCTCAGTATCTGTGGTGACGGCCACCTCCAGCACTCGGTCCACCTCCACGTAGTCCGGGTTAAATAAATCCTCATCAGGCTGGAGAGAGAGACAGATAACTCTTTATTATGGACAGGTCTGGGACGACATTATTACCTCGATGAGCAGGATGCACTACTCAAATCCCGCAGATCGTTTACATCCTGAGGGTGTTGTGGCGACCGTGGTGGTCCGGTCACAGCTAGCGCTCCTAAAAACTCCTCAACAGGAAACTGTTTGGGGATGAAAGCATTCTGGGTATTGAAGCTCAAATCTTTCAAACTATTTTCAGGTCCTGCAGGTCAAGGTCATGCAGGTCATGCAGGCTGTTACCTCGGTGAATATGTGTTTCATCTGGGCCTGTTTGGTCCTGAAGCGTTTGATCTTCTGGTGGATTCTGGGATCTTTCTCCAGCTCTTCCAGAGTCGCCCACTTACAGTGCAGGTAGGAACTAGAACAAACAACATCATGAACATCACATTTCTCCTTATACCAATAATGCCTTGCATTTTGGAGTCGTTTACTGTAGTTGGTTCGGACTATGTTCTCTCCTAATGTCCGTCCACATCCACTCTCAGCCCGTATACTCTTCCTCACTCTAATCACACTCAGTGGTCACGTTAAGACGATAAGTAACAACCTCACAGAAGCACGCGGAAAACAAATAAAACCACGTGTAGAAGATATGGAGTGATGACACCAGAAACAAGACGTCAAGGCGATCCCTCTAATGGGAGTTAGAAAAGACAACGCTACGAAGAGGTTTGAGGTCTAGCTACGATGTAGCCCCCGGACGCCGCGGTTGCCCCCGGACGCCTCATTCACTGAAACCAACAGAATCCCTGAGTCGACGGGAGACAAACCAGTGGAGATGTTGTTACCATGGTTACAGTTTGACACGGGGGATTCTCCTGCTCAAACCAACGTCTAAAAATGGAAAAACATAAATGTCAACGTAGCGGTTTGTACTTGCACTGTGTTGAGTAATATTCTGTTAAAACCTTTGTGAATAAACTGGAATAAATCCACGTAATGGAAGCCAGACCTTTTTGTCCCCAGTCAATTAATTTTAAGCCAATGTAATAGTTTTGATTCGTCCCTGCAGGGTTTTCATTATGATCAATATTGTAAACTATTGTTGGTGTGTGAAGGACCATGAACTAAAACTACCACAAACAATGAGCTGTAATAAACTGAATATACAGCTTGTTGTACTGAACTGATCTGAGCTCTTGATGAAACGTTGACAATATGAAAATAAAACAAATAGAAAGAGGAAACGAGGATGAGATCCACCTCTAGACTGTCACAGGGTGAGACTGTGGGCCGATGTCAGTCCAGCCACTGATCAGTTTGTTTCCTTTGTTGAGTGAAAGCAAATTTCATTGTGTAATGGTCGGTTATTGTTGGTTCAACATTTCTACAGGCCATCTGCTTTCCTAAGTAGAATCAGGACACGCTCAACTCAATTCCTCAACTCGAAAGTAGCAAAAAACTTGAAATGTAATTTTAAGCATCCAACATTTTGCAGCTTTTCATGACGGTTCAAGGTTTCATCAAGACTCATGATGCTAAGGAGCAGACATTTATTTGATTTCTGTTTTGCTGCTCCATCGCCAATTACAACAACAACAATTCAACCTCAGGTCATGAAAGCTTTTACATCTGCTGCTCTGAACACTCAGGAAACAAACAAACCGGTTCACGTTTGTTTGTCATCAACAGAAGAAGAACAACTGGGTAGTTATCATGAGCAGTGATAGCCACCGTGACTGAACAGACAAAGAGAAGAGCACCACCTACAGGAACTCAAACTCCATCAACAGAAAACCCAAGGAGAAAGACGTCACGGTACTGGACACACTGTTTGATTGACAGGTGATCTCTGAAACTACAGAAACTGCCCCGTAACCAGAAAGTCACAGGTTCGATCCAACCAACAGCTAACAGTATGTCTGCTCATGTCACTCTGGAGGACCAAGTCAGCTGAAAGGATGAAACTCACAAGTTTCTGTACTTGACATAAAACTCCTCTGCGTCTTCCACTTGGTCCTCTGATGAACTCTGGGGGGAGGGGGAGAGGGAAAGAGAGAGAGAGAGAGAGAGAGAGAGCGAGAGAGAGAGAGAGAATTTAATACTTTTATGATCCATAGAAAGTGATTCAGACCAATGGACTCAGTGTGTGTGTGTGTGGGGTACCTCTTTCTTTGCTGTTCTGACAGACAGAATCTTCTCAATGATGTTGGCCTCGTCCTCAGGTGGTTCCTGAGCAGAGAGAGAGAGAGAGCGAGAGCGAGAGCGAGAGAGTTAATTAATAAATAACACAAGTAGCATGCCCGTTGGTAAATAGGTAAATAATAATAGACTTTTGTAGTTGCTCAAAGAACTTCAGAGCATGAAAATACATGGTAGAAAAACAAGAAGTACATACAGTAAACGTTAGTGAATAAAGTCCCAGAATACAACAGGACAGCTGAGAGGAAGACACATGACCAGCAGCAACTCTCAGATATTGATCCATCAGTACACAACACAAGCCTTCAGCCCCGTCTGAACGGCTGCTCATGAACTACAACGGCCAGAATTCATTGCACTTATGATGCAGCGTACAGTCACTGGTCATTCACACACACACACACACACACACACACACACACACACACACACACACACACACACACACACACACACACACACACACACACACACACACACACACACACACACACACACACACACACACACACACACACACACACACACACACACACACACACACACACACACACACACACACACACACACACACACACCCTCCAAAAACAGAACTTCATTCTGAAAAGCCTCTTACTCAACATTAGATGGATTAAAATCCACGCTGAGGAAACTCGACTCCTTCAGGTGGAGGGAGGAAGGTTTTACAGACTGACACATCCTCACCTCCATCGTATCGGTAAAAGAGTGAACGGCCAACAACCGATATATTGACAAAGGGATATACAATCTAACCGTACTTGAGACAAGCAAGGGAATAAAGGAAGAGAGAGGACAAGATGGAAGCAGAGAACAGGAACAGAAAACTAACAACAACCGGACTGTTCAGGTCCTCACCTCGGCCTGCCATGCCAGCGCGGTGGCGTTGAGAGCCGAGATGCGACCGGTTCCCAGCACCGCGATGGTCTCGCCGTCATCGTCTACCACCTTGAAGTCCAAATCCTCGTTATACTTCCTCCTCTTCACCTGACGCCCCGAACGGCGCTTCTGCAGGAAGGAGGGAGAGGAGGAGGAGACGAAGGAGGAGGAGACGAAGGAGGATGGGAAATCGAGGGTAAGTTAAGACATTTAACGCTACCTTGAAGTGGGAATACAATTTAAAAACCAAAGGAAAGAAACAAAACAGCTAATAAACGTTGTTGTTAGAAGAAAAGGGGCTCCAGGGAAGTAAACCTTCAGGGAAGATGCCCGACTGAAAACAAACTTGATGCGTATTGTAGTGTATTAATCAGAGTGGGTCAAACCGACCGTGACCAAATGGAAGAAATACAATAAAACATAAGAAAAACAACATCAGTTCATTATTGTTCCCACCCAGCTTCCACTACATATCACCTGATGTGAAGAATGTGTCGACACCATGACCCAGTTCAAAGGTCACAATGATAATTCAATTAAATAAACCTAAAAAAAATAGACTCATAAGAGTATTTAAAGACATTAATGCTTTTCAAGCCGTTACATTCATCATTAGAAACCATTTGCACCGACAGGAGTAGAGCAAAACGTTCATCACTTCTAATAAGTGACAGAAACTAACATGCAGAAACTCACACGCTGTGTGTTTGTTTATTTATTTATGTATTTATTTATGTGGCAGTTAATACACTGACAGCAAGCACAACCAACAGTTAGCAGCATTTGTCTTGGGCTGTAACTGTAATACTGTTTATTCTGCTCCACCCTGGGACCCTGTTACTGATCATGGTTTGAGGAACAAAGAGCATTTCTCTGCACTTTAACATCCTATATGAACATCAAGTATATCCAAGTACAGTGACTACAATCAATATTGACAATATACTGAAATTCTGTGATTATTAAAGTTTTAAGTGCAGCGTTTGTAAACATCAATATATTATTGTCAAATTAGTTGTGACCTTGGTGTCATTACCGTAAACAGTTGTGACCATAGAGATGACTGGTAGCCTCTATCTCACACCAGTGGTATTGTTAGTAGTGTTTCTCCAAATTAAGACTATATTTCCCATAAGCCCCGTTGCTTCCCCGCCGGCGTCTTGTCTTTCCTGAAGAGGCTCAACATGTTGGGAGTGATTTCTCCATCTTCCTTTCTCTCCTTCCTCCATCTGCCGTTGCCAGAAACTCTTTGGTTGTGTTCGGAATGGTTCACTCGTTCACTCACTCACTATTCCCTATGGAGTGTTTGTCAGATAGTCAACTATATGGGCAACGACCAACCGAAGTTTCGGACACTATGCTGAACATCATTGCGTCAAAAAAAAAAAATAATGCGCCGGATATTCATGTGACACAAGCGGACACACTATAATTTAAACGAAATTGCCGCCTTCTGCCATCTTCACGACTCTCTTCTTCTTTGGTAAGACACAAACGCATTGCATTGTGGTATACGGGAGAAATTGTAGGGTACATTGTCTGTTCACTACAAATTGTTGTGCATTGTGGGTATTTTATAGTGAACTACATAGTGAACCAAATTAACCGTTGAGAATTCGGACACTAGTAGAAAATGGCGAACACACTATATAGTCCACTATTTCTGTAATAGGGAACAGTTTCGAACAGGGCCTTTATCTTTAGCTCCGTTAGCGCTGGAAGAACAGCGCCCTCTTCCTGTTTTGTGCCGTAAAGAAATCCAGAAGATTTCCCTCCAAATCGACCCGGTGGGCACAATGTAGAATGAGAGTAGAGGCTGGTAGAGACTGGTGGAGACTGGTAGAGGTTGGGAGAGGCTGGTAGAGGCTGACAGGTTTGTAGAGGTTGGTAGAAGCTGACAGGTTGGTAGAGGCTGGTAGAGGCTGACAGGTTAGTAGGGGTTGGGAGAGGCTGGTAGAGGTTGGTAGAGGCTCACAGGTTGGTAGAGGTTGGGAGAGGCTGACAGGCTGGTAGAGGCTGGTAGAGGCTGTCAGAGGTTGGTAGAGGCTGACAGGCTGGTAGAGGCTGGTAGAGGTTGGTAGAGGCTGACAGGCTGGTAGAGGTTGGTAGAGGCTGACAGGTTGGTAGAGGCTCACAGGTTGGTAGAGGTTGGTAGAAGCTGACAGGTTAGTAGAGGTTGGGAGAGGCTGGTAGAGGCTCACAGGTTGGTAGAGGTTGGTAGAAACTGACAGGTTAGTAGAGGTTGGGAGAGGCTGACAGGCTGGTAGAGGCTGGTAGAGGCTGTCAGAGGTTGGTAGAGGCTGACAGGCTGGTAGAGGTTGGTAGAGGCTGACAGGTTAGTAGAGGCTGACTGGCTGGTAGAGGCTGGTAGAGGTTGGTAGAGGCTGACAGGCTGGTAGAGGTTGGTAGAGGCTGACAGGTTGGTAGAGGCTCACAGGTTGGTAGAGGTTGGTAGAAGCTGACAGGTTAGTAGAGGTTGGGAGAGGCTGGTAGAGGCTCACAGGTTGGTAGAGGTTGGTAGAAACTGACAGGTTAGTAGAGGTTGGGAGAGGCTGACAGGCTGGTAGAGGCTGGTAGAGGCTGTCAGAGGTTGGTAGAGGCTGACAGGCTGGTAGAGGTTGGTAGAGGCTGACAGGTTAGTAGAGGCTGACTGGCTGGTAGAGGCTGGTAGAGGTTGGTAGAGGTTGGTAGAGGCTCACAGGCTGGTAGAGGCTGACGGGTTGGTAGAGGTTGGTAGAGGCTGACAGGTTGGTAGAGGCTGACAGGTTGGTAGAGGTTGGTAGAGGCTGACAGGTTGGTAGAGGTTGTCAGAGGTTGGTAGAGGCTGACAGGCTGCTAGTGATGGTCTGGTTTGTTTACAGTAATAACACTAATGTCTCTAAATTAACGTCAGAATGATTTATCGATGTTCTAATGTCACACGTAGCACTTTTAGCTGTAGAACCAAAATCCTAATCTACAGTTACACTTGATCATGCAGCTCTAGCTGATGGTGTTATCTACTCACCGTGCTGTCCAGGGGGTCTTGGCTGTCCTCTCCCCCTAGGTGGAGCGCCGACAGCGAGGCGGCGTCGTCGCTCTCTGCCCCCTCCTGGACCACCACCTCCTGATTTCTCCTCTTCCCCTTTTTCTTCTTCTCCACCGGCGCTGCGCCAGGATCTCTGGGAGGGGGAGAAAGCATGATGAGTAAATTAGCAGCTCTGGTCGCCTGAAGCAGCGTTCCTCTAAAAAAGGCTGCCCGGGACACTGCACACCGTCATTTGTAAGGTTTATAAAAGTAAAACTGCCAGTGTTTCAGTGTGTGTGTGTGTGTGTGTGTGTGTGTGTGTGTGTGTGTGTGTGTGTGTGTGTCAGGGTACCCCCAGGGTTCTCCAAGTTAAATGTAAGACTTTTTAAGACATTTGTAATACCACTAATAATAGAATGTAATGCCAACTTCACGGCCATACTGGCAAAAGTATGGACATAATGGAAAATCAGTATGGATTAAAATTTTTAATTATTGACCAAGTACTTGAATTTAATAAAACATTTTATTATAATGCTAATATAATAGTTATTTATGACGTTAGGGTATTTATTTGATCCTACGAAAGGACAAGAAAAAAATGTAAGACCTTTGTAAACGAAACATGTGTGTGCGCGCGCACTCCAAGCTCCTGAGGGTGAGGCTGTGCTGTCTGTGATCAGGCGAGCGAGCAGCACCAACCAGCATCTGCATGAGACATATCAATTTGCCTCCAAATGCTTTGGGAGTCATCTGGACGTCCCCCCCCCCCAGGGGTTTCTGGGCAGGTAGCTCGAGGTTTTTTGTCGCTTGATGCTTTTTTGGAAATCACCTCACCAGACTCCCTAAACGTAGGAGGCTGGCAGCAGCGGGCGCTTTTAACCAAGCAGTTGGAAATGAGATCTACGCCACTGCTTTTCAGTCACATAGCATCTTGACCCAGGAGGCTGCAGGTTGGTTCCCTCCAACCAGACGCTACACTGATTATGGTTGAAGGTGCTAATCAGTGGAAGTCTGCTGCTGCGGTGTCTGGTTGGAGTGAAAAGCTGCAGACTCTTCTGTCACAGTAGCACATGATTACTACGAGTATATACACAACGTCTTCTGCTGCTTAATTGCATGTAGCATCTTTCCCTTCAGGTCCTTGTTTTTTTCCTCTCTATTTTACAGCAAAACACTCAGGACACATCACCCCCAGCTCCAGACAGAAAGAGGGCAAATAGGCAAGCACAAAGACAGACAGACAGACAGACAGACAGGCAGACAACCACACAGACAGGCGGACAGCAGGTTCCTTCAGTGGTCCCTATCTCCTCCTACTGCTCAAACCTCCCCCACAAACAGGACTAGCAAGTATTAAAGCGACGTCACAGCAAATTCGCTCAGTGAGCGATATCTTCAGTATTACATGATGAGGAAGACTCGAAAAACACTACGCTTGGTTGTTTCATTCATTCAAAAGATTTAAGTCCCAAGCATCTGCATTTTTAAACACAGGAAAATAGTTCTCAATACTGAAGCAAGAGTCTTTTCTTGAACATCTACAGCAGAACCAAACTGGTACGTCTCAACCGAGTCGTTTTTTTTCCCGTTACAATTCCTCTCAAGTCGAACTGCAGCAACAATTTTTACAATGGCTACGTCATTTCTCTACATAACTCATCATCCAAACGCCCAACCACCAACCACCCATCATTTGGAGGATTTCTTCTACTCTACACATCTAGTTGGCTGGTCCCCCCCCGGAGGACGGCGGCTGACGAGACAAAGAAACAGATTAAGACGGTTTATGAGCCTCTGATCTTCTTGTGACTCACATCATCTCAACAAGACACAACCTCAAAATGACCCTGATTCAGGCCCCTCACCCCTCCTCTTTCTCCCTCCCATTACTTCCCATTTTATATCAATATCTTTCCTTCTCCCCGCTCTCTCTCCTACCATCTCTCCATCCCTTTAATCTCCCTCCTCTCTTTCACACCAGTAATTGCCATCCCTCTTCTCCTCCCCCTTTATCTTCTCTCTCTCATATCGATCTCTTCTCTCTCAGCATTAGTGTCACTCCTCACCCCGTCTCCCGACCGCTTCCCTCTCTCTTGACAAAACCAGTTTAACGGGTTCTTGTCAGTTCAAACACAAAAAGTATCTCCACCCGTCTCCGGCTCTCGCATTCATATCCATCTGTCTGTCATCTTTGTGCAAATGTGAGACAGGCAGCCAGGATGTCTGCTTGTATGAGAGCATCCACATCAAGCGTTTCAACTCTGGAACGACGGGCTGCACAATCAACTGCATCACGGTTTTATGTTTCCGTGATTAATAATCTCGCAATTCGGTCATATGGTATGTGATGTCGTACATGAAGCGCTTCCATTACACCTGGCCAATCACAACCTTACCAGGAAGCAGAAACCTACATCTTCGGAAAAACGTAGCAAAGTGGGAAACAATGGATCTGTCCGACGTCAGAGTGGAAAATCCTCCAGTCTGAACTTTGTTTTAGTGACTAAAAGTTAATCATCTGTCATCTGGAGACACTGGTTTTAAACCAGATGACAAACAAGTAGAGATTCAGTTAAGACGCTGCCTCAGGGTTGCAGTTGCACCACCAGGTAGTAAAGTAGTACTGATCAGTCATCTGAACTGTGTCACTAAGGACCACAAGGAACTCAAGACAGTAAAAAACAACACTTTCTAGCTGCTCCTGCACTGGGAAGAGTGGAAAAAAGTAAAATAAACTAATAATTGTGATTATTTGTCATATTTAGCAGAATAATTGAGATTATCACTTTTGCCATCATCGTGTAGCCCTACTAGAATTTCCTCTTTCGGTTCAGTTTGTTTGGTGAGAACGAGGCCTGGTGCTGTCACCGGGGCCAGGTTAGTTTCCTGACCTGCTGAACGTCTGCCACAGCGAGCAATAAGAGAGAGCAGCAGATTGAGATGGAGTTTAGAAATTTAGAGTAACACTTGATTTGTCCATTTGGTGTTGGGGGCGGAGCCAAAGAGCAGCAACGGCTACAGCAAGCAGGAACAGCAGAGAGACGTTGCAGCGCCGCTCTGAGCAACGACTCAGCATTTCTGAGCTGGGATCGACAGAGCAATGAGAGGAAGAGAGAGACAAGGTGAAGGAGAGAAAGACATAAATGGACAGAAGAAGAAAGAGAGAAGAGAGACCAAGACCAAGAGAGAATCTTTATTTTTCAATGTCAGTAAAAGCCATGTCGTCCGGTCAGATGTCTCATCCTTTCACTCTGTCTGTGTCACTTGTCTCTTTCCTGGATATTTCTCCCAAGGCCTTCCCCTCTTTTCTGTTCCTTTACTTTCTTTTTTCTTTACTGCCTTTTCAGGCCTTTGCATCTCCATCCATTACATGATCTCATTGAGTGCTCAGCAGGTTTGACTCAGTTCAGTTCACTATAGCTGCAGGTCAAACATCCTGGTGGCTCAGACCACATACAGCACTGTGCAAAAGCCTGAGGCAGCCTAGATGGTTTTATACAATATTATATATTTTGGTCTTAGATGTTTTTTGTTTTACAGTACTGCTCTTCATGGTAATTTTTTATATCTAGAAACTTTTCATTATTTTTGAAAGCTTCTTTGCTTTAATGTGTCTAAGACTTTTGCACAGTACTGTATACATATAGATATATATTAGGGCTGTCAAACGATTAAAATTTTTAATCAGATTAATCACAGGGCTGCTGTGGATTAATTTAGATAAATCACGATTAATACCCATTCATTATTAATTGTGTTTCATTTTGTGGGGGCAAAAAGACTCATGACAGAAGGCGATATTTATTTAAACTATAGAACAGATATGGTGTCCAGATATCAAAATAAAAAAAAATAAAACATACCAACCACACCATATTTACCAACCACATTTTTTCTCTCTTTTTTTTTAATCAAACAAATATCCATATTAATGTGGCCCTCTTACTCATCTTTTAGCCAGCTGCTGAGACAGACTAACTTGTTTACATTACCGGAGAGTAGAGCTGACAATGTTGTCATGTCTTATGTACAATGTTACCTGCGACTGAGAACAGTCTCTCACACGGAACGGTGGTTGCAGGAGTGGCGAGATATTTACGAGCCAGCAGTGCTCGCAAATATCCTTCCTGCAGAGTGTGCAAACTACTTTATGTCGGTCGATTGTCCCGTCTTGGGTTTTTTTGTACTCAAACTTCCCATCGAGAGGGCCAATATGTTGTTTAGAGTCGTCCATCTTTATCGAGTTGGTTCTGCCGCCAGATAGCGTTGGAGCACCAATCCGCGCCAGTGAGTGGAATTGTGGGATTTTGAGTCATTGTGCGCCGCGCATGTGTTAATTGCGTTAACATTTTTAATCAAATTAATCATGCAAATTAATTAATCTGGATTAACGCGTTAATTTTGACAGCCCTAATATATATATTATGTATGTATGTATACCGGTACTGAAGAAGTACCACAAGTCCTCACAACACCCCACAACTAAACTGTATGACGACAGTATGTGAAATAAAGAACAATACTGACAGTGTTTCCCTTCCTGTAGGAAAAGTATCAAAACTTCATAACTTGGTATTGAAACCAAACTTTGGTACGGTGACAAGACATCATCATGTTTTAGTCGGTGTCTATTTCCTCTTCCTTCGTTCCTCTCGTTTTAACTCTCTTCCTGTTCTTTTCTCACCTGGGTTTGCGGCCCCTCTGTCTGGGTGCTGAGGAGGGTGGGGTCCTGCTGTTGGCCGGGCCCTGGGCCTTGGCCGGGCCCTGGGCCTTGGCCTGGCCTGGCCTGGGGGGCCTTGGCTGCCCCGGCCCTGCCCTGGGACCTTGATGAGGAGTGCTGGGGCACGAGGAGGTGCTGAGGGTGCAGGAGCAGCTAGGAGCAGAGAACAAGGAGGGGGGGAGCCCATTTTCATTTTTTATTGTTATTATTTTCTTATAATATCTTTTCATATATTTAATATGATTTTTTCAATTTTATATTGTATTCTTTGCCTTTTACAGTACTTTGTTTTATTTATTTTTATTCTTCTCTTGCTGTGTTTATTGTTTATTGTTTGTTGTTATGCACCAAACACCAAGTCAAATTCCTTGTATGTGAAAACATATTTGGCAGTAAAACTGTTTCTGGTTTTCCTCTTCCATCATCTTCCAGATTAAAAACATTCCCCAGAGCTGTCCTATGTCTTCCTAGGGTGCACCTCTCCAAAACCAATAGAGAACCAATGGACACTCGAAACACAAACCAACCCCAAACCCCCCCAGAGTATGTCCTATTCAACAACAGACAAGACTTTGGTCAGAATCGATACGATGGAAAAAGAAGAGAAAAAAAATAGAGTGATGCTCTAAGATCCGAAACACATCTGACCGTACGGACATATTGATTTGATATTGGTTATGAAACTACCTGCCTTTCTAAAATACCAGGACCTCGTTCAATACTTTTCTCTCTTAAATAACACCCCCCTCCCTCCCTCCCTCCCCCCCACCCCCACTCACACACCTTGGCTCGGCGGTACAGGAGGTATGATTTTGACCTTGGGTTTCCTTCCTCTCTTAGCGGGAATCTTGATGGGCGCCACGGCAACACCTGCCGTTTTCACCTCCACCACCCTCTTCAGTTCCCTCCCACTCTCTTTCTTGCCCTCCTTCCCATCAGTCCGGCGCTCCTTCCGCTCCTTGGGTTTCTTGGGCTCCTTGCTCCTCCTCGGGGCGGCCACCGCCACCTCCTTCTGTCTCGCCTCTTTCTCCTCCTTTCGTTTCTTTGGTTTGCTGCTCTCCCTTTCCTGCCCCACCCCTGCTCCTCCTTTCTCCCGCTCCCTCTTGTCTTTTTTCTTTCGTTTCTTCTTCACCCTGCCTCCTCCTCCTCCATCGTCCTCCTCACTCAGGGAGGAGGGAGGCCGGAGGGCGATGCTGCCGGCGCCTCCTCTGGAGTGCTTAGCGGCGTGGAGTCCGGCCACTCCGCAGTGATTGGCTGTCGCCGTGGCTCCCACGGGGGTGAGGAGGCGGAGCTGGTCCTTGGGGCCCACGACCAGGTGTCCCCGCGGGATTGTGGGAACTGTGGTTTGTGCGGTGCTGTTTTGGTCCGTGGCAGAGGAGGAGGCTGCTGCAGAGGCAGGGGGAGTGTGCTTCAGGAGACCAGTGAACACCTGGGGGGGGGGAGAGATGGTGGAAGATATAAACATTACAGTCATTTAGCAGACGCTTTTATCCAAAGTGATAATGAATAATGTTTCTTCACATCAGATATCACAATATGTTAGTCACGTGTAACAACATGAAGATGCTTTCACAATAATGACATGAAAAGTTTCTAAATATCAAAAAAATACTACAAAGAGCAGTAAAGTAAAAACACTGACGCAGAAAACACAGAAATAAACATCTGAGACCAAACTTGTGGGTGCCACAGCACTGTACGTGTCAGGTATTGGTTCCCCAAACATTTCTAGACCTTTCTGTAGAACAATCGTCTGGCTACTGCTAACGAATCTCTTCTGAACGGCCACAAATCCTAAAAACAACAAGTAGTCTAAGGGTGGATTTCACTCTCAGTCTTCTAGACACCCTGATGGGACACGACACTGACCACATGCCGCAACACCACGGTTTCCACTGCAAATTAGATCCCCAACCCTAAACCCCCCGAATCCGGTATCTAACCTCCATTCCCAAAATTCCTCCGGAAAGCCTCTGCATCACAGCTGCAACCATCCTAGAGGCCACAGTTTGTGACGGAGCTGCTGCTGCACCGTTGCTCCATCCCCAAGAGGACGACCCCACACTGCTACTGCAGGATAGACGATGCAGGATGCAGGGGGCCTTCTACCGAGGCTACCGCTGTACTACTGATGGCAGATCGATGCAGGGGAAGGGAACTCGGGAGTCTATCCCTTTACCTCCACTCAAAGGCACGAGGTGGGAAGCAGAGCTTGAAGTACGAGGTGTTATGAGTCTGTAGTCTGCATGGATACGTGTAGTCATAAATATCGATGACTGATAGGCGGGCCTCAAGGTCAGCGGACCACGTGGGCAAACAGCACCATGCACTTCAAGAAAAAAGGAGATGCTTCCACTTTACATCATGCAAACTGGGAATGCAGTATTCCATCATGGACCAACGCCGTTTGTAATGGATCCTGCAAAGTGTTTGAAAAGGTTTGGAAACTCATCCTGTAGTACGTTGCATCCTGTAGTAAGATGCATCCTCTGTTGGACGCTCTGAAGATGCAGCATCAAGACAATTTTTGTCGCTACTTCTTGTTCCTGCCATTGGTGTCATTGTGGATGCCTACGTCGAGTGCACGTAGGCACTCCACCAATCAGAAGTAACGTAACACAAGTGTCACTTGAATTAGTAATGTACGTAATGGCGTAGCAGGAACACACTCGTGCCCTTTTTATGTGGGGACCCACCGCAAATGGGCCCGTGGTCCATTACAGGTCCGGACCAATTATTAAAGAAATATTTTGGTACGTTGTGGTCCTGTGGGAGTCTGGTTAGAGGTTCTACTGAGCAGAAGCATTTTGTCAGTCTTCTGCTATGAGAAAAAAGTTAAATGGAGCCAGAAAGGTTCGACCGGGCCAGTCAGTCAGAGGTCTAGTTTCCCTGGTACAGTTTCACTGGCCCAGCAGGCAAAAATTGAAGTAATCTATTACTATAAAATGACAGCAGCAAAAATAATTCCATAATCCCCAAGTATAAATTGCCCTTGGGGTATGTATTGTTTTTAATCTTGAGCTTCACAACTAACAGAGAAGCTCTTCTGTCAGAGTAACCACCAAATCACACCCATATGGAAACTCATGAGGCCGGTGAGTCTCCCGTCCTTCCATCATGAGGGGCTGTCAGTTACCCATTGTGCCAACACACAGGCTAGGCACCGTTGGCTCCAGTTGTTGGCATCGAGTTGGCGTTTGCGGTAATCGTCGGTGCTTTTAAGAGACGAGCCAGCTGACAAAGGGTGCAAGCGCTACAGGATCGATTCATCACCACAAATGGTTGCTTCCATCATGAGAGAGACAACCTCTTCTTTTTGCTTTGTCATCGACCCGTCGCCAGGTCCGCTCCACCCAACTGACTAACTCTGATCTGGCGTCCAATCTGTCCACGTCTGGTCCAAATGATTGGGCCACTGACGGACCGACCACATCTGACCCTCAACAGCTTACTGGCTCCAGGCAATCAGCTACTCCTAATGATCAAGCCCTCAGAAAGGACAGGCAGAAACCCAAGAACCTTGACTAAATACTCCAAGTGTTGGCAAAATTTCCTGTAAATCTTGTCTGTGTCCGACGGGCTTGAGAGGTGATAGATGCTGTATACAGTATGTAGGACGATGTGTACAGCCTACTGCCCACTGCATGTCCTTCACTTTCCCTTGGCGCTGAACGGGAGGTCCTGTTGTCCCAGTACCACTAGCATGTACTCATGTCTGCAAAATTCCCAGGTGGAATTGTTCCATGGGAATTAACAGAAATTAATGGGAATAAACTGGAAGTTTCAGGGTTATTGGTACTAGCTGTATTTACCTTGTCATATTCAGACAAAGGTTGACATTTTGCTTTGTCAAACAGACATTTTGACTTTAGTTGAACCTTAATATAAGCTTTATAACAAGAACATGAATGTGAATACATTTTTTACTGTAAATTAATGTAAAATTAAAGCACTTAGTTATCATTTAACCCCCAACGATGTCTACTTGTTAGCTACGTGATTCGACTTCCCCCCCATGATTCCTGTACCAACTTCCTTCCATTGACCACCGAGGCATTCAGCAGAATGAGCTCATCCACCGGTTACAGTCAGTCACAACGGTCTGACAACAGATGTGACTGAGATGCTGAGATGATTCATCACCTGGGCTCTCCTGGTGCAAATCAAACAACAACATTTTTCTGATTTGGCTCTGGCAAGTCTCACGGAGCCCTGCTGTTGAAAAGTAGTAGTTACTGTCTCTCAGAGGTTGGCTCGGGTTTTCACAATGCCGTCGAGCATATGTGGGAGCTGCACCTGAATCCAAAACACTTCTATTTCCCAAGATGCACCAGGAGCGAAAGCTGCAACCGAGGTGCCATCAGGGAAAAGATTGTCTCTGCTTTTCGATTTGCTACCGCACCTCATTTCCCGACTTCAGTTTCTCCATCAGCGCTATTTTAGTTCATTTCCCCTCATGTCATTTGATGCATCTTGTTGTTGTTCTTGTGTTTTCCATCAAGTTGTTTTGTTGTCATTTAGATTCAGTCTTTCCTTGTCATGTTTTTCTTTTTCTGAGAAGTGATGTTTTTGTGGGGGTTTTTTTTAGCTCACCTTCTCAAATTGGCAACTCTTTCCTCTTAATCATTGTTTCTTATTCCTGTGCTCAATCACTTCAGTTCCATTTAATCACTGTGCAAATTAAATAGGATAAAACTAAATTGAACAAGACTGCAGGTTGTCTGAAACTGGTTTAGACTGCTTTACAAAACAATAATGAATTACAACGTGCTACCTGATTGACCCCCCAGGAAGTTCAGAGCAAAACACCAGCTACTGAACTGCACCTTCGATGCTTTCCTCAAAGACACCTGGCCAGGACAGTGACCTCCTCACCTCCCTACTGCCCATGGGAAAACGTTTCAGTCAGAGAAGTTTGTCCAATCGCCACAACCCTGTGGTTAAAACAATATGGCTGTTCTGTCGTCCAAGGCGTCACCAGAAACCCTCCAGTCAGAATAAATGGAAACCGCACGTGCTCTATGTTAAACCAACCGTGGTGGAATATCGCAGTGAGGTAAGTGACACCTCTGCTAGAGAGAATGGGAATATTTTTTCCCATTTTTTCCCCCCAAAACTAAAAAAACATACCAAGCCATGTTATAAAGTAGCAGTTTGTCATAAAACAAGCATTGCAATGAGCTCAGTGTCAGCGTGACACCTCCACTGGTAACAGGGTGAAACGTGAGGAACTACTGATCTAACGTATATAAGGAACAACAGACGGGTAGAAAAACCATCCAATGATCAGCCACCTATCAATGTTTCACCCTCATCAATACTGAACGACGGCTGATTGGGGGGAATGTGCCGCTTCTGAAGGTCATTTCGAGGACAGGGGAGTCAATGCTGGGATGCTGCTGTTCTGAATGTCTGAGAGTGTGTGTGCGTGCGTGCGTGCGAAAGCTGAATGCCTGATTTACACAAAAGGGTCCAGCTGCAGACCTCCACTCACAGAACCCTTCTGTGAGCCAATGGGGGTTGAGCATGAGTAGTGGGGTTGGTTGAGCATTAGTGGGGTTCCGTTGTATGAAGTACGTAAACTTTCACTTATTTCACCTTAGCAGTCCACCAAAATCTGTTTCTGAACAATTTTGAGGCGAGAAATAAGCAATCCAATTGCTGAATCTTCACTCATATTAGATCTACAAGGCGTAATTTAAAAGTTTGTTCCGACTTTCATAAAAAAAACCACCTCCACCAGCTGAAGGGAAATGTAAAAGAACCTCCCTATCTCATGTTGGGATTGACATGCCAAAAGGAAGTCGAGAAAAAATCTCTTCAGGCACACCATGAAGATCACGAGGAATTGATGGAGAACTTTTGTACATTTGGTTCATGTCGGAAATCAGAGACACTCTTGAAAGTTTCAAGAAACCTTGTGAAATAGTTGAATAAAATAATTAGCCTACCTACTGTGTTGTGAATGTTTTAATCTGATTGGTTTTACATAACTGGAGTGACAATTATCAATTTAATATTTGGAATATATATCACTGTGTGTGTATGTGTGTGATAGATAGATGAAAGCGGTGGCAACCGGCAGTGCAGTAGTGCCGTTGACTTACGAAAGTCGGAACAAACTTTTAAATTAGGCCTTGTATATCTAATATGAGTGAAGATTCAGCAACTGGATAGCTTATTTCTCGCCTCAAAATTGTTCAGAAACAGATTTTGGTGGACTGCTAAGGTGAAATAAGTGAAAGTTTACGTACTTCATACAACGGAACCCCACTAATGCTCAACCAACCCCACTACTCATGCTCAGCCCCCATTGGCTCACCATTGGCTCACAGAAGGGTTCTGTGAGTGGAGGTCTCAAACCCCATTGGCTCGTTCTGTGAGTGGAGGTCTGCAGCTGGACCCCTCTTGATTTACATTGAGTGAAGCTGCTGATGGACACTTGGCTACAACAGAAAGCTCCCTCGGTACAAAAGTGTCAGCAACGCCAGCCTTGGGCCGATGAGCACCGTATTTGGACATCCCAACAACCGGGGGGGGGGGCCCTGATTGGATCTGGTCGTATGCGGGGTTTACAATCTTTACCCCCCCCCACGATCAACTCACAGACTGATCTGAGCATCACATGCATTTCCAACCCGACCGAGGGCCACAGACTCAATCCAAAAGTGGAAACACCAACAGCCAATAGGGGCTGAATTTAAAAGGTGTACTGGTGATAATAACATGGGAATAAGTGGGGAGGTCCTGTCCTACAGTGAATGTACCTTACTAGCCCAGCGAACATGATGAAGCCAACTCCCCTCCGGCTCTACTGAAGTGTGTCAAGCCTCGTTGACCGGGTCTCTCCAGCCAGTGTATATTAGATGATCATGCATTTATATGCCCATTAATACATATTAAGGTTGGATTGCAGTGACGTCAGTGTCAGTAGGATAATCTGTTATATCATTGACAAAAACCATCAGTGAAATCCAATGATATCAGGATTTTGTTGGTTTTTTGGGGGATTTTGTTGTTGTTTTAAGAAACGATGGAGTGCATCTGTGGCCTTCTAGTACAAAACCGACGTAACTGTCAGCCACAGATGTGCAAGATCCAAAGACACAATCAACAGACAGACAGAACATTTCGGATGAGAAAGATTAGAGGAACCCACACACACTTTAAAACCAACGAGTCGCCACACCGAGGCTCGTGATGCAACAATTTCATGCCTCAACTGCTGAGGCGGCAAAAAACACAACACCTTTGTTCCCACACGTTTCTGCTGTTCCACCTTCTTGTCAATATTAAATTCTTCTGGTTTCTGCATCCTGAGCCTGCTTTGTTCTTGCTGTGTGTCGGTTCCTCGCCTCTTTTTGATGGATTTTTTTTACTAGGATGTTATAATAAAACAGGGATCCCTGGATGAGAGACTACAGGAAGTGAGACGGGGACCATTTGTTGCCGTCGTCCATCTTTTGTGTTCTCCATTACGGCTTATTGAGTATTACTCCACCCTCTGATGCTCTTACACCGTTACATATCCTCAATCTGTGATGGTCACAGAACAACTCTAACCCCCATGTACTTCTACTTCAGTTAGTGATTTACATTTCCCAGAATGCCTTTCAACAACACCAAGAGAACATGCCTGGACCCGTTGGTTTTACACGTAGGTGCAGAGAGCGACTGCGATAGCAACAGCAAGAGAGAGTTTTTACAGTAGAGGAAAAGTGACATTTGCACCCCTGACTCAAAACCCAAGCTGTCTTGGAATGCAATGCACCCAGCATTGCATTCTGGTCTATCTCGGCTACTGCATTGCATTCTGGTCCATCTCATCTACTGCATTGCATTCTGGTCTATCTACTGTCGGTGGAGAAATTGGTCTTTCTCCTCTCCTCCGATGGATTTCTCCAGTATGATTGTTGATCATCGGTCTAGAAAGAAGCCCTTGCTCTTTGATTCTGATTGGCTGACACCAAAACCTGACGGTCACCATTGGTTAAAACACACTCCACATGATCCAGGTCATCCCAAGATCCACTTTAGAGCTTCACAGCAAAACAGTGAAATTGTCCGAGTCTTTCGACATTCATTGGGCCACAATGAAGCAGTAAAACTGACCTCACCCGGCTCAGATGTCGGGGTCCAGAATCACAAACCGGCACAGTCCAAGGATCACTGTATCCTCAACATGAAGGAAGTCAGGCTGTGTAGGTTGCTGGTTCAATCCCCTAACGCAATACAGGTGAGCAGTAACTTTTTGCCCCAACTGCAATGTTTTTATGATGTTTTTCTCTTTATAGAAATACATCACCCTACTCGCAGAGTCAGGTACTGTGTGTTCATTCACTTTCACAATGGATCAGGGTGATTCATCATGAAGCTCAATATAACCCAGGAATTCAAATGTTATCACCAGCCGGTGGCAGGTGACTTTCACTGATGTACCCAAAGACAAATTTCACCAGCATTTGGTGCTTGAGTGTTGAATACAGGTATGTGATCTCCCTGCTGACCCGGTCCATCTCTATGGACTCAGAGACTCTGAACCACACAGAACAAACTACATGAACCCCCTATTGTGATTCAGGGGAACTTTGAGTTCTGAACGCCGCTGATGGAAACGCACTCTGACTTTCTCCAGTTCTACAGCATCTACACTAGCCTTTCAAAACCACACACACACACACACAGCTGGTTGTCAGAGGAATAATAGCACTGTTCCTATGACAGCGTAGTGATAAAGGGTCTAAAATTGGCTCCAGCCATTTCTGATGCTCTTGACTGTATTTATAAACCCGAGAAAAGGGAGAACATGTGCTGTGGAGGGACTAGCTAGCTATGCTAGGCCAGTGTGGAATGACTGGTGTGTGTGTGTGTGTGTGTGTGTGTGTGTGTGTGTGCGTGTCATATTGATGTGAATTTACGTGTGTGTTTCTGTTTGTACGCTGTGAGTGGGACTACTGTGCATAGTGAGGCTGATGCAGATGCACCAGCGCACACCGCTTCTCACACAGGTATGAGGGATCATCTCAATGAATCGCACGCACGCACACACGCGCACACCAAGTTCAATGGCCTCGTCACCAGTTGGTAGGAAAGGGGGGAAAGAAGAAGAAAAAAAAAATAAAAATCAGGGCCGTTGCCATGGAAACAGGCTCTCTGTGCCAAAGCTGTGGGGAGCGGGGAGGCGGCCATAAACACGCGGTCACCATGGTAACCCTTTCATTGCCACTGGCTCCTGTCGGTCTTTCCATCCATCCAGCTGTTTGTCTGTCTGTCCAGCTACCCATCATTCCACCTACCCGTCTGTCTGCCTACCCGTCTGTCTGCCTCAGAAGAGACAGCATTTTCAATGAGTGATGCTAATCCTGTGTTAGGGTGAGTTTATAACAAGCTGTTATAACAAGCGTGTTCTGAGTGGTTTATTAAACCTTTTCCTCCTTCAGCTCAGTTTGTTTGTCCAGGTGAGAACGATGCCGTTCAAACTCTAGAGGCACCAAATAACCGACCGAGTCTCGGTCCTCTTCCAAGACAACCGTGGGGGTTCGTTAGGAGTGACAACATAATCTGAACCAACGATGGAAAACCCAAAACGCAAGGGATTATGGGTAGAAGGAGACTTGGAAAGCCTAGCATAACGTCAGTCAGCCTGGACTGATGCTCATGTTCAGATGTTTCTTCATGTGTTCTTAACTGGTATGAACACCAGAGAAGAGCAGACAAGTGCATCATGGTAGATCAAGTTACAGACTGGAACCAGGTTGGTTTGGACTCTCTAACCTGGTGGGATGACAGGTTACCAAAACCAATAAACAAGCTATTTGTAAGTCCATGTGACCTTTGTTTACAAGCCCTGGACGACTGGTAATTGGGCAGAGTGAACCTGAACCACCCAAATACAGAAAATGTAACAAAGTAAACTTTTCCACTCTGGTTCAGACCGAGGAAAACAAACTGTAGGTGTGATGGCGCCCTGAAACAAAAAGGTCAGGACCCGAGGGAACATGAGCCAGTTTCTGGTGAGTTCCTACACGACTTGAGCAACAAGATAACGAGTCCGAGTCCCATGGTGAGAGACCCCGGAGAAAAACGTCAAGAACCCCTGCAGAAGGTCAAACCACTAGCTGGTGCCTCCAGCTACAGGGAGCAACACTGGAGGTCAAAACTATTTTGTCTTTTTTTGTTTAGAGGTAAAACTGTGTGAGCATTCAGGCAACACACATACAAAGACTGTGTATACACACACATGGACATGTTTGTTTGTGTGTGCATGTGTTGCCTGACCACTCACAGGTTTACCTTGCAACCAAGAGACATAACTATGACTGTTTGTTTCTGGTGGCTCATAGCTCCTCCCACCAGAAGACTGGGGTGGCATCTTTCTTCAACTATGCAAGTGTGGAACACCCTACCAAGGATATCAGAGATATTAAAAGTGTAAAGCGTGCAACGTGCTTGGTTTAAAATTGCTGAACTTTAAGTTTCGTTTTTTTCTTCTCTATTTTTATAATTGCACTTGACTTTTATTTTCCTATCTCTTATTTTTGCATTTAAGGTAAAGCACTTTGCACTGCATGTTTTTGAAAGGTACAATACAAAAAGTTTAATCTTATTATTACAACAACAACAACTAGTTTTCACCTCCCAAGTTGCTCCTTATAGCTGGAGGCATAGAAACACACTCAACCTCTTTTTTCCGTCATAGTGTAAAAACCTGGGTCTCTGGCGGTGGCTACACCTGGAACTGCACTCAAAGACGGGTCTGGACTTGATCCCCGACTACTAGCCTGGAGGCTAGAGGAGCTGGTTTGTGACTGGAAGGTTGCTGGTTCAAATCTCCACACCGGCAGGGAAGAGAATAAGGAACACTCTCCTCTCCCTCAACAACTACTGTTGAGGTGCACTTAACCATTACTGTCAACCTGTTGACTGTACTGAGTGAATGTGAGCGGTGCCGCTGGAGCATGTGCCCCCCTTCCCTGGTTAAAGAGGTTAATGGTGCTGCCTGTATCATTTTAAACTTCAATATTTCAATGTCAAATCAACCGTCACAGCAAACAAACGACACCATGGCAGACGGCTGGTAGCCTGGTGGTATTGTTAGTGTTTCTCAACATTAAGGGACCTTTTGCCCCTGGATGTTGCCATTTCCATTTTTGAAAGCTTTAGCTCCGTTAGCGCTGGAAGAACAGCGCCCTCTTCCTGTTTTGTCCCGTAAAGTAATCCAGCAGATTTCCCTCCAAATCGACCCGGTCGACACAATTTAGAATGTAGATTAGAGGCTGGTAGAGGCTGGTAGAGGAAGGTAGAGGCTGGTAGAGCTTGGTAGAGGCTGGTAGAGGCTGGTAGAGGCTGGTAGCGGCTGGTAGAGGAAGGTAGAGGCTGGTAGACGCTGGTAGAAGAAGGTAGAGGAAGGAAGAGGCTGGTAGAGGAAGGTAGAGGCTGGTAGAGGTTGGTAGAGGCTTTATGATATTCATATTAACATCTCTAAATGAACGTGGTGATTATTTATTGATGTTAAAATGCTACGTAGCACCTTTAAAAAAACATCTCACATCTCTCTCATCTCTATTGATCCCAATAGGGAAACTCTTTCCTCCACTCATTTCACACACAGGCAGGTGGCACATTGCAATTTACACAATTAAATCTCAAGTGATTCAAAATGTCTAAACTAATCTAATGCAAAGAAATCAACAAACATTAACAAAAAATTTATAAAAACAAGCAAACCTCGCAGCAAAACAGATAAAAACTACAAATGATCCTCTAAAAATGTAGTAAAAATATAAAAGAAAACACAAATGAGCCAAAAACAATGAGGTGTACTGTCAAAACCCCAACTACTGAAGTACTTTAAGAGGTTGGCCTGCCTAGACCCATGTTAGATAAAACCTGTAAAAGGAATTCAGATTACCATATATGGTCGACCTCTGGCCCATTCCTCTTAAAAGACTTCCCTTTAAATAGACCTCATCTGGCTATTTATCTGACTCATGACTGCTGGGCCAAGCAGGGTCTAACCAGGGCTTACTCAGCATGGGTTCCACTGGAGGACCAGGGCTAGTGAAGGCTTACTCAGCATGGGTTCCACTGGAGGACCAGGGCTAGTGAAGGCTTACTCAGCATGGGTTCCACTGGAGGACCAGGGCTAATAAAAGGCTTACTCAGCATGGGTTCCACTGGAGGACCAGGGCTAGTGAAGGCTTACTCAGCATGGGTTCCACTGGAGGACCAGGGCTAGTAAAAGGCTTACTCAGTATGGGTTCCACTGGTGGACCAGGGCTAGTGAAGGCTTACTCAGCATGGGTTCCACTGGAGAACCAGGGCTAGTGAAGGCTTACTCAGCATGGGTTCCACTGGAGGACCAGGGCTAGTGAAGGCTTACTCAGCATGGGTTTCACTGGAGAACCAGGGCTAGTAAAGGCTTACTCAGCATGGGTTCCACTGGTGGACCAGGGCTAGTAAAAACTTACTCTGGTTTCCACTACAGGGCCAAAACGTACACGCTAGGGATAACGTATTAGTCTGGTTTCCACTGCAGGATCAAACAGAGGCTAGCTAGGGTTTATTCAGTCTGAGTTCCACTGCAGAGCTAACCGGGGCTTATTCATTTTTTAGGGTAACAATTTGTTCATGACACTGACTTTTTTTTACACAGCCAATAGCATTGGGAACCACTGCTCTACTGCATTGTGGGAAATGATCAAGGACTAGGCCGCCCACCCCAGAATCAGAAACACAACGGCATCGCTACTCGCCAGGTAGGCCACAGTTGCATGATGCCACAAACTTCACCTGACAAGGAAAGCGAGCTGAAGCAAAGACAACATCACAGAGCAGACAGCATCATGGACCTTTCCCCGCCAACCCAACACACCTGAAAACAAAGAAATCTTTCAATACAATAGGAAGGAGATGGTATATATCTGAGCTTCCATGTTCTAGTCAATGGATTTTTTTATTTCCATCCTATTTTTTGCTGCTGTAATGGCCCAATTCCCCCAGTGATCAATGACAATTATTACGAATTAACCCCCATCTCCATCACTCTCCACTACTGTATACACACTCCAATCACAGAAAGGCCATAAAATCTATTTTTAAATCTCATATTCCTCTCTCACATTTTCCTATCACTCTTCACTTATATGATCAATTAATTAAGCTACTGATATCTGTGTCATGCACTCTAGTTGCCCTGCGTACACACACACTTTTCATTTACATGGTGCAGTTTAGTCAAGAAGTGCAGCAAAATGATTCTGCCCGTCAACCAATCAGGATTATCGCTGTGGCCATCGTGCAGCCCTGAGTGTCACATAGAAATCCTTTCAGGGGCTGTATCTCACCATCAACTCACCAAATGAAACTCTTCTCCGCTCCTCGTATGAAAAGACAATGAAACATTAAATGATTTTCCATTTTCAGCTCAACTCACAAAGCAGACAGACTCGACTGTCTCCTGTACTGAACCCTTCTGTTTCTGCAGCTAATGCTAACGTAATGAACACTTTAACGGAAAACTCTTGATGCTCTTCCACCGTTAGACATCAAATTCTGATGTTTTTTATTTTACGAGTTATTTTGGGATGAAGTGTTGTAACTTACATTTTTCAGCTTACTTCACCTCAGCCTGCCTCTGTTAGTGATTTACTACATTTCCCAGAATGACATTGAACATCCCACAGAGAAGGTGCATGAACTTTTTCAATAACTTAAGACTGATCCTTCAGCCGTGGGTTATATGATCACAGTCGTGCCCTTAACCCAAAACACGAGTGTGACAGTGGGGACGTGTCCCCCTTTTCTGATGACCTAAAATCGTCCCTACACCGATTTGACATGAATTCCATACGTGCTCGTGTGAAGTGATTTCATCCGCTCCACAAGGAGTTAACTCACTTTGTCCAACTCGTCTAGGAACAAAAAAATACATTTTCATTGGTGCACCTTTTGTTCCCACCTCCCTCTCCTGAGCTTGAGTGAGGCAGAGGCTGTGTGAAGATAGGGAAGCTGTACGGGCAGACAGCAGTGTCATGGCCTCAGATAACATACAATGGTCTACAGGTTTCATTAAAGATGTAGTGATGTGTAAGAAGAGCCAAGGGTCAAGTATGAATGAAGTTATCACAGTATGAGCTGAAGAGTGAATGTGTTCCAACATTTACACTGTATACCGGCCATTACTTACAACTTTTCAATCTCAATACTCAGTCAAAGGATCACTGTGATTTCTCCCTGTATGAAAACAAAGGCCTTGCTTTTTGCCTGATACTGCGAGCTGACGTGTTCTGTTGGACGTGTTCGACAGCTGAAAATTGTTCTGCTAACAAACACTGGAGTGGCGTTGTAAGGATCTCGACTTGATGTCATGTCGTCTACGTTTGGCCACTTATCCACAGGAATAAGAGAAATACAACAGCAAACAATACAAGGTACATCACCAACTAAGTGTTTTAGGAATGGAGAAATCCCCCCAGAAACACTTTAATTCTCCTTCTCTTAGTAGGTCGTGCTGGCAGATGACTCCACTATCTCACCCTTTGCTGTTGCATCTCTCGCTACCTACTTTACCCTCTGGCCCTTCAACAGGAAACAAGGAAACAGTGCATCACACATCCTCACCGCTGGTTTGAATCCTGCTCATGACCTTTGTTTGCACATCACCACCCCTGTCACTCCATATGACACAAGACACCACACACACCAAATAGAAAGCTTTTTAATAAAAGGGGAAATTAACTGAGAGACAAATGTCAACCTCACCGTGTTCCATGTTTTTTGCCTCAGACAGTTACAGGTAACCTAGAAGCTAAAATTAGCCGCTAAGCTAACTCAGGCTGCTGCAATCTATCTCCACAACAACGAAGCAACTGCATCCCCCACCCCCCACACACCCGTCACTTGACTGACTACACACACACACACACACACACGCACACGCACACACACCCTCCCTCTCGCTCAAACAAGCACACACACACACACACACAATCTCACTCAGGCACAAACACATTCACAAGCTTCATGGCTCAATGTGCTTACACGGCTGGCTACATACACACAAGACACACACACACACACACGTACTGCCTCTGCTTTCCCCTACACACAAGTACACACACACACTCTCCCTCCCCTGCACACGCACACACTCCAGTGATGTGCTGCAGTGTAGCAGGCTTTGCCAGCCAGTAAAGCCGACCGAACACAGCTGAGGGAGGCTGCCTGCAATCACATTGTCTATGAATCAATAATACTGCCTCACAAACAAGCAACACACACACAAACACTCTTTGTCACAAACATACACCATGAGCACTGCAGTCTCATCAATGTTGCTGCTTCCTTTCACAGCTACAACAGCAAGCAGCTTCAGTGAATGGGGCTGAGGCTAAAGCTAGGCTAGCAAGCTACTGTGAGCTAGCCTCATTCCCCTGGCGGACAACGAACAGCAGCAGCCAGGCTACGGCTGGATTGTTACCGCCACCTTTTTACACTCACAACGAGCAGTATAGTATATAGTAGTATAGTATAGTATATAGTAGTATAGAGGCTTCTGGGTGACGCACCACACCCTCTGGCAGCCATATTGGTGGTCCTCGGGAAATGCTGGCTGAGAACAGTTGATTGAGTTTCTAAACGTACAACTTGGCCATCCTTCAGTCTTATTTATGCCTGGGGACTGATCATTTCATCACCGATACATCTGATTGATTTTGTGTTTAACTGATGTTAACTTATTCGCTAGCATCTTGTCAGCTAATCATTACTGTGTTGTTAACGCATGATTAGCACACTAGCTAACAGATCTAGTAGAAGCTAGCGTTAGCAGTGGCTAGTAGCCCCATGTTAACAGTAACTAAACTAGCCTGCTGGCTAGTTAGCGAGCTACCAGTTTGTTCAGGTTAACTAGCTGACTCTTCTCCAGCTAGAGACTAGGGCTTAAGACAAGACATTTTACTGAGTCACAGTAACCTACATTTGGAGACAAGTCTACCTGATCAGACCCGTTTGCTTTTACTTATGTTCCTAAATGAATCTACATTGAAACCACAACAGTCTCTTTCAGAAATGTCTCCTTTTCTTGTCCAGTACATTTATTACTTGTGCACAGCCAATTTTCCAATAGACCTCCATGACGGCACCAGCTGTGGAATCCAGCTTCCCATCAGTGAGAGAAGCTAAAAGCTAGGATAACAACAACTGAGACAACTGAACAATGCACCGCCCCTGCCAAATCACTAGGCGGGGTTCCCTGGATTGGTGCTGCTTCTCTCGTGCAACTTAAATCATGGCGTCTCGATACCGGAGTCAGGTACTGAGGCTAGGAAAACTCATGATTGAGGTCAGTCAGGCACAGATATGCTGCGCCCCAACAGAAGCCTACTTAGGAGTCTGGGCAGAGGCTTGATATGGAAATACTAGTTTGATTTGACGGATGTTTTTAAGGCGAGCGGTGATTTCTAATTCAGCTCCAGCAGCAGCAGACAATCTTCTCCATTATAGATTTATCCTATTGCTCTGATGAACCCAGATCTTGCCTCACATACTTTAACCAATCGCCTGTTCTGCCCCACATGGATTCAAAGACAACCAAATGCTAGTACACACACACACACACACACACACACACACACACACACACACACACACACACACACACACACACACACACACACACACACACACACACACACACACACACACACACACACACACACACACACACACACACACACACACACACACACACACACACACACACACACACACACACAATAATCCCCCATCATCCTTTTGTGCGCAGCCCTGGAAGTGAAAGTGACTGGATTTTTTCCCCACCTGCCTTTATTCCCATTTGACAGACTTTCCTCCTGTGCTGACGCAGCACAAAAATGAAAATCAAAGCGAGGAGAGGAGCCTGGGTACTAGGGGATGGACTGAAACTGAGCATTCCCCTTCACTAGGTTTACTTTTTATGCTCATCATTTCTATGGGATGTTACTTTCTGCCCGAGCCACAAGGACAAAAAACCGCCATACCTTATAAAACCCCACGATAATGAAACCTGCTGAGTCGGCGTGCTAGTGAAGGTAGGGTTCCAGTTTCCTATTGTTGTTTTATTTAAGAGGCTCTATAGTGAAGCAGCTGATTTTGGGTTCGCTCATGACGGCATCCAGCTTTGCACCTCAGGAGTACCAACGATTGCTCATTGAGCTTGATACAGATGATGAGCATGATGGTTATCAGACTATTGATCCTCATATGGTTATGTCCACATGAAATCTATACAATCCCACCACCAGGAGCCTTGCATCTACCCATCTATCTAGCAGCCATAACACCATGCTGTACCAGGCTAAAACAGCTGTATGGGAGAAGGGAGAATCCACCTAAACGCTTCAAGGAATTCCAGCTCAGAGCTACATTCTTGTTTTTCCCTATAAAAAGATGGAGGGGGGAGGGGAGGGTGAGGGAAGGGAGCTGCAGACTGACGTTTCAGCTGTGTGGGTGACTAAGGAAAGACGATCAAAGCGACTGAATCTAGGCCTCAGACAGAAGAGAGTTCAGTCTTCTCTGAGTTACCTTGAAGAGCAGACGCCTCATTCACACAGCGCTGATTCATGGATTGTGGTGAGAAGAAAAGAAAAAAAAACACGTGTGTATGTAGGGAAGTAAACGGTTCAGGGTACGGTACCATCTCCTCCACATTCATAAGATGTTGGGACCACCCACCCCCACCCCTACACACACACACACACGGAAATTGGTCTCTCTTTCCGATGGATTTCTCCTGTATGATTGTTGATCGTCGCTCTAGAAAGAAGCCCTTGCTCTTTGATTCTGATTGGCTGACACCAAAACCTGACGGTTACCGTTGATGGTTCAGATGAATGAGACATTTTCTGATAAACGCCACTGTAGCGGCTGGAAATGAAAATATAAATCTGGCCTATTATCCAAGAGAATAATAACAGTAAGCTTTAATAAAAATACACCAAACAACAAGAGATCCAACATCACCAACAGCCATTATCTACCAGTGTTAAAGTGTTTCACGGTGGATTTTTCCTTTAACAACATTACAACTCTTCCAATATGGCGGCGCGGCCCTCTCTTAGCCCTCCAGCTACATATCACTCCACAGCGATGAGGTTTATCGATGGGTTGATTCAAGATGTGGCGGGCCGATAGCTTGTACGGCCCGCTGCAGTGAAGATGAGATGTGAGATACGCTGGCATGGCACCAGAGAGAATCTCTTCACCTCGGCTTTGCAAACAAGCCGAGCAACTTAGCGAGCGGCGCTGCACACCACTAACACAAAGACCAAGCCTGAGTAAAAGGAGACACCCAGACACCAGGTGGTGGTTTTACTGATTCTACGTATCCTCAGTACTCGGGTCTGTGTGTTGCGGTGGTTTTTAACCCCGGCTGCAACCACAACTTTCCCTGCTGGGACAATAAAGATAATGTGAATGATGGATACAACCAGACACTTAGCGAGGGGGAAGTTCAGCCCTTCCTCAACACTATCACATAACATATAAAACATATAAAAACAGAGGGCCATGAAGAAAAATTGATTAGCTCTAAATCAGGTCCTATGAATTACAATGATCTCAGAACAGTCTCCACTTTCTCAGTAGTACTCCATATCTGCAGAACCCTCAGATTAAGCACTAGGACTCTTTCTGCAAACATGTGTTGATGCATCCCTGGCTAGTAGGCAGAAGCAGGTGAACTCTGTTAGAAGTGCTTACACAACAGTCTGCCATACCCTTTTTCCATCATGAGTGGAGTTGTTTCTCCTGCACGAGTCAAGCGTGTGTTAATTTCTGTTTTCTCACTGTGTTATCATTCCACTAGCGTGTTTTATCACTAAAAACAAATACGTTCAGTGCAAAATGATAAATGTGGTACTTTCACACGGATACCGCAGGCGCAGCAACAGAACAGCTGGGAAGGATTCAGCGTCTTGCTCACGGAAACTTCAGCAGGGTGGCTGCTTGCCAACACCGGAGTTTGAAACCAGGGCTTTCACTACATCACCCCTGGCCTGTAACCTGCTCCGGCTTTTAGAAAGTTATGGTTAGAAAGCTTCCCAGGAAAGCTTAGGAGGGTCAAGGAGGGAAGATGGCCGCTTGAGCTCAGAGCTCCACATTTCCTCAGTGCCTAAACTGAAGTTTTATACCTTCACCCAGTAGTTTATAGAGCTAATTTTGGTGACCTTGTAACTACAAACTACAAGGATCATGTCGGAGGAAGGAAAAAGCAGAAGAGACCTAAGGAGTGCCAAATCAAAGAACAAAGGAGAGGATGAGTACCAAGATGGGGATGGCGGGTATGACCTGGCTGACATCATGGCAGAATTAAAAACGCAACGCCGTGATATACTAACTCGTCTGGATGGTATTGACAACCGTTTGGAAAATGTTACTACTGAAATGATAACAATGAAGAACGCACTGTCTAAGACAAACGAAGTACTTAACAAACAACATCAGCGTTTGGAGGCAGCTGAACAAAAGGATATCAGACCTGGAGGACACTCTGCACACTTCCAAACGGGAACTACACCGAGCCCAAAAGCTGATTAAAAACCTCAAAGCTAAGACGGATGACTTGGAAAACAGAGGAAGGAGGAAAAACTTGGTTTTGATGGGACTCCCTGAACAATCTGAAGACCAATACCTACTCAATTACATCCAACAGAAGATACCGGAATGGCTTAATCTAACCGTGGATCAACCACTTGAGATTGAACGCGCACACCGCTCCCTACAACCTCTTCCAGAACCGGGTAAACCACCGAGACTAATTCTGATCCGCTTTTTGCGGTTCAGAGACAGGGAAATGATACTCCAAGCTGCGAAAAAGAAGACGACCCCAATATGCGAGGGTAAAGCAAAACTTGCCTTTCGCCAGGATCTTTCTGCAGAGGTCCGCCGCAAACGCAAGGAATTCGCTGGAGTGATTGATAATTTCCTTGAGAGGGGTATGTTCATCAGAGGCTTCGCATACCCACACCGGCTCCGGGTTCTCCATAAAGGTAAAATTAAACTTTTCGATAACCCTACCGAAGCAAAAGCTCTCATCAACAAGTTGGAAAGGCGACAGGCTGAAACCGACTCCATGGAGTCTGATCATTAAAAGTCCATTAACCGAGCGGAGGTATGACAAGCTCTTTTCCCCACCCATGACGACCGGTGTGATAGATCGATCTTTTTTTTGTTTCGTTTTTTTCCTTAACTATTTGGAGTGGTGAACCCCCTATTTTCAGTTGTTAGTTCTATAAAACTTCGATGCCCATGTTAACATTGGGGTACTTCCGGAAACAAAGCGTGACGTCACAGCGGACGGTACCACTCGCGATAACTGGGGGGCCTCCATGAGAGGGACACAATAGACTGGCTTGGGGAGAATTCCCTACAATGTACTCAACCCCTCTTTTGTTTTTTACTAATAAGATCGATCTGGACTCATCACTTCAAAGTAAAAACACTTCGGACTTATGGGGTTTTATTGTGTCCTTGTTTTCTTCCCCGCTCTATCTAAACACATGCCTAAATGGGTGAAAAAAAAAAAAAAAAGAAAAACAGATGGATCATACTACGAACATAAGTGTGTAGGTGTAGGAAGGGGGCCAAGACATAAGATTATTTGTTCTCTTTTTTGGCCATGGTGCGCTCTTTTACACTTCCCCCTTACCCCCTACCTGCAATACACTTGAAGCATTGATGAACATTATTTTGGTCCCTCACTTATTGGAAAGCACTGAGGAAGGGTGCTCCAAGCTGCCAGAGCTATAGGGAAGATTTATGTTTAGGTTTTCATATGATCTTTACTTCCTTTGGCCCAGTAGGAAACTTGTGTTGTGGCTCTCACAACCTGGGTGGGTTAGGGTATTTTTTATAAATGTTTTTCTTTTTCATAGTGCATTTTATGTTTGTTACTTTTGGGCAACAATCTCTAATAAAGGCAGCAACATAGTTATTTTTGTTCAACAGTACACATTGACAGCGACACTTATGTTGAATAGTAGTTACTATGTATGACTTGAATATTATTTCATGGAATGTTAAAGGTTTAGGCAATCCCACTAAAAGGAAGAAAATACTATCTGTTCTGAAGGACGATAAAGCAGACGTCGTCTTCCTACAGGAAACCTATCTATCCAATAAGGAACACACTAAACTTAAAACAGATTGGGTAGGCCAAGTTTATTTTTCTTCATATAAATCTCATAGTAGAGGAACATGTATTTTAATAAATAGAAATACACCTTTTATTTTAGGACAATCATTTACAGATCCAAATGGTAGGTTTGTTATGATTTCAGGCACCATTAATGGCTCCTCAATGACTTTTTTAAACATTTACGCTCCTAATTCAGATGAACCGTCATTCATATCAGACATGGTACTACTGTTCAATGAAAACTGTAAAGGGATGGGTGTCTTGGGGGGAGACCTCAACGTAACACTATGTTCAAGAGATAAATCCAATCAAGCGAAGACATCCAACCCTAAATCTGCTAAGGTGCTTCACGAACTTTGTACGGACTGTGGTCTAACTGATGTCTGGCGGGAGTTAAACCCAGGTATTAGAGATTATACTTTTTTCTCAAATGTCCATAACTCCTACTCTCGATTAGATTACTTTTTCGTTCCCTCTAATTACATGTATACGATATCTAAGTGTAGAATAAATCCAATCATCCTCTCAGATCATTCTAGAATTCATCTAACGATCCAAGTTGATCAGAAAAGTTTCATCTCTAAGCGATGGAAATTCAACTCTTCTCTTCTTAAAGATAATGAATTTAAATCAAATATGCGTGTGTGGATAACAAACTATATCAAAGAAAACAATGATCTCTCTTTAGAACCCAATATTATTTGGGAAGCGGCAAAAGCCACATTAAGAGGACTTCTTATTTCATATGCCTCATTTAAAAATCGTGAAAAACTTGTTAAAAGAACTAGAGAGAGAAGTAACACATTGCGAAAACCTTCACAAAAAAACATCGACAGAGGACAATTGGAGACAATTAACTGTTGCCAAAGCAAAATTAAATATTATGATATCAGATGATCATACAAAAAATGAATCATATTCGACAAAAGGAATATGAATTCAGAAATAAACCAGGTAAATTATTAGCTCATCAAATAAAGAAGGAGCAAGCTGAAAAGACTATTAAGGCAATTTATCTCAGGGAAAGTAAGATAACGTACCACCCAAAAGAGATAAACCAAACTTTCTTCGACTTTTATAATAATCTTTACAAATCACAAGGGGGATACTCACAGGATGAATTAGATAATTACCTTAATAACATCAAGTTACCTGAAGTCTCTGCTCAGGACCAAGACTTTTTAAATTCTCCATTTACAGAAACAGAAATATTGGCCACAATTAATTCAATGCCCTTAAATAAAAGCCCAGGACCAGATGGTTTTTCAGTTGAGTTTTATAAAGAATTCTGGCCTGAGATACATCCTATCTTCATGGCAATGGTGAATAATTTTTGTAAGAAGAAACTACTCCCTCAGACAATGAACTTGGCTCATATTAGTGTCTTACATAAAAGTGGTAAAGACCCCCTGCAGTGCTCATCATACAGGCCTATAAGTCTCTTGGACCATGATTATAAGATTATCACCAAACTTTTAGCAAGAAGGTAGGAGTTCGTCCTACCTAAGTTGATTAACCCAGACCAGTCAGGTTTTATAAAAGGGAGATATGCAGCTGACGACATAAGGAGAACCCTGAATGTAATAAACTGCATCAACAACCAGCAGAAGCCCTCTCTTGTACTATCATTAGACGCAGAGAAAGCTTTTGATAGGGTTGAGTGGAGTTTCCTTTTTACTGTTTTGTGTAAATTTAAGTTGGGTGGTAACTTTATCGATTGGATTAAAACAATTTATAATAGCCCTAAAGCTGCAGTTATAACTAACGGCCATTGTTCAGACTTTTTCTCTCTAACTAGAGGGACAAGGCAGGGGTGCCCTCTGTCACCATTACTTTTCGCTATGGTGATCGAACCATTGGCAGCTTGTATAAGAGACAGCACTAACATCCAAGGCTTAAAGTGTGATAATAACGAACATAAAATTTCCTTATATGCTGATGACATTCTTTTATATATGACTGATCCTGAGAATTCTATATCTCACCTGCTAAACACAATTAAACAATTTGGAAGTTATTCAGGATATAAGATAAATTATAATAAGTCTAACGCTGTTCTCTTGCACATGACACCAACTGATAAAATGCTTACATCTTGTGGTCTTAATTGTACACCAACAGGCTTTAAGTACCTGGGTATAAATATTACTCCAAATCTGGATAAATTGTTTATGGAAAATTATACCCCCCTCACACTTAAGATTAAATCAGACCTGTTAAAGTGGTCTTCCTTGCCACTGTCACTCTTAGGGAGAATAAATGTAATCAAAATGAATGTTCTTCCAAGATTTAATTTTCTTTTCCAGATGCTTCCATGTTTTTTATCGGTGGAGTATTTTAAATCAATAAATAGTTGTCTTTCAAGATTCATTTGGAATAATAAAAAACCTCGGATTAACCTATTGACTCTCATGAAGCCCGAATCTTTGGGAGGTCTTGGTCTCCCCAACCTTCAATATTATTTCTGGGCAGCTCAATTAAGGAACATGATATCATGGTCAATGGAGAGACAGGAGTCTATGTGGATTCAGATGGAAGCAAAATCATTCGAACCCCTGCCTCTCGTCTCTCTCCTATTCATAAATCATTTTGAAAAGATAAAAAACATGGACAAATGTTTCTCTGTCTCCAATACCCTGCAAACTTGGAAAGACTGTAAAAAAAAAAAAAATGGAATCACTTCCTGTACTTCTATATATTCCCCGATTTTTCAAAATCCAGACCTAAACACTCAAATCACAATGATTAATACAGGTCAATGGACAAACTCTGGTGTAATACAATTCAAAGACTTGTTAAATCTGAACATGCAGTTAAAATCATTTATTGATCTAAGATCAGAATACAACATTCCTAACAAACACTTTTTTAAATACTTACAAATTCGGAGCATTACTCATTCACTTATTAAGGAAAATAAATTACGGCTAGGGTTATCTGATCTTGAAGACACCTTGTTATCCTCAGACACAATAAAAGGAAAGATTAGTGAATTTTATAATATCTTAATAAGAGAAGGTCAATCTTCTTTCCAATTGTTAAAAAAGATTTGGGAGAAGGAGTTAGGGAGAACTTTAGAAGACAACGCCTGGTTAAATATCTGTGAAAGAGTACATTTTCCATTCACAAGTAATAAAATTAAGGAAGCTAATTTCAAATTCATCCATAAATTCTACTTAACTCCAATAAAAATGCATAAAATATCAAAGGATATCTCATCAGGGTGTCCTAGATGTAAAAAGATGGAGGGGACATTCATGCATATGTTCTGAGAATGCGACCTTTTAAAAAGTTATTGGAACTTTATTCATTCCCTTACACAAGCAGTTTTGGACAAAAAATTTGATTTAAGCAGCAGTTTATACTTACTAAATGACACATACAACTTACAGTTAGACAACAAAAAATGTAGGATATTAATCTTAATCACTTATTTTGCAAAGAAATGCATACTTTTATTTTGGAAGAATGATTCCCCCCCATCTTTTAAGATTTTCCTTGATCACATCTCAGCATTTCTACCTTTAGAAAAATTAACCTTGGAAAAATACAACCGTGGCCATCTATTTAATGAATTCTGGTTCCCTCTACTCTCTGGTTTGGAGAACTCCACCCAAAGGGACGAAGGACTGTTTAGTCTATCACCAGCCTCGCATAGTCGACACAAGAATGTATCAACCTGTACGCTGAATAATGAATGTTGAATGTTGCCCTACTATCACTTATTTCATGTACCATTATGCCTATGCGTCTTGTTGCCCCCAAGATTTCTGTTTTTTTTTCTGTTTGTTTGTTTGTTTTTTCTCGTTGTTTTTTTTGTGCTTATTTGTCTGCTTGTCTGTTTTTTTTCTGGTGGGTGGGGGGGTGGGTAGGACGGGTGCTCAAAGGAAAATTGTAAATTGTAAGACCTATCATCATTAAGAATGTATCTGGATGATTTTCTTTTGTGCAATAAAAAGATATTTAAAAAAAAAAAAAAGAAAGCTTCCCAGGTAACCTACTTTGTAGTGTTGCATGGAGTAAGGTGTTGAAAACGTACCATGACATTAATCCATAACCAGTACTTTATTTTGTAGTGTTTCACTCCATAAATCTTTGTAAAACCTTGTTTATTTACAGACACACTAAGTTGGTCCTCCATGTCAGCAGGAAGTCATGCTCCAGATGAATTAAGATAATTATCTGCTCCATTTGTATAAACGTGCTTCGGCTGCTGAGTTGAGCATCAGAAACAAAAGGCCTCCAGGACTTGCTTAGTACTTGTTGTTCTCCTCCACTAAAGATCAATGGATAGGCCTAGTTCAAATCTCAAAGTTCTAGGTCATTTAGTTTCAGTTCCGACATTATTGATCCTTTTTTATGTAGTACTGTCAAAACAATTCCATGACGCCCGGGTTAGGGTACCAGCACTGAACGTCAACAGCTCTGAGCCCGGTCACTGCTGCAGCATGGAGGACTCGTGCTCAAGTGAGTGGCTGCTGTGTCACCTCACTCTTACAGAAACTCTGACTCATCACTCTACTCCGTTTGAGTCATAAATATTACAAACAGCACGCTGTCATCTGGAACCAACAAAGAACGCTAACATACCGTGAACAGAGCGGCTCTGCAACACCAACAACAGCAAGAAGCTCCAATAGATGACAATAACTGAAGACGTGGCCATCTCAACAGGACCATGGAGACATGGTCTGTGTCTTTAACTGGGAACTGATCATTTCAGCTAGCTAACCAGCTAACCATTACTAGCTGACATTACATAACCATTAGTAGTAGAGTATTAGTTAAGAGGTTAAATGCGCAGATTCTCCTCAAGCTACAACTCAGAGTAGACAAAACAGTTATTGTGTCACAGTAACCTAAACTTAGCAATCAAATCAAACTTTATTTGTACAGCCCTTAATCGCTGTTAGTCTCAAAGGGCTTAGTAATGAAGCGACCTTATCAGATTCACTTTTATTTATACCGTTACTGAATAGACCCACACCACAACTATCTAGCAGATATCTCTCTTTTTCCTAGCTCAGTTGAGATATATTTAGATATTATTTTCACGCAGCCAAGTCTCCACTGGACCTCCATCATGGCGCCAGCTGTGGTTGCTAGGAGATTTGTGACACAACTGCAAAGCCTCTACAGTCAGGCCAACACAAAAGAGAGAGCTGCTCTAGAAGACAAGGAACTACTAGGATACGTGGGAAAAAAGAGGTTCTAGAACACCCGGAACAGAATGAGTCTAGAATACCCAGAAACAGAAGGACTCCAGAACACCCAGAACAGAAGGATTCTAGAACACCTGGAACAGAAGAACACCCAGAACTGAAAGACTCCAGAACACCCAGAACAGAAGGATTCTAGAACATCCAGAAACAGGAGGACTCCAGAACACCTAGAAGAGAAGGATTCTAGAACACCTGGAACAGAAGAACACCTAGAACCAAAGGACTCCAGAACACCCAGAATAGAAGGATTCTAGGACACCAGGAACAGAAGGTTCTAGAATGTCTGGAATAGCACGGTTTGTGTCTGTGAGACAGCGTTCCTTATCGAAGGGCTTGCTGTAGGTGTCGGGTTTCAAAGGCTGGTGAATATTTCCCAAACCTACACGATCAAAGAACAGTCGAGGTTGGGGCTTAACAAGCATGTATTATTGAGCGTCGAGGTTGCAGTGTGCATGGAGGTTTCTGTACATGACCTACTTTCCTAATATGTGCATGTGTGCATGTGGTTACAATACAAACCTGCTGCTTGTCCTTCTTGTGTATTTTCATCTTCTATCCCTTCACTGCATCTGTTAACAAAAAAAAAGACAATTCATATTACCAGGAGAAAACAAAACAAATCTTGAAAGTTTATTACGTCATCCAACAATGCAGCTGTGAGTAACTCAGAACCCATAAGGAATGGAAGTGATTCCAAATAGCCAACTATACTGGATCAACGCCATTTCAACTAATGGGAAGTATGAATCATCCATATCCCAAACAAGCCACCTTTGTCAGAGTTGAGAGTTCAGAGTTGTTGGAAATATGACAAAGGTGGTCTATGAAAGCAAGAGGGTTGACTTGTTGCAAGAGGATGGTGTAAACAACCGTCCTCTTCCTGCAACAAGTGAACCCTCTCGCTATAGACTACCTTTGTCCACCGTCTGGTTAAAATAGGTCTATTTCTGTAGCGATCCTTTCAGTAATGTTGTCAGACACACAAAATCAAGCACTTTTAGTGTACGTACTTCGACCACGCCTCTATGCCCATACAGATTATGTTGCAGCCATTGAGCCCCCGTTTCATGACTGCCGGCTGAGCCGATCTACCAGAGCAACTCCGAAACTTTTGGGATCTACTTTGCGGTATGATAGGCGATTTGTGGATATAGAGGCCAGGTTGAAAAATCCCGGAATTACCCTTTAAGGGACATTTCTCATTCACTTTCCCCTGCTAACCTCCCGGTCATCAATGGACTCAAACCGGCAACTTCACAGGAGAAAGCCCACTAATATCACTGTTTGAAGGTTTTGAATACGATTCTACCAAAAACAATACAAAGTGACTTTTCACATCTCAGCATGCACAACCCCGTAGAACGTTGAGGAGCGCTCAACCTTCCTTCACACCATTTCAGAAGAAGTGGAGCGGGACGACCTCTTTACAACTTGCATTCACGTTTAACTCGCTCACTCATTTTTATTTATGGATTAAAAATCTCAACATTCAACACTGCAGCAGACATTCCTCCCTTTTTTAAAGTAGATTTGATTGTATTGCTGTGAATTTAACTGAGTTTATTTTTATTATCTTGGACTGCCAACATCGGTGGATTCACAGCCACACTTTCCACTTGTGTTGAAACAATTACACCATTTGTGACGCCAAGTGGGAGATATTAGCCTACAAACGGCCTGTTCTGGTGGTGAAACCATACACATTCCATTGCATTGTGCCACGATTGCGCAACACCTTCACTACACCTTAGCATAGATTCTATAAGTGACTGGAACAACTGGAAGGACGTCACTCCCATTCTTCCACAAGAAGAAAAATGATCTGTCGTTTTATTGAAGGTGGTGGAAAACTTTGGCCCCGGTCCAGAATCCAGAGAAGCAGCTGGAGATGCTGAAAATGAGAGCATGGCTTTATTGATGAGATATTGTACTTTCTTGCCTTTTCCTCCTTGCAATCTGTTTTCACATAGTTTACAAATGTTGGTGTTTGAGTGTGGAAAGAACATGGTGTGAACTCGCGATTGTTGCACTTGGCAATCCCAAGTTGCGTCTAGAAGGCAGTGACTCAGAAATAAAAGAAATAAAAATTTAAAAAATCACCAGATCTCAAACACTTGGTTGAGATCTGGTAACCGAGACCACTGTGCAGGTTAAATCTTCCTAGCAACATGCCACAGAGGCTATTTGACTACCAAATCACATGACTGACTGCTGGTAATCCTGAAACAGCAGTCAGGTAGTTTCTACAAGGCTGCAGCAGCTTTTCACGTAGCACAGAAATAAATTCTATGCTCATTTTCACATCTGAAAGACATGCGGCCATCGGAAAATGTGTCACCATGCAGCTGGATTCTGTCCCCTCTTGTCCCGTTTCATCTTTTAGAGAGAGAGAAAGTAAGGGATGTAACCGCTGAAATCCCACTTTTACCGCACGCTTGCTGGACTACTGCTGCACTTTTGATCCATCCCCAAGGCGACTTGTTTGGGGGAAGAAAAGAAAGTTGTACTCCCTTTTAGCTATCAAACGTTACAAAAAAAAACCAAAAAAAAAACAGTCTGATAACTACTTGGTTGTGAAACACTAGAATTAAATGATATATACACATTTTGTTCTACGGAATAACCCTGAGGAAGAACTGTCAGCAATACTAATGCTGGACAGACACAGAATCAATGTGTGAAGAGATACTTCAGCTTTTACAGATGTTCAGGTGGGAAAGAGAAAAATAAAAATCACCAGTGGGGTTCCAGACATTGGAATGAATCCTACAGGACTACAAGAAAGACACCTCGTGTCCTGGTGCGTCTGCAGGGCAGGGCTGCGTAACGCCACTAACTTATCATCATTTTCATAGTATTTGAATGAAGTGCCCTTCATCCAACTTCTGAATGAGCGCCAATCTCCGACACTACTGAGAGCTGAGCAGCTTTAGAAAGTTAAAAAATGTTTTTGACTTTAGTTTCAGAGGGTTTTCACCAGTCGTTGAGCAACATGACTCGACGGTCCTCCACCAGTATAACACTGCATTCATGTTATTTGGGAAAAAACAGTGGAGCAACTTGGCGGTTAGAAGCAACTTTTTACAAGCAACGTTTTCATGCTCTTGAAGACGTCAAAAGCAACTACTGACATTTTCTAAGACACAATGGTAACGCAACTGACAACGGCAAACCAAACACTGCAATGTCAGCCACAAACCAAAGAATCCAGCCAGTAGATGTGAACCTGCCATGGTATTTTAAGAAATGACTCATAATGGAAACGGTTCATTTTATTTGAAGTGAACATGTCATTACCAACATTTAAGTACAGGTACTTCCTAGCTGGTGACGTTCACAGTTCAGGAAATCAGAGAAATTGCCGACGTCCTACAGCAAACGGGCAGAGTTACCACCTTCCCTAATCTCCCTGAGGATTTACTGATTGAGAGTGATTATCCATCCATCCATCCATCCATCCATCATTTGTCTGCATCCGTCCGTCAATCAGTCTAGATCTATCCACCAGGAAAACTCCTGAGTGAGTCGGTCTTCAGTCTGTTCTGGTCCGTTTGATCTGTCGTCTCAACGAGCGGTGCATCTTGTTCTCTGTGATGAACACGGAGCATCAACCCAGCACACCTGCCTCCCCTAAGCCAATCACACCTACAACAGGTACGCATGAACATCTGTGAACTACAAAAGCCTGCACACGTGAGAACAGTCCCACCTGTAGGATGGTTAAATATCGATGTCACAGAAAAAGTAGTGAGTGGTAGGAAACCTGCACGTTATCAAAAAACAAAAGACTGGACGTTTCCTGAGAAATATAAAGAGAAGTACAGAAAGTCCACTTGCACTGAAAACTGCTGGACTGCACCTTGCACTTTTTGCACTGTGGAATAAAATTGCTACGATCACTATAGGGCAGTGGTTCTCAATCCAGTCCTCATCGACCCCCTGTCCTTGAGGTTTTAGCTCCAGCCTTACTCAGGCACACCTGAACCAATTAAAGTATCATGAAAACTGCATGTATAATCTTCCCTTTGCTGTGGCTTCCATGGGGAGAGGTGGGTGTCATTTTCCTTCATCTGCATCACATCAGAAACTGTGTTCTAGTTTCTTGTGGGGCTGGCCAATGAACCAAAACAGACATTAATGTTGAATTCATTCCCCGATATTAAACTACCTTCTGTCTTCTTCCTGCTGAACTACATCAGAACATGGCACATACCTGATTCTGTCTCTGAAGAAGCTACATGTGACGTATCCTCTTCCTCTTTAATTGAAACAGATGAGGAGACAACAGGAGGGAGAACTGAACTTCTTCTGCACATTCAAATTGTAAATTTGATAATTAAATCCTTGAATCAAATCAAATGATTGCAGCCTCCTTTTTACGTTAAAACATCAAGACTGATGGGTCATTTTCCAGCTTCCTGTGCCCTTTCATTTGAGCGATGACAGAAATCCAAGTGCCAGTGGAAAATTAAGATGTTTTGGTGGCAAATAAGGACGCCCGGACATGCTGTACATACTTTGGATGTTATAGACATTTCTCTGACACGCTTATGGAAAGTAATATCTACATTTTTTTTATTATTTATCATTACCGTGACAAGATTTTCATCCATATCGACCAGCCCTAAAGTTACTACATCCTAACCCAAGTGTTATGGATGATTGGCAAACTGCAGCCTTAATGGGAGAGCAGCAAACCACTTTAACGCCAAAACTAATTCAAACAATACCAACAGCTCACTGGTGAAGACTGGAAGAAGGTCTTGTTTACAGAATAATCTGAACTTTACGGTTGCAATCTGAGAGTTTACACGAGGAGACGGCAGCGCGAGGGGTTGATGCAACAGGGCATAAAACCTCCAGCCAAACATGGTGGAGGAAACATTCAGGTGTTTGTTTCGCCTGCAGAGTTGACGGCTCGCACGGGATCAACTACACTCTGACCAGAGAAGCAGCGCTCCATTCTGCAGAGGCACGCCGTCCCTTCTGGATTAACGCCGTATGGAAGAGGATTCATCAATGAGCCTGAACATGGAAGCTTTGCCAGGCCGAGTCAACGTCTAAGGAAGAGCGAGGAGCGCTGGCTGGCATGGCCGTCCCTCCACAGCCACCAGACCTCAACCCCATTCAACAGGTTGAGAACACGCCGTATCATCACCAGACTTTATGGGATGCTCCAAGAGAGACCAACAGTGGTTGGGAGATTTTGGGAGATTTTGACTTTCAGTAAATACTAACAAACCTTTTATGACTTACAGCACTGAGCAGAAGTCTTGGGCACATGTACAAACAAATCCACAAAGTTTAAAAAATAATGAAATGAAAACTTTCTAAATGTCAAAATATTTACTATTAAGTGCAGTAATGTAGAATATAGAAAACAAAACTAAACCAAATGTATTATTATTATTATTATTATTATTATTATTATTATTACTACTACATCATCTTGTTTGAGAAACGTCATTTGACTAAAGATTTGTATTCGTTTTTGATGAGTGATGGAACAAAAGTTCTTGGTAGTGGACTCATTTTTATCCTGTGTGTTTTGAATAAAGAACTCTTGGAGGAATAAAAAAACAAACCTCAAGAATAGAGGATGAACTTTCCTTCTCGTCTAACCGAGAGGCATCCAAGCTCAGGTCAGACCGGCTCGCTGCCTTGTGAACCGTTTGTGCTCTACTAACTGCAAATACTAAATTTAACAATTCATGTTAGTCCACAAAATGTACCGCGCTCTGAAACGCCTCATAGTGACATGTCCTGAACGCATCTTAACAGCAGAATACAGTGGAGGACGTATTTCACTGCCGTCAGCTTCACTCAACAGTATTCAGGTAAAAGGTGTTAAAATATATAATGATATAAAATACAGGGTCATGTGACTGTACAAATACAAACTTCAACATTACAGCATTCACAAGAGGAACTTCGAAGTGATTATTCTAACATTAAAATGAGAAATTAACCCTAATCAATAAATAATAAAGTAATAAAGCTGTAGTAGTAGTAGTAGTAGTAGTAAAACTAACTAGATATGTAAGTAGGCTATACTGTGCTCTATCACTTTCACATCAAACAAGACTGAAGCCTTTCATTTCATTACAAACTCACTACATCTTTTTGAGACTTTCCAGAAGCAATATTTGTCAGAGTGTATGTTTCAAAGGTCACGTTTCAATCCTGTCATGGCCGTCACTGCCTGCATCATTACATCCAGTGAAACCACAGACTGAGGGCGGGGACAAATCCCTCCCATTTCTTTCTATGGAAGACAGGAGCGACAGGCGACGGGAGAGTGCAACATGAACACCTCTCTAACATCTAGCTGCACCTCCTCCTGGACATCCCAAGGTGGTGATCATATCCAAGAATGCCGTCAATCCAGACACACAGACGTTTGTCTGTACTACTGACAGCATCAGTCATCCATCTCTGTACTACTGACAGCACCCAAAGGAGAAAAACAGCCAAGAAGAGAGCTCACATATTTCTACCTCTTTTTAACTAAGATAAGACTGAAGGCATTTTGTCCTGTTTGTCAGATTCAACTCTGATCACAACAACAGATCTCCACATGATCTGGAATAAGTGTCATTAACTCTCCTGAATGAGACCATGAGATCAGAGGAAGATCTCAAAGAAACCTCAACACTGTTGCTTCTTCCTGTTGAAGCCACGAGGCCAGCAGCCATACAGTAGGAGCTCATCTTTATATAAGTCACATGATAGCATCTTCACGTTGACCTCAACGTCTCAAGAATCCTTTCTGCTGTGTCCTGGTGGCTCAGTGGTCTCACACCACATAACCACAACATCCTGGGTTCAAATCACATCTGTCATGAAGGTCACGTCATCCCTCTTCTTACCTGATCCTTCCTGTCCCCCTCTACTGCTGTCAAATAAAAGGCGAAGAAGAATCCATTCTCCCCCTTGTTGTCTCCTCGGTGCTCCTAAGCGCGTTTCAGGAGAAACATCTCAGATGAAGGTAATGAAGAGAGATCTCCCCTATTTCTCAGGAGGTGAAGAAGAGACGACGAAGCAGAAGGGTTTTTCCTCTGGGTGGCGCTGTTTGCACATCGTTCTCCCAATGAACCTCTCTCGTTCACCCTCGTCGGCCAGGTCTGATGTGTGCACGGTGAGCAAGTGAACCTCCAGGATCTGCACCCGTCCTCCATCCTTGGCCTTGTTCTGTTTTGAGATCCTGCATCTGTTGCTTCCAGACGTCACCCCCTTCATCTACACCTGCCCTTGATGACTGGAGCGGATTTAGCAGGTGATATTGGCTCACCAGGCCAGTTTGCTTCAAGGAAACAGTAGGTGCTACTAATAGTTTGCACCCTTGGTATATGTCATTCAGCAGAATTGCCCTTTAACTGCCCTGGTAAAAACGGCATCTGTGGTAGGCCACGGCGCAGCAGATACCGACGGGCACTCCGGCCACCTGTCGCTCCGCACTGGCAAGGATCTGTAGCGGATACCGCTGCCTTTAAAAATGTGACGTCTAATCTTTATATCAAACATTGTATATACTGTCAATAAGGCGCTTTAACTGCTGGTGAAGGAGACAGTCTGTGTCTGTGCTTATTGTGCCAATTCATTTTCTCCCACACAGCTGTCACAAAGGATATCGCTGCAAACGCCAGGCAGCAGAAATGACAACACATCCACATCAAAGTGCTTTTCCTCACCATCTTGTTTACTTGCAGTTAAAGCACTTTATTGATCAGCGCATTCAACATTTCATTCCCTGGTCGAGTAAATCTTAAGATCTCACATTTGTCAGCGCACAGGGGTTTGATGTAGCTGTCCCCTTCGCCATTTAAAGTAATAATCGGCGAGGCTTTCATGTAAATAAATGTTTCGCTGTCTGATTCATGTAACGCCAGCCAGTTAAATCTTCTACATTTGTGGTTCTACACACCCAGGTAGTTGTTTCCCTGGGGAAAAAAAAAACACACAGGAAGTGATGCGTTTCACGTTTCCAGCAGCAGCAATTTTTTCTGGAGCAAATAGAAGAACTGATGATGTTAGGGCAAGCACTTCTGCAGAAACCTGTCTGATGAGTGGTGGGTGGATGAGTGGGGTATGTCAGGTGTACCAGACTGGCAGTTAAACGCTGTATGAAGACTGAAACGTCCGAGTTTGTCCGGTCAGTGAAGTGCTCCGGGGTGTCCTGGTGACTCAACACCCGGAGGCCCACACCATGTATTTGTGGGTTTGAATTTGGCTCACCACCTATGCTGCATGTCATGCCCTTGCTCTCTCAGTCACCCACCCAATATCGAAGGGAGACGTGAAGCCAGGTGCATCAAACTCTGCAGATTCAGGACTAAAATCCTGCGTACGCACAGAATTGGAAACATGCATAGTGTTTTTATCGGATTTATAAAACCCTGCTTACACAATATTCAGGCATTGTCCTGTGTCATAAACTCAAACTGTGCAGACGTATACGATAGGGCTGAAACAATTCCTCGAGTAACTCGATTACTAAAAATCATTTAATCCATATAACTATATACAGCGCACTGTGTTTCGCACGGATGATTATTACTGTCGCACAACGCGCTTACACTGTGGACACGTGAAGAAGACGTGATTTGATTGCGCAGATTACAAAATGCAGGAGAGAGAGAAAATAGCGAGGGGCAAAGAGAAGAGACGGCCAGAGAAAACGACAGAAAGTGTCCAAAGTTTGGGATCATTTCAAGCTGAAACAAAACGAAAACTCTGTACAGTGTGTCTATTGTAAAATCGAACTAGCCTACCACAATAGCACAACGTCAATGCTTCAGCATCTCAGCAGATAGCATCGAGTCTACGACACAACATTAACGTTAGCATTTAACGTAAATCAATGATTGCTAGTTGAGATGAAGGCTAGTAAAGAATGTACGTTAATTATGGCTATATGTAATGGCTAGTTAAGAACGTAAATCAAGATGATGGCTAGTTATGATGTCCCTAAGTTAGTTTTGCTCAAGAAAATAAAATGCTGCAGTCAATTGGTGAAAGCCTGAGGTTCATACATGTTATTCTCACACACACACACACACACACACACACACACACACACACACACACACACACACACACACACACACACACACACACACACACACACACACACACACACACACACACACACACACACACACACACACACACACTGCATGTAGCATTCAGAAGAAAAACGTGATGAAATTGTATGCGTGGACTCTTGTTCAAACCATCCTGTCTACTCGTTTTTGCCTTCTACAAATAAAAATGTTTTTATTTGTTTTTGCATTTCAGAAAATGTTTTCTTCCAAACTCAGAATGTAATATGGCACTTAAATGCACTAACTGGGTTTAGTTTTGACAGATTGTTTGACATTATTGTTTGCAATTTAAGCAATAAGAATGTTGCTTTTTCTAAAAAGGAAACCAATTAGTTGTTCATTTTAAGAGACCCGTCTTATTTTCTCTTTTGTATATTTACTATTGCTCTTTAATAAAGCAGAAGTATTTCTTATCCGATTAATCGATGGAATAATCGGTAGAATACTCGATTACTAAAATAATCGATAGCTGCAGCCCTAGTATACGAGCCTGATGCCCACTCCCACAATCAGCCATGAAAGGATGTCGACACACCCCCATTTAACCCCGGTTGCACATAAACGCCAGTCATCAGTTCTCGCCTTAATGGCGACGTCCTCCGACAGCAGCGAGGCAGCCACTGCCTCGTTACACAGCCATTACTCACTGCTATAGACTGAGAGCAAGAACTTCAGACATGTACAGTCTTATTCCACAATACTGTACAACATGTAAACCTTTTTAGTCTTACTAGAATAAAAATTAAGCGTGTATAAAAAAAAAAAATCATGAAAGTATAAATGACATCATGAAACTACGAGTTTAACAGTCAACTGAAAAGATAAATGGCATCCAGATTCTGTGACGTTAACCTTCCCTGCCACTTCCACTAGATCACGCTCAGCTCAGTGTTGTAAAGCATGCCTGGAGGTTCACACTCTGAATCTGATTTGTGTGGAAAATGGCGTATGCATACTGTCTGTCCGTGTGCATGGCCGGCATCCGGGCCCAGGCCTTCGCCGTCAGGGCACCTCCTCTTCGCGGTGTCCGCACCACGGGGATCTAGCTGGTGCAATCGGTCTCTTAAAACACTTCTTACAGCCCTTTTCTGTAGTGATGTTTTTCTTTCCACTATTGCTCCATTATAATGGTTTGTTGGTATAAGCTTAACCCTACTCCCCCACTCCCCGCCCCCTCCTTCCCTCACCAGGGTCTGCATCCCACCCCGACCCCTACAGCTCAGTCTTTGCTTTGGTACCACTTTGTTTAAAAAAAAACAAAAAAAATAACCAAAGCAGCCATTTTTATTACTACTAAACAATAATAACGTGACAGAAACGCCATGAAGGTAATCCACAATATAAAGTGCTCTGGTTGCTGGTGACGACGTGTGCCAGAGCTTTTTATTAAGTTTGTCTAGCAGGTGGGTTTCTCCTGCACACCTGGCGCCGGTAATCTTCAGGTGTGAATGAGTCCCACTGTTTTTCTAAATGGAACGGGGGCGTACAGGTGGTGCTGCAAGCTGGGGCGTACATGGTGTACTCTCAACATTGTGGGTTCAATTTCAAGCGTGGTAATCCCCCAGTATCTTGCACGATATTGTGAGCACCGTTGTTAATCACGATTTTCACTCCCTGCAAACTGGGGAGCCGAATTATTTTATTTCTAAACTTGCATCAGACGTCCTAGATTAAAATGTTTTATTCTTCCCAAAACCTATTATAAAAAATATACACAATACTCCTATATACTATATGTACTTAAATACAGTTTTTACACAATTAATTGATTCATTGTTAAACGATTAGACACAATTACTTGCAGCCCCACTTGCTTGCACATCACCCCCTCTGTCCCTCGTCTATCTAGTAAAGCACAAATGTGCTAAAAAAAAAAGTTTTTTTAAAAGACCTTTGAACGTGGCCGGAGATGTTTTAGAGATCCCCCACAATGCACCCTACTGGCATGGATTCAAATCCTGCCAGAGCGTTCTTCCTACTGTCTGAAAGAAAACACATTTCAGTTTTTTAGCCCATGTACTTATCCAGGTGTAACAGTAGAATAACCTGACATCCCTAACCGCCCCCCCCCCCCCCCACCCATGTTAGAAGCATCCAGGAGTCCACGTGACAGTAGATGCAGGACAGTATTCCCATGACCCTGGGATGATCATGCACGATGGAGAATTGCAAGGAAAGGAGAGAGAGAGGTAAACGGGATGTGAGCGCTTCCCATTCTCCTTGAACAACAGAGCAGTTTAACGCAGAGTGAGGAAGATGGTGTGTGGAAACCTTTGTCAAGTTTTGTGCCGTTTTATCCCTACACACCTGTCACCCATGGATATTGATGCCCGCTGTGTGCGTACACGCACACACCTCCTGAAGTGGAAACATATTTCCAGTGTCTGACGAATAGTAGAAACTCACCACACTCTTAAATTTGAGTTTCTACTAGATAGTCGTCTGGTGGGATAACTGCACCAGGCGACTTCCCGTGTTTCACCAGCTCAACTAATACACTAAATAACTAACCTCCAGAAGACGGTTGGTAAAACCTGATCAAGGGGCTGCTAGATTTCAACTCTACCAGGCCGCGTCCTGTTTCCTGTGACCTTATTCCCTTCCTGCGGCCACTTGCCCTTGCGCAGCGGAGCGTACTTGTTGCTCCGTCTGGGAGCCGTCAGGATGAGGGCTCACTAGAGGGACGAGACCAAGAAGAAGAGGCTGTGCTAAATCAGAGCCAAAACCTTGTCCCCTAAATGTTGGTCTGCACATGTTTAACTGGAACACAGCTCCCTGCCTCTCGGTTGTAGGATGCTCCCTGGAGGGGAAACAAAGGAGTGGACGGTGTGGTCACCGGGAGGCGGGATGGCGCTACGACTCATTGAGGTTTCTCCGTGATCTGGACAGGCTCTCCTGGTCCTGTACCATCCAGAACTCGACGTCTGGAGCGTTTCCAGTCCCCTCCTTACTTTCCCCCCTTTCCTCCTCTCCTTGTGACATTGACATATTTACACTATTATGGGCTGTGTTTCTGCAATGAAAAAAAAGGTCACAACTACATTCTCCAACTTTTTTCCCCACTCACTGATGACCACACTGCAACCGTTGCCTCAATTATTACTTTTTTGGGGAAAGATTGTCATATTGCAACATGCCAGGCCTGCTGCCAGTAGCCTAGCAAGTTAGAGCTCCCTGTCAGCGGTCTGGCTTTACCCCCCACCCACTGCGTATTCCCTTTAGAGCTCTCGGGCTAATTGTTTCGTTAATAATTTGAATGCAAACTGTAGCAGTGCGTGCCCTCTGCATACACACCAAGGGTACAGAACATCAGGGCCACCTTCCCACTGCTGAGCTGCACCTGAGTCTGCATAAACTACGGCTCTAAAAACCCCTCTTCAACCTCTCCTCGGCTTCCACCCGATTCATCACGTTTCATCCAACTCAACGTACACATGTATAATAAATGTCCACCATGTGGTCTGATAATGTCTTTAAGTTGGCGTGATGAAGCCCAACGAAACAAGACACAACCTGACAAAAACATGCCGGGGTTGCTCAACTCAATCAAGAACCGACTTCCACGTTGCATTCGAAAGCTTTCATTGCAAAACAAAACATTTTTACTTGCTTGAAGTTCTCAAGTCAAAAAAGGTACCATAATCCAGAATACTGCTGATATCAAAGTAAAGTTGTCATTCATCTCCATCAGTCTCTTTTATCCAGATGTACCTACAGTAAACTAGGCAAGAGTTACTTGGAAAAATACGTTTTATCAGACTGAAATCAGAAATCAGCAGGAGAATTGGGGTTTGGGTGGCGGCAGGGGGGTGGAAAGTGCACACAATACACAATGGTGGTGCTCGGGGGCTGCTGCTACAGCTCTCAGACAAACCTCTTGTTGATTCCCCGTTCGCCCAAATTAAATTCTGATGTCAGGTATGAACACTTCTCCCACAGGAAGTGACAAATCAAAACGTAACAGCAAAGTCCAAACTCCCACTGAACATCAGTGAGGCTCCGTCCACAGAAAGCTGGACTCGCCGCTGTCAGATCCTCTCCTCTCTCTTCCCTTTGGTATCGTTGGTGTGAGGCATCAGAGCGGCTGGGCCGGTGAACATGAGCAGTTCACTGACATTACATCACAGGATTTCTAGGTATAGCAGTTCAAAATTTTCACTTAGTTATATCTCTCACCAACATGCACAGCTGCCTTCTGCGGCTTTAACACCCTAGATTATAAAAAGTATCTGTTGACGGACACACATTGACTGTTGCAGGGATTGAACCTGTGGCGCTCCAGTTAGCCGCCGCCGTTGCCGTTGAACTCGGAGTTCATAGCTACATCTGAGTCAGACGGTTACAGACACTTTAGTAAATCAGAGCAGGTGAAAGTGTCAGTGAGATCAACGTGAAAAGCAAACATCATGAGAGGTAAGGTAGCCTAGGGCAGCGAGGTAAGGTAAGCAGAAGGTTCAAGCCCAGCCCTAGTCGGCATCCACCTCAGCTTTGGCTTGTCATCTGTATTTTGTCTACGGAGGCAGCCGCTGAAGAAGTCTGCCATCTCTCCTGCATCCATCCCAGATTAGTACTGCAGACAATTCCTTGAATTCATCACATTCTTTAAGGAATGTTACGCAGTAGAACAAAACTGGTATATTGCAAAATAAATATAAAAATATACTCGCCTGTTGCCACAAACCAACAATTTCCCAGATTATTCCTTGTAACTTTTGACAGTTTTGGCCAAAAAAGATGGAGCCACAGTGCAGTAGTAGTTTGGCAGGCATGCAGTAAAACGAAGGCTACATATATCGGTCTGCTTCTCAGAGTAAGACGTCAATGGAAACAAGTCTGACTTTGTGTCATCCTCGTCAATTATGAGATGCATGTTCGTTTTTTAAATTATCCAATTAACAAAAGTACATTGTCCATCGACGTGTCCTTGAACAAGACAGTGAACCCCAGAGGCTGGCCCAGTGCCACGACCCCTCTGGTGGCATGTATGTGCGGTATGGTGCTGTACCTATGCATGTCAGCATATGGGAGTAGCATGTACGTGTGTGAAGCCATACCAATTTAAACGATGTGGCACGTGGCAGAAAACAAACACTACAAAAAAACACTACATCAGCTCACACAGCAGACATTCAAGAGGCTGAGGAAACTGAGTGGCACTTGATTTTTTTTAAACCACACACACACACGCACACACACACACACACACACACACACAGGACTTGAACCAGCAACCTTCCACTCATAAGCTCACGTGGCAACCACCGGCACCACAAATAATAAATTAAATGCTTCCCTGTTGATTACTGCTGATTTGTCTGACAAATCTGGAGGTTTTTAGGAAAAATCTGAGCCCAGCAACTTCCCAACCCAACGCCACCCTGGCAGATGTGAACAAAACCCCCACTGGCCATGATAGCAAAGTTTCCCTCGCCTCACAGGGCTGAAAATCTATTAGACTTAAGAGTCTTAAACTTATTACACTTTATACTTTGTGTTCTCCTTAAGCTCATTATGGTGCAATCACTGTGACTTGGTTATCAGCTGGCACGGCTTTCATCTGGGACACATGGGTGTTACACCTGGCCAGGTGACACACACACACACACAGAGTGTGGCATCACCTTATGGCCCAACGTGCTTACATGACTGACTACACACACGCGCGCGCGCGCACACAGAGACACGGGATTTTTATATACACGTTTCAGACTGCTAGCATGCTAACAAGCTAGCTTACACCTCTTAAAGATTTACTATAACGAATGCTAACAGACGCAGGCGCTAAAACAGCTACCGCACAGCTAGCTTGTGTATAGCGAGTCGTAGGGTGGCCACAAGTTGGGAGAGAAAAACGAAACTTCCCGGTGTTTTCAGACCCGCAAAACGGCGACTCGGGATGAAAAACACAAACGCACGCACACAGCCACACAACACACACAGAAATGGAGACAGCATGTCCTATTTCAGGTTAGCACCCCTAGCTACCGAGCTAGCTTGCTCTGCTAGCACTGTAAAGTCACTGCATCGGGGTTATAAAGATATATAACATCCCTCTCCTTACACGTGTGGACAGCCTCTAAAACTCCCTTCTCGGGCACATCTCCACCAAACCCTCCCCGGTGGACCGCTCACCTGCTCCGGACACTAGACACACACTCTCACCGGTGAGACATCCCTCCAGTTAGCCCGAAAACACTGGCGCTTTTTATTTCCAAGGACACAAAAACGCCATGACAGTTTAGAAAAATGCATAAAAAATTAGCAGAGAAGGAGGGAGGGAGCGAGAGAGACGGGGGAGGGGGAAAAGAGGGGGAGGATAGGAAAGGAGGAGGGGAACTCCGTGCAATTTCTATTTAATCCACATAAAGCTAGCAGCTCCGTGGAGTTCATTCAGTCTGGATGCCGGAGTCCCGCACTGTTTTGACACCACAGCCGAACGCGGCGGCACAAAGACGCGGCGCGGTCCAAAAGTTGAAAGGCGCTACTCACCTAAAATGGCCACTGCAGCAGCCAAAACACAAACAGCTATTATTTAGTGGAAGTTTAGCAGCGGCGGCAGGCGGCGGCGGTGTGGCTGCTGCAACCAGCCTAACCTTACCATCCGGACCCAGTGGCGTCTCGGCGTTTCAGATTTTTCCATTGGCTGCAGCCTAGCGCAGCTGGCTCCATGCATATTTCCATTGGCCCCGCAGCTGTCAAGCAAAACGAGTGCCTCTTCTGCTGGTTTGTCTGAGAGCTGTAGCAGCAGCCCCCGAGCACCACCATTGTGTATTGTGTGCACTTTCCACCCCCCCGCCGCCACCCAAACCCCAATTCTCCTGCTGATTCGCATCGATGTGAGCCTCGTAAAGATTTTACCCGTGTTTATTCTAGGTGTTTTTGTTTTGGGTTGTTGTTGTTGTTTTTTTTTACCTTACCGCAGACCGGCAGGGAAATCCTCCTTTTCGGACCGGGGAAGCTGCCCGCCGCCCGGTCGGTTCCTGCTGTCATTGAGAGAAGGGGAGCGTTTGGTTTTAACCCCGACCGACACATCGATGCAACAAACGAGAGGGGTTTACATTTCTCCTCCGCTGCCTCCACCAATCATGTCGCTTTTTACTCCTCCATCATTACGGGGTTGAAGGGCGGAAGAGAGAAGAAATGAAACATTCCACGTCTTTTGCAGATCATGTTTCGTTTCCCGGATGTTCATTTTAGCGGACTTTAAATCGCTCTTTGTGCTCTGGTTGCCGCTGGACTGGCTTTGAAAGCACCTCTCCTGGTTTATTTAGGGGTCTCTTTCGGGCTGGGGGGTTTCTGGTTATTGTGCTGTGACTGTCTTGTGCTGTCTGGTAATACAGTTGTGTATGCAGCCTGCTAGGACCCCTGGTTAAAGCTGCACTGTTATGTTAAAAAAGACCCGTCCTATGAGCCCAAATCACAAGTGGGGCTTCACCAGAGGAGGAAGTCCCGTCCCAACCACCTGAGACCCTGTACATCTCCCTATTTGCCTGAATTAAATTCTTGTGTGGACACTTCCCCGAGCAGCTCTTCGGCCTGGCTCCTGAAGTTTCATCAACTGGGGAGCTGAAGTGGAAGTTAACTAAGACCTGCTGGTTTACTAGAGGCTAGCTGGCTAGCGTGACTTCCCACATCAACTAAACAAAGCAATAGATTGTGTTGAAAATCACCTGGCAGCACTCTCTGTTATACAAGCAATCATGAGATGTGAACATTAGAAATTGCGTCCTTATAAGTTAGGCAACAAATAAATATCACCTAATTCTACAACATATTTCATATTTCAGTAGTGTCCTTATATCCAGTAATGTATCGTTCCTTTGACCATGATGTCTTAAAATGCCAATAACGTGCATGAAAATGCATTTCCGAGTTTGTGGGCCTTCATTGGATTCATTGGACGCCATCAGGGTTTGAGTGTGGCTCTGATGCTTTCATGGACTCTCTTAGGCTTGGGAAGTAGAGCTTCCTGTCTTTGGTGGTTGACTGTGTTATGTTCAATGCAACTTCACCTGGTATTTTAGCCCTGGCCCGGCCAATTGCTGCCTGCATCACTGTCATCTGGGATTCATGGTTGAAATCAGGGCCGTTGTCTGTATTGTGCAGTGATGGTTAAAGGACCACACCGACCTTTTGGGAAATCGTCCCCGTTGGTCATCCTCTGTATGTGAAGAGAAAAAAACCAACACCAACTCTGGATTACTAACAGCTCTGTCTTCTTACGTTAGATAAATGTTAGCTGCCTACAGGCTCATAATATACTGTATGCTAACATGTTAGCATGTGACCAGGACAGAGTAATCCATCAGAGATTACTTCCTTCTCAGAGAGAAGGATGATTTTAATGGTTCTCCTGTCACAACATGGAAAAGGGAATTTCCCCAAAAGTCGGTGTATTCCTTTAAGGAGGTTGGTAAAATGACCCGGTCCTTGATAGGCTGATAGGTGGGTCTACTTTATCAGCTCAGACTTAGGTAGCCTGCGATCCCACAATGCCCATTTATTTATTTGTTTAGTTTATTTAAGCTTTATTCCGCCTCGGGAGTCAAAATGATGCAGAGCCTCATTCTCAGTGGAGCCGAGTTACACAGCAGGAGATCGGCGTCACAAATAAAGGAAAGGTCTATCCTATCAGGTTAATCAGTACATCAGGTTTCAATGAGTGCTGGAGATCACAACCAGCAACCAGCAAGGTGTGTGTATCACTGATTATGACGGGTGTAGCACTGAGGCACATCGAAACCTCACATCTTAATATTGCCTTGCTTACTGTCAGACATGCTGCACCTCAGAGAACATGACCTAAGACCTTTTCCGAATCGCTGGTAAATTCGACATACACTGATCCACCGCGCAGCTTATTTCAGTGAAGTGTCAACTCAGGAAATTGATTCACACCGCTCGCTGCCGCGCCAGAGGAAACTATTCCGCCGAGTCTTTTCTGCATCGCTTCAGAAACAGGGAAGATCTGAAATGTTTCTCCTGAACCCCCTGAGGAGCCAGCTGCCCCCGTGGCTTCAACAGGATCATGCTGCAGGGTGTTTGAGAAGAAGGAGTCATAAAGCATCATGTTGAGTTTTCTTTGAGGTCTTCCTCTGAACTCATGGTTTCATATTCAGGAGAGTTAAATGACACTTACTTCAGATCAGAGTGAGATCAACATCAGCTGATATGTGGTTGTTGAGTTGAATTTGAGAAACGGGAGGAAATTATTTTATTCTCATTTTAGATCTCATTTGTGTCTCAGAGAAATAAAAGGTAGAAATATTAGATCTCTAATTGGATTTTGCTTTCCTATGGGGCCCCAAAACACACACACACACACACTGTATTTTGGTGGAAGGCGACAAAGGAATAACAGGCAAATGTTGATTTTATTGAAAAAAATGTTTGATGCTTGTATGATGAATTTAATACTTATTTGAAGAAACGTCTTAAATCATGTTCTACGAGGTTTGTGTACAACATCTAACTGGCAGATTTCAGAGAAGAGCCCTGCATGGAGCTAAAGATGTGGTAGCCTAGAGGGTAAAGAAGTGACCTTGTAACCAGAAGATTACCTGGTCAAATATCAGATTACCTGGTCAAATATCAGATTACATGATCAAATATCAGATTATTTAAAGGTCCCATATTATGGAAAACGGTTTATTCCTGGCGCTTATACATGTTCCACAGGAAATTACTTCCCTAAGCAGCTGAGAAAATTTGAAATCTGGAAGTCAACCTGTTTTTCCGTATTTTCCTTTTTCCCAAAACGGTGCCAAAGATAGGAGAAAAACAGCCCGTTTCAGAAAATGGTTCCTTTGGACATCATAAGGTGCAAATCCAGCCCCTCTCAGAGCATGCCCACACCCAGTTGAACAACCAATCCCATTTACGTCGTAGCAAAATGCAGATCACGGCAGTGCTTATGGTGCACTCCAGTGTACTCGGAAATTGATAATTCCGAGTCGGTATTCCTAACTTCCAATCTAAATGTGTTCCAGTGCATCTGCTCGGGAAAACATAATCGCCCGCAGTAAACTCATGTTTGTATGGTAAGTCTCAGAATGTTACAAGCATCTAAACTCAACATCAACTACTACAGCGCCAGTAGTGAAGAGAATCGGCGCATATCACATTTGGACGCCGTTCTTTCCGAGTACACTGGAATGCACCATTACTTTGTAATGACTGAAGCTAAAACAACATATCAGGAGATATATCAACTATCCAGTTATTATTTTGTAGGATGCAGGCAGCAACATAGATCCCTGCACAGTCTCCCAACATGCGAAAATGCCAGGACAGAGTGGATTCATTTTATTTTTAACAGCAACGGCTACAGTTTTTTCTGTGTGTGATGATCAGTCCTCAGACTGCTTGAGCAACGGCAGGATTAGCATCTAAATTGAAGCTTAAAGATGGAGCAATTCATAAGGTACGTGACCCATCTGCAAAATTGGAATCTGTAAGTGTCACCATGTTTTGATTTAATTTACCAAATTAGTCTGGTTAGTATATTCACTGCTGGTTAGCTAACAAGCTAGCAGGGCTAGCCACGGGCTTGTTGGGCGTGGAAGAAGTAAGAAAACTAAAGCTGGAGTCATGTAAAGTAAAGTAAAAGTAAAGTTATTGGTTGGAGTCAGGACTCATCTTAAAGTTATTTGTTGTGACCAGTGTCTGTTTTATAAGTCTGTTGAACGTGTCAGGCTTGGTAAACTTTAGCCACCATTAGTACAATCGTGTTTGGTTGTTTGGCTGTGCTGTTTGGATGCAAATAGGTTGCATCCAATAACATATTGGTTAACTAGCTCAACAAAATTGTCAATCCTAGCCTGTCTGCAAGTTGTATTCAATAAGCTTATGGACATGAGCCATAAACAGGCTACAGCAGAGAGTGTCGCTCACACATCCACATCCACAAACACAAGGCACGAAAGTACAATATTACACAGAATTGTTATCATTGAGAAACTAAGTGGAACCGCCTCAGCTGCCTCTTCCCATTCTGGGTCAGACTCCGGCTCAAACATGTCCGGTCTCAGTGTTGGTTCTGGAGCGGCGCCATGGTTATGGTAGATTTCTGCATCAAGCTTATTTGTTTACCTTGAGCAGCATGAGCGCTCTGCTCTCTGCCTCCGCCAGGCCATTGCTAGGTTCATTACATACAACCTCCACGCCCTCAAAACAGCCTGTTCTTTACGATGGAGAAAATGAGAGACTGAAACACACACCACAGAAGCTGGTTTTAGGATTTTTTTTATATAGACTTCACAAACGTCTTGTAAAGACCCCCAGGAACAGTTTAAATAGCCCAAAATGAGTACAATACCCGCCCTTTAATCAAATATCATATGACCTGGTCAAATCTCAGATTACCTGGTCAAATCTCACATTACCTGGTCAAATATCAGATTTCTTCATCAAATATCAGATTACTTTATCAAATATCAGATTATTTAATCAAATCTCAGATTATTTAGTCAAATCTCAGATTATTTAGTCAAATCTCAGATTACCTGGTTAAATATCAGAGTACTTAGTCAAATATAAGATTACCTGATCAAATATCAGATTACTTTGTTAAATATCAGATTACCTGGGGAAATATCAGATTACCTGGTTAAATATCAGATTACCTGGGAAAGTCTGGGAATATGAATGAGAAACTTTCTCCCCTCCCTACTGATGTGCCATTGAGCAAGACACTAAATCCCCACCTGCTGAAGCTCCTTCTGTCATTAGGCTGATAAACTTTATAATCCCCAAAACTGGAATGAGTATAATCCTCGAGTGATAAAGTGATACTTTGACCTCACCATCCATATGGCCAATGGTAATTAGTCTGAGAGATGAAGCCATTTAGCTGAGGCTGTTATCTAGAGTGACTTACAATGAGGCAGGGACGGGTTGTGGGATCGAACCTGTGACCTCCAACCAGCAGGCCACCCTCAGTGTACACTGTTAGAATAAAGGTAAGGACCTTTTTTCTTGGCTCCCCTACTCCATCTTTCTATATACAGTAGTGCAATACCTGTGTTCTTTGAGAAGACGTAACATTCCCTTACGGTACGTACAGAAATTGGCAAATTGGACAGAAATAATTTGGATGACAAGATTTGGATGTTGTTAAGAAATAGAAATGTAATGGAAAAAAACGCTGTTGGACATATATATTTGTTGACAAAATGTCTGTCTACAGCACACTGCCTCTAAATGTTGCCCATGGAGCATGGTCTTCAGCGGGGTGGAAAATTAACACCAGCCACCAGCCAAGTACTGCTAACTGAAGGCTGTAAGTTCATCCACTCTACCAGACACTTTAGCAAGTAAACAACCAGCCTCTCTTTTTCTTCTAAAAGGCAGTTTGGCCGGAAAAATAACGAAAGCGGTTGTTGAGCTTTGGAATCCAACAGCCATTTTGGCGGCTGGATGAGAGCATTGAGTTTCCTGCCCCGGTGTTAAAGCAGCTTTCAAGTTCTGTTAATGTTATCCAGAGGTTGTAGAAGTAGATGACAACCAGGCTGGGGCACGGCGAATCAGGCCAAGTCACATTTATTTTGAGTGCTTTCACCAAGCTGGTTTGTCACAAAGTGCTTTGCAGAGTGCAGAGGGCATGAGTACAAATACAAACTAGAGGGAACTGGTTATGTATGGTTCTATGGGGATGATGCAGGGATGTGTTTTAAGGTCATTATTTGACAACAAACATCATATAAACCATTATTTTGCACACAAAAATGTCCAACAGTATTTCTTTCAGGGTTTATTGTTCTATATATCCATCATAATTGAGTCTGTCCTGGCTGTCAGTCACCATCTCCTGTCTGTATCACCTGTCTGTCTCAGCAGTGTGTGTTTACAACATTTCCTCATAGATCAGCTGATTTTCAGTTTGTCAAAGCTAAATTTGTATCTCTATTAGACATATTGTTTGTTTTCTTTTTCTCTCTATTTTACTCTAATCTTAGTTGTGTTTTTATCCTATGTGATTTTAATGTAAAGCTTCTTTGAGTACCTAGTAAAGCGCTATACAAACAAAATGTATTATTATTTTGTTATGCATTGTTTGTTATACCTTTTTATAAAGCAACTATACTTTTAGATAAGTGTGCATAAAGATTATTATTTTAACTGGTATTATAAGGTAGCCTAATAAAGCTCTCAGAGCTTCAAAGACTGCTTCCACTTAGATCTTTGTTTATTTCTTTAGGCATTGTCAGATCCAAGGCCTCATTAGGAGAAGTGTTTTTCTGATTTTATCCTATATTTCATTAGATGGTCATTTCAAAGAATAAGATAATCAAGCAATCAAGCATTCACTCACTGGGTAATAACAGAAATTAGTTTTAGCTTTTGGTAAATCACAGACAGAAAGAATCCCTCTAAACTGCTGATCTTGACATCAACACAGCTGTTTCATTAACCTACAGCTTTGGCTTGGATTTGGTCCTGAGTCTGAACTTTGTGCGTAAAACACTGTACAGCAAATGTTTTATAGATCACGCCCCAGGTCTAATGTTTAAGACATGGTCAGCGTAGGCAGGTTTTGCTCACATCCACAGCGCTCAATCTGAAATGAAAGCGGAGATTGCAGGGTTTTAAATATTTAATGGTGATGCGATAACACCGCCGTCACAAAACGGCATCTCAGGTTTGAACGTACCCCCAAATAGACATGCTATAGCTCAGCTTTATAATCGGGAAAGAATAATAGACTCATGAAACCGAACCGTGATAGAAATAGTTGTTTTTGTAAGCTCATGGAGGTACAGGCAGGTTGAGATACAGAGAGAGAGAGTGTTGGTTGAACCCCCAGCGGTGTTGAGGGTGGACTGTAGCTGACACCACGACTGAAGTGTAGCTGCTTTTACATCTACCTTGCCCATTAACCAAGTATCCTTGAACAATGCCCTGAACTCCAAACTGCTTCAGCAGTGCTGCATATCAAGTGACCTTGTGCTGTGAACAGACAAAGAAAAGAGCGCCACCTACAGGAACTCAAACTCTATCAACAGAAAATCCAAGGAGTTGGATTTTCACAGTACTGGACACACTGTTTGATTGAGAAACACCACAGCAATGAGGCTGAGCATCAACAAGAGGGTCTCAAGGATTACCTCTTTAAGTTCGTCCCAAGGTTTTAAAGGTTTGAAAAGAAAAAAGGATCTTTACACATGTTAGCAGCAGCTTGTGACCAACAGGTTGCTGGTTTGAATCCCCAGGCTGGGTGGGAAGCCCCCCCCCCCAGCCCAATGAATATGGTCACGAGTGGGGAGCAGGGCAGTCCTGAAAAATAGCATATGTGTTCAGCAAAAACGTAAAGGTTTTTAAAAAAAAGATGCACGTGGGAAACCGAGGCTTGGTAATTGAACACAGAACCTTCTTTCCATTGCATCACATAACTGACTTAAAATGCTTTTCACATTTTACTGCTTCACACTGGGCTGCACCTTTTTGACAAAGGTACAGTTCCGCAGGGACAAAAGATATATTGCACTTCATTTCAGTGATGAAATGTGCTTTGATGAATGTTTTTTATTCAGACTATTAAAGCTCATTCACATCTGTATCTGTTCAGACATTTTGGACATGCACAGGGTTAAGTTAGCATTAGCTACCACCCAAATGCCATACTGAGTTATCTAGGTAAGCTAGTTAGCCTAGCTGACCTTCCAAGTTCATGAATGCCATGGTAACGGATGAATGAAAAGAGAAGTCATTGCCATATATATATAATGTATATATTATATATATTTCTTTGCCGTTCATGTTTTCCAGTTAGCTAAAGCTCTGAGGTAACTCAACCAATGAGTTCATTTCTGCCTCCACAGCAGATTTGCCCACCACCCACAGTAGCCAACCTAGTTATTTTCTATGTTATAACGTGTTTTGGCTCATTGAATAGTAAAAGTGGCGGTTGAACATTTGGACTCCACTAAACAACGTGGATGAAAAGGTTAATCTCCTCTGGACTGAATCCCACCAGAACCAGGTCTCATCATGTTGCTGACTCCTTCTATCAATAAACCAACAATGTATTAATGGAGCCACCACCAGAATGGTTCTGTCTCTCACTCTCTCACACTCAAATAAACACCACATACAGAACAAAGGACCGACAAATGAGCTCTAACCCATATTAAAAAATAAATAAATAAAGGATTTGATGATTTCCATTTGTGTCATGCTCTTGTAAACTGATTCAATGACTTGGAAAAATTGAGTCACTATGTTGTGAGCGTCCTGCAGAAATGGGTTGATTTTCCTCATTGATGCCTTTTTTAATGTTAAGTGTTTTAAGGTGTGCAGACCTCACCATTCATTTAGGTAAATGAATTAAGAATGGGAGGGCTGCTATGCGAGATGCGTCTATTTTAATCCACAGTGCAACAACTGAAAGGTGCAGTGCAGCAAACGTTTCAGGCAGGCAGCCATCCTCGCTGCAGACATAGTGACCGTGGCAGCCATTGTAGATGTGGACCTGACTGTCTCTCCTGTGTCTTATAAAGGATGTCTCTTTCGGGGTACAGAGGAGAGCAGCAGTGGAGCAAGAATGTGAAAAGTGGGATTTGTGCGCTGGCTGAATATGGACACATATAGCAACAACTGGTGCTCTTCTTTTCATTTGACTTGTGCCTTTTCTGGTGTAGGCCTATTCAACAGTGGTATCAATGCTGCAGTTCTCCTCCAGGCTTTTCCTTCTTAGAGGTTATAGATAGATAGATAGATAGATAGATAGATAGATAGATAGATAGATAGATAGATAGATAGATAGATAGATAGATAGATAGATAGATAGATATTATAGATATATAGACAGATGGATAGATAGATAGATAGATAGATAGATAGATAGATAGATAGATAGATAGATAGATAGATAGATAGATAGATAGATAGATATTATAGATATATAGACAGATGGATAGATAGATAGATAGATAGATAGATAGATAGATAGATAGATAGATAGATAGATAGATAGATAGATAGATAGATATTATAGATATATAGACAGATGGATGGATAGATATAGATAGATAGATAGATATTATAGATAGACGGACGGACGGACGGACAGATAGATAGATCAGGAATGAAATAATTATATTTGTATTTATGTTTACATTTTGACCAGAGTACAAGTTTGCCAGTTAGCTAACTGAACTGTGGTTCTTTGGCTCTGCCCGTTGAGGCTTAACTCAACCAATGAGATTATTTCTGCCTCCAATTAAAACTCCAATCGGCAAGTAAGATGTACATCCATGTTGGAAAAGACACTGAAGTTGGTCATCCACTATCTCTGACCTACAGAGGGTTGAGTCTGTAGCGGCGTTATCATTTTGTCAGTTAAATGATTCCATTGAAATGAAATCGTCTCAGTTGGGGCTGTTTCTAATCCGGAAGGCTGAGTGCAGCGCTCGCTGCTCGGCCGAGGAAGAGTTAAATTACTCTGCATCTGTTCCCCCTGCAATCCCCGCAGATCCTGTCTGCTTTCTCCTGCTTTCCCTCCCTCCATCTCCCCTTCATCCCTCTCTCCCCTCCTCCCTCCCTCTCCCCTTCCTTCCTCCCCTCACTTGGCCCCCAGCCCAGAGTGAGCTGGAAGGAGGAACAGTTGTTTTTTTTTTTAGGGGCGGGGGGGGGGGGGGGGGGGGTGTCTTTTTTTCCCTAAACGTTCAGATCTTGAGTTTCTCAGGTTTTCATTACCCAGATGTAGAGTGACGATTTCCTTGTGTATTTCCTTATTCTCTTTTAGCCCGAGACACTAGAGGAAATAAACTACAGTATGAAGCAATTTCTACCGTTCTGTGTGTGTGTGTGTGTGTGTGTGTGTGTGTAGCTTGTGAACTTACTGGCCTCCTTCCCCACTGGGCCTCTGAGTACCACATACATGTATCATGTACTAATGATTTGTCCTATGGTGGTCATCCTCCGCTCATCTCTACATTCTCTGTTTCCTCTTATTTTATATAATCATAATAAAAAAGAATACAAATAATAATACAAAATATTATTATTCATAATAATAATAATAATAATAACAACAATGCAATTATTAAAATAATACATATACAATAAATAGAAATAATAATAATCATATAAATAAATACAAATAATACAAACTAATTAAATAATAAATAATTCAGAGAATTTCTCAGGTCAGCTGTAAGGAAACCACCTCAGCAATCTCACCAACAATAACATAAAGTAATTGTCTTGTCTGTATATAACTCTAATTGAAGAAATTGCTTCCTCTCTGGCGGATGTTCACATTCTGACACGACCTACGTTGTGAACAGGCGTTGTTTTGAAAAGCAACAGATAGGTGTGGTCCTATACGAGATGCATGGATGTGATGAGAATGACACGTCCTTTAGAACAGTGGGCTGATCCATTTGTGTTGTGACTCCTCCTGTCACAGCAGATTAGTGATACCTCAAGGGAGGGAGGAAGGGAGAGAGGGGGGAAGAGTTGCATCTCAGCAGGCTCCTTTAGTCCATTGTTCTTCAGTCTAGCTTGATTAAACTGAATAATGATAGAGTTTGCTGAAGATTTTAAAAGCCATGAAAAATTATTTTTCATGGCATTTTTGCTTGATTAGTCTGGATGCTGTCGAGACTGACTGGAGAAACAGGAGAGCAAGCAGCTCACTGGGTGGGGTAAGGCAGGCCAGGGTTCCCCTTCACCCTCAGGCCACCCATGCTATACATGTATACGCTCATGGAGCAGTATATACATATATATATATATATGTATATGTATATATATATATATATTAAGTCAGGTGTCCTGTTCTATTTTCAATCTTGACCCAGACTCCAACTCAAGCCACGCCCCTCCACCAGGTCCACCTGGAGAGACTAAAAGTAGTTTTAATTTTTCCATGAAGTTACTGGTGTCAGTTTAAGGTCAGCAGGTTAGGTTCTGTAAACTAGTAGACAAATAAACAAGGCCATGTTTGAACAGCGTTGGTTCAGACTGGGTTGACACTTATATTGACCATACACGTTACATCATATCTAAGGTACATATATTTCATATAGTTGAATTTAATTTGATATATTATTAATTCCTTTCTTCTCCCAAAATGTGTGTCACTACCAAGGGATGGTGGGAAATGTGAAATAATGAGTGAATGCATTCACTTATTAATCATTTGTTTTTCCTCCTTTACAAACATAAAAAAAACCAAAGAAAAAAGAAAAATAGGTTCAATATTATTTCCATCATCTGAAGGGTCAGCAACCTCCCAATGGATGATTTGTAAATATTTAACTTATTACTATCTCAATTAAATAGACCCTAATGTGGTCTTAGTAAATAAAACCTTAGTAAATAAAAAAAATAGAACCATGTCAGTAGAACTAAAGGTTATAAATAATTGCACTACAGTTATTGTGCTGTCCATAAATAGACAGAGCTTGGCTTCTGCAGTCTTTGTTGGCAGCCATGTTGGCTCCACAGTCTGCTTCATGGCTGTTGCTATAGTAACGGATGCTGATCTTTTAGTGTTGAGCATCCTGCCATGGCAACACTGTTGCAGACATTGCAACATATTTGCAACCAGCACAGAACGGGGCCTGTGACATGACATGAGATATGAGGAAGGGGAGGAGACAAGTTAAAGTCTTGAGACAAATGACGTATGGATTGTGCAGACAGACAGACTTTTGCCCCATACTCAAAACCCAACATGTCTTGTGGCTGCATTGCATTCTGGTCTATCTTGGCTACTGCATTGCATTCTGGTCCATCTCTGCTACTGCACTGCATTCTGGTCTATCTACTGTCGGTGGAGAAATTGATGATTTCTTGATGATTATTGAGCGTCATCTAGAAAGAAGCCCTTGGTCTTTGATTCTGATTGGCTTTTGGGGATTTTTCCTACATGAGTATGGTCAGAACTGTGTACAGAATATGGACAGGTACAGTCCGAACATCAATATTGATCAGCCGTCAGGAACAAACACCCCTTCCCCTTTCAAGAATGGTGCCTTGCTCTAGCTGTTGGACAACCAGTCAGACGGTGCAGGAAACCCAGGTCCTCAGGAACTTTTTCATTCCAGAGGCAATAGTTTCCTCAGTTAGTAGTAGCGAGTGACCAGTAGAGGGCGTCATTCTACTACAGTACAGAGGACTGCTCTCTTTCTCATGCCTTCTCTCAGTCCAGTTCAGTCCAGTTCAGTTCAGTCCAGTTCAGTTCAGTCCAGTCCAGTCCAGTTGAGTCCAGTTCAGTTCAGAGTGGACTCACTGTTTTACATTAGTTGGAATCTGTGCTTTAAAGTCTAAATATTCTGAACTATACTGAGGCTGTCAACACACACACACACACACACACACACAGCCACAGCCACAGCCACATTTAACTTTACATACTGTCAACATGTATACACACACAGCCGACGACAAACACAAACACACAGGCAGACACACATTATGCAGTGTGGAATACAGGAGTGCATACACACACACACACACACACACGGCTGTTAGAGTGAGGGAGTGGAGCAGCAGGGCCTCCAGACAGACAGATATACAGGATGCACTCCTCTCTTCCACCTTATCTCTCCCTCCACATGTGTTTCAAGGGGCGTCCCTTGAAAGAATGTGTGTGTGTGTGTGTGTGTGTGTGTGTGTGTGTGTGTGTGTGTGTGTGTGTGTGTCTATACCATATAACAAGTAGGGCTGGGTATTGTTAGGATTTAACCAATGCCGTTTTCCATTCTTATCAATTTGATTTTTCCATTGATCTCTTGACGCTGGATTGCAGCGTTGTGACACCCTGCTGAGACCCAGACCAATGAGGACCAATCAGGCCCTTTGTTGTCTGTGACAGATGATGACATCACAGTGTTTAAAACACTATAATCAACGGCACGCCGAAAGGGCCATCCGTCTGTTGGGCTGAGCAGCAGCCTTCAGAGGAATCAATACCACAGCAGATTATGGATTGACAGGATCTGGATCCAGAGCTACACTGGATTACTGAGCCCTGCTAAATCCTGCTGGTCTCCAAATTACCAACACGTCTCAGATGAGCCCAAAATGGCAGCAAGAGGTAACTGTTTGAAGTCCTGCAAGGCGACGGCAGTAAACCGGACCAAAGAGGCGGGAGGAAGAAGAAGATCTGAGTTCAGCTTCCTCTGGGCGGAGCCTCGCTGCTGGGCTTAAATTTGACTTTGTCACTTCCTGTGGGTGGAGATGTGTTCACACCTGACACCACTACACTACGGTGTCATGATGAGGAGAGGCTCTTCTCTGTAGCAGCCACACTTTGATTTAGACTCAGTTATTATAGTAGTAACAAGCAGAACCCACTCACCACCGTCCTACTAGAATTATGTATCTTGCAGAAATCAGCTTTTCCAGGAAGTGAAGAAAAATGTTTGATGATGCCACGGTGTTACGTAGCGTCTCCGCATAGGAGGACATGTGTGCAACATTCAGGAGCAGAGGATCAGTGATCTCTGAAGTAGAGAGGATCCAGTCTGTTATCATCCTGTCAGCCTGGGATCAGTCGCTCTGGAAACTGACGAGTCGTTTCGTTGTTCGATCTCATTTCGAAGCCAGACTCTTTCTGTTCCTGTCCAGTTTGGCCTTCGTCTGGCTTGAGGGACAGTTAGGTCTCTGTTGTCCCTTCATCATCGTCACCACATCTTAGAGTCTCAGAGTCATTAGCCAGAAATGCGGTGCAGTTCTCTGAAGCTGTTAAGAAGCTTGAAAACCTCAGAAGACCGAACACACTGAAAGAGTCCTTGAACATGTCCTTGTCACAGTACTGGACACACTGTTTGATTGACAGGTGATCTCTGGGAAGAGCAGTGAGGAACACCACAGTGAAGAACACCACAGTGAAGGACACCACAGTGAGGAACACCACAGTGAAGGACACCACAGTGAGGGACACCACAGTGAGGAACACCACAGTGAAGGACACCACAGTGAGGAACACCACAGTGAGGGACACTACAGTGAAGAACACCACAGTGAGGAACACCACAGTGAGGAACACCACAGTGAGGAACACCACAGTGAGGGACACCACAGTGAGGAACACCACAGTGAGGCTGAGAGACAAAGAAGTAGATTACCACTTTACACAGTAGAATCAAACCTCAAGTGTTTCTACCACGCCGTCAGAGAGAGGAGGTCATGTTTCTGTAGAGAGACCGTCAATCAGAAACTAAATCCTGTCATAATCTTGCAGCACGCACCTCCACCTCCACCTCCTCCTCCACCTCCACTCTGACTCTGACTCTGACTCTGAGGATTTGGACGATGTCTCTGTCTTTTATTTGACTTGAACTATTGTGGAGGAACGTTCCCAAACGTATAGAGCCGTTGGAGCAGCGTTGTATATTTTCCATAACACACCTCCATCAATCAGAGGATGAAGCAGCAGTGTTACTGATGTATGTGGTCTGTGTGAAAGCCAAGCTCTTTAGTTTAAAAGCAATCTGCTAAACATGATCCTCGCCAAGCAGAATGGGGGGGAGGGAGGGAGGGAGGGAGGGAGGGGAGGGCTTCTGAAACATTTTAATTTACAGCTTTGGAAGCCAGAAAGAGAAAAAAATACGAAGAACGAGAAGGAAACGAGAAGGGAGAGAGAGAGCGAGAGAGAGAGAGATCAGTGGAGAGAGGGTGGACTTTAAGACTGATTGGGAAAGAGAGAAACAAAAAGTGTCCCCTAGGGAGAGAAGTGAGAGAGAGAGAGAGAGAGAGAGAGGGGGGGGGGGAGAGGGAGTTGAGCAGAGAAAAGTAGAGAGAGGGAAGACTGGGCAGAGACAGCGTACAAACGAGAAGGGAGAAAGAGAGACGAGAAAGCAATGACAGAGATGAGAGAAGCAATGAAGAGACTAGAGGGTTGAAGGGAAGGGAGGCGTGGTGCAGATCAGCTGGGAGAGCAGAGAGAGAGAGAAAGAAAGAAAGACAGAGAGAGAGAGTTGGCTGGGGAAAAAGTGGAACGTTAAGAGGACAGAGAGTGGGAAGAGGTGAGGGAAAGGAAAAAGAGAGATAAGAGTTGAGAGAGAAAGAAAGAAGAAAAGAGTGATAAGTGAAAGAAAAGAGTTGAGGGAGAGAAGAAGAAGAAAGAGAAGAACAAGGAGAAGAACAAGAAGAAGAGAGAGGTTATGTAGTTGGGAGAGAGAGAGAAACCCTCCCTAGAGGCAAAACCCAACGCTATCAGGACCGAGCAGACAGCTGCCTAGCCCACTGACACACACACACACACACACACACACACACACACACACACACACCCAGAGGAGCTCCCCAGCAGCGTTGGTATGAGCTCGGCGTGGAGGATTTAGGAGTCACCGGTCAGGTAAGAGTCCTTCTGCTTTATTGTTCCTCCATTCTTTTATATTTGATCATATTTCTGTCACGTTTTAGGTGTTCAGTTTATCAGTCAGTCAGGGGATCAGCGTCTTGCTCAAGGTCTGTTACTAGACACGCTGCCTGTTGTGGGGATCGAACCCGTGAGCTTCAGTGTACGGGACAGTAGCTAGGAGGAGATTTTTGCACTACTGTCAGAATCAGCCCAAACTAGTACTAGTATGTCTGATGTATCTACAGGCTTGTTCCTTGCCTATATATATAGTATATATATCTTATTGTACTTCTACCTCAGCAGTGGTTCTGCTGTTAGTTTGGAGAGGAGATGATATCTGGTGACTAGTAGTTCTCTACCTACCTGAATACACCGCTGAATGACTGTAATGAGTCCAGTAGAACCGTTGATTCTCCAACTGTCCTTGAATCAGCTTTCAAAGCACCGGTCAATTCACCGGTCGATTCACCGGTTGATCTTGATGTCTTACAACATCTAAAGTCTGTCTTGTTCCAGAGTTATGAAGTGTTCTGTTCAGCTGGCAACAACAAAACATGGCAAATTTGGAAATTTGAGCCAACAACGTTTCCCGTTTCTATTCTATTCTATTCTATTCTATTCTATTCTATTCAGGTTTTGTCTTGGTTGGTTGTTTGATGTATTCTCATATTATTTATCGTAACGTCATGAGGGACCCGTTGATAGACAGTCAGAGCATGTGACAGGAAGTGAGCTGTCGAGTCGAGTCGAGCCGCTGAAACCTCTTGAGTTCAGTTCTCAGACATCACACACACACACGCACGCACACACACACACAGTGCAGGCCAGGCAGGGAGGCTGAGTGACATGTGACTCTGATAACTTTCTAATCTTTAATCTCTCAACACCTGAAGCCTTTATTTAGTTCTACTCACATCTCCTCTGCTCTACTCTTTTCATCACTGATGAAGGACTCTACTCTCCTCTCCGCTGCTCTCCCCTACTCTCCCCTCTTCTCCTCTCCTCTCTCCTCCTCTCCCCTCCTCTCCTCTTCTCTCCCCTTCTCTCCTCTCCTCTCTCCTCTCCTCTCCTCTCCTCTCCTCTCTGCTCCTCTCCCCTACTCTCCTCTCTTCTCCTCTCCTCTCCTCCTCTCCTCTCCTCCCCTCTCCTCCTCTCCTCTCCTCTCTTCTCCTCTACTCCCCTCCCCTCCTATCCTCTCCTCTCCTCTCCTCCCCTCCTCTCCTCCCCTCTCCTCTCCTCTCCTGGTAGTTTCTCATGAACTCCCTCAGTGAGTTCAGTTCAATCTGAGGAGCTGCCAGAGCAAACAGGGTTAGATCTGCTGCTCTCTCTCTACCTCCCCCCCTCCCTCCCTCTCTCTCTCGCTCTCTCTCTCTCTCCCTTCTTCTCCCTGTCTGTCTATGTCTCACACATACAAACACAAACACACTCCAAGGTCATCAACTGTTTGCAAATGAAACATAGCGTTCCAGTTTCAATCACAGGTCAAAACAAGCTGACATATTGGTTACTGATCGGCCCAGCTGTTGCTAGAGACTGACACTATTGACACACACACACACACACACACACACACACACACACACACACACACACACACACACACACACACCAGCAAGTGTCAAGCCTCCTGAAGTGTCCTTGAGCAAGGCACTGAATCCCTCCCAGCAGAAACAGACATTTCTATGGTTACAGTTCTGCTACAGTGTAGCCTGGATGCTAGCTACAGATGTTTCCATGGTTACAGCTCTGCTACAGTGTAGCCTGGATGCTAGCTACAGACGTTTCTATGGTTACAGTTCTGCTACAGTGTAGCCTGGATGCTAGCTACAGACGTTTCTATGGTTACAGTTCTGCTACAGTGTAGCCTGGATGCTAGCTACAGACGTTTCTATGGTTACAGTTCTGCTACAGTGTAGCCTGGATGCTAGCTACAAACGTTTCTATGGTTACAGTTTTGCTACAGTGTAGCCATGGATGCTAGCTACAGATGTTTCTATGGTTACAGTTTTGCTGAGCTATTGTTTTGGTGGAAGCTTGTAAATACTTTTAGCTTGTAATAAAAACAATTTAATAAAGATTTAATATTTCCTGTTAATAATGAATGTCATGTAACGACAAGATGTAACCCTTATTTCTGAAAATAAAAAAAACTTTATACAACATAATGACATCATCAGAAACATGACATTCAGATAGTACCAGAAAGACTGTGGTGCCCTGGGTCATGAACTGGGCTCAGTGGGGGGCCACTGGCTCCACTGTGGCTGAATTAAAGACACTATGGAGCAGAGAGCATTGTGGTCTGATGAAGTGTGAATGTGTTTAGTGTTCACTGGTCTCATTGTAATGGATTCAGACTGTGACAATGGAGAGTCGTGGCGAGGGGGGGGGGCTCCTTTATATTTTAATGAAGTGTGTAACTGCTTTTAAAGAGGAGGGAATGACATGGATACGTTTAGTGTGCGATATAACACTTTTGTGTTCTAATGAAGTGTGTAAGTGATGGAGGAGGTGTGTGTGTGTGTGTGTGTGTGTGTGTGTGTGGTCTAATTAAAGGCGCTCTGTGCAGCATGATATATTGATGTTTAGAAATGCTACATGTAGCACCTTTAAGTGTGTTTAGTGATTTAAAAAAGTTTAGCATAGAGTGTGTGCAAGTGTGTGTGTTCCCCTGTGCTCACTGAGTCTCCAGCTGAGTTTAACCCTTTAAAACCGAATGTGTCGTCGGCGACACGTTGCACGAGCGCACTTTGATTTACCATAATTACGTCACGGTTTGCGCTATCGGAAAACTTCCAACGGTTTCTGAAAGCTGAGACGTAGCGCTTTACAGCCAATATGGTGTCATAACGGTAATTTCACTCGCCCCTCTCGCGGAAGTCCGCGAACGTGTTATTAGACTCTTATAACTTGCAGTAAATTGTAAATATCTGCCAGATATTGAAAGTTCCAAGTTTTCTGGAAAAACGGGAACAAGCACTTACTCACAGGACATTTACTGACCCTTTTATTGTCAAGATAAGCAAAAAAGTCCAGGCGAACATTTTGAGTGTTAGGTGTTAAAGGGTTAAAGTGATTTATTTAGTAATATTCTTTTTGAGACATTTCTGCTTTACTGTGTCAATAAGATAGATAGTAAAGATGGCAGTGGTGGAGGAGGGTCATGACCAAATGTCAAAGTTCAAAGGCCACAGCTGAGCCACCGGTACAATAACACTTAACTGACTGTTACAACAATAGTGATCCACATAGAGGCTGAATGATTCATCTGTCTTCTCACTCACGTGTTTTCATGGAAAGTCTAACAAGCTGCAATCTGACTGGGAATCAGCTGTGTGTGTGTGTGTGTGTGTGTGTGTGTGTGTGTGTTTGTGGTAAATTGCATGTTTGTGTTTGTGTGTTTTGTGTGTGTGTGTGTGTGTGTATTTGTGTGTGTGTGTTTGTGTGGGCAGTAGGTGAAACAGCTGCTGGATGAATCATCATTTCATATAGAGGTGTGACATGTACTAATCTCCTGTGTGTGTGTGTGTGTGTGTGTGTGTGTGTGTGTGGAGATTTACAGCTTTATAATTTATAGCATGCTCTTACTCTGTCAACAAAGCAGCTCTATTCCCGTATGCCTCCCTTTCCACATGTATTATCCTTTAACCCCCTGTGAACACACACACACACACACACACACACACACACTCACTCACACACCTATGCTGCTTCCAATTGGTCACATCATGTCATCCAACAGCCACTCTACATCCACACACACAGACACACACAGACACACACACACACACAGCTCATCTTATGCTCTGTGACTCCCAGGTTCAACACTCCCGAGAAAGAAAAATCCAAACTACGATGACCCCCCCCCCCCCCGTTCTACCACCATTTAACAGGACAGAATCATAACTTTGAGTATTGTTAGTGGTGAAGCCGTTGGTTTGCTAACTGACAACCAACAGTGAGCGTCCATGGATCACAGGCAGGTTGAGGAGTGAAAACAAACAAAGTGAAAACTGCAGCGAGGAGGAGGTGGTGCATGTGGTGCATGTGGTGCATGCATGGTCTCAAACCCTGACAAGTACTCAACAAGCCACCCACTCCCTTACTGGTTTAATCAGCTCAACTGGTCTGGCAACTGGTTTCCGTCAGGTATACATGTATCAACACATCAGCGCATCGCCCCAGAGCTCTCAGGGTGACTAAGTAACACCCACGTTCATCTGAACCAGAACCACTGTTCACTAAGACACTAAAGATGAGGCTACATTGGGTTTAAAAGTGAGAAAGTTCAGAAGACGTCTACAGAAGCGAAAGCATGATCTCTCTGCTGCACATTTCTGATATTTACAGCCGTTTATGAAGTAGATGTACAAGAAATTGGTCCTGGTGACACCGGTGCACCAAAATATCAACAGCTCAACTCGTATCATCCTGAAACGAGCATGATACCGTGAAAAGCAAATGACACGTCATGTGCACAAACATAGAGAGAAATATGTTCCCCCACCTTGAAAGGATCAGCTGGGGGAGACGCAACTAGAAACAGGAAGTAGTTTGTCGTTGAAACAGCGCGGTGGAAAGTAAAGGGTGTCGAGGTCGGGGGGGTGTTGGGGGGGGTGGGCGCGACCTTTGAGAGACCTTCACTGTTCTGTACCTAATAAAGTAGGAATGCCATAAAATATAGTGAAAATAAGCTGTCAGGTTATGATCCCCAGCAGTAAAGGCCTGTATTAAAGGCTCCTTTGCTTTCCCCCTTTAAAACACACTCTACTCTTGACTCCTAAATGTCAATATTTCAGTATTTCAGATGGTTTATGTCTCATTTCAGATTGAAACTCTTAAATTTTGGGCCTTATTTAACAGAGAGGGAAAACACCCTGTTGGAAAACACCCTGTTGTAACACACCGTTGGATGGACGGCTCCACCAGTAAATCAGGGCCCCCGGGGGTCGAGTCTAATAATATGGAGCTCAGCCCCAGTCTGCCTCCTCAGACCCTTAAAACATGTTAACTGGAGGATAAACCAGGGCTGGTCCCAGGCCAGCAGACGGAGATGGTTTTGTTTCCACCGATCGCTTTCTCACCAGAACCTCCAGCGGTCTGGTAGAGAAGACAGCCTCCAACTTTACCAGTGTTTGGTTGATGGCCGGTGGCAGGGGTGGACTGGGACAAAAATTCAGCCCTGGCATTTTCTGTCCAGACCAGCCCACTACATTATCAGCGGACACCACGTAGAAGTCCACAAATCTCGCGGTGTCTTCTCTCATGCATACTACAAAGGAGAGTCATATTCCTTGATAGCAGTTAACAAATAAAGCACGTAACTATGAACTCAAGGACTAAAATTGACAGCTATAGCAATCAATCAATCAATCTTTATTCATTATAGTGTCAATGCAATGAAGGCAGAGAGTGGAGGCAGAGAGAGAGCAAGTCCTCGAACATGGACGGAGGGGGAACAACTCCTCAGGCTCTCACATGTCAAGTGGTCAACCTGAGAGGGACATGGATACATTATTAAGTCTGAAAAATAAAGAAAATGTTTTCCTCTGTCCTGCACCTAGAGTTGAAAACTTTTTGGATGTGCGTTTCTTTTAAAACTTTTTTTTTATTATTATAATTATGAAGTATGAATTTATACAACATTAAAAAATACATTATAAACTTACCAAATTCTAACAGTGGTCCCAAATGAGAGAACAAGTCCACATATAGAACAGAGGGAGAACGACTCCTCAAATATATCAGAACAACCTGTAATGGAGAATAATTGATAATTTAGTGTACATGATCACACCATTAAGGATCAACACATAAGCACAATAAAACTTCTGAAAAGAACCATTAAAATGACAAATAATGAATTACTACATCCATAATGATTATAAATGATTAACAATGACAATGTGTAACAATAATATAAAATATTTCTCGCCTCATCAGTGGAGCAGCTTTTTAAGCAGCTCACTCTTCTCTGCAAGTCTGTCTATCACCGAGTCAGAGTCCAAGGCCATGAGAATGTCTTTCTCTGTGGCCATCAACATAAATGCCTCCAATTTGTCAGATGAGAGGGTGCTTCCTTCTGAAAATGGAATGGAATGGACTGATTTATATAGCGCCTTTCTAATCCCTTTCACACACACATTCATACACTGGTGACCGAGGCTACTGTACAAAGTGCCACCCGCTCATCAGTATCTCATTCACGCACATTCACACGCCGATGGCCAGGCCACCGGGGGCAGCTGGGGGTTCATATATTGGCACAACACCGAATGTTTACTGTTGCTATGGTAACAAGAGACAGCTGACATTTCGGATTTTGAGCGCGCAAGGCGCGCGGCTACATAGAAAACAATGGAAACGCGCGAGCAAAAGACGCTCCATGTGAATGCGGCCTTAGATTGTCAAAGTTAGAAAAATAACGGCTTCAATCCCTGAGGAGCTACGTTAGCATTAGCGGCAGCTGCATTCACTAGTATGCAGTTAGTTAGGTCACATCACATTCAATGTAAAAACGTTTTCTACTTTGTTTTGGACATGTCTCAAAAATGTAGCCTAGCCAGCCCCAGGCTAACGTTACTTACCATGTCTGCCTCCACTCGCTCATCATCGTCGAGTCCTCCTCGCTCGTCTCCCGGCGCAGCAGCACCTGCTGCTGCTGGGGTGGTGACCCCGGCACCAAATAGGTCCGTCAATTTTGCACATTTATCAGCCTCCACCTCCAGAGACTTCAGCTTTTTTAATCGCTGTTTCTCAGCGCCACCCGGGCGTTTCTTCCTCTTATCCATTTTCAGTCAAGACGCTCACTACTTAATTGGCTCAGCAGCAGCCCGTCCCGCGACTCCCGCCCATGCCATGAGGTCCCGCCCCACCCTGGTTCGTGTTGTGATTGACAGCCCATGATTGATTGACAATGACAAACAATAGACCAATAATATGTGTCGATGCTGGCAACACACTGCTAGCCCTCTGTAGCCAATTGGCCGGCCCAATTGGAGGGAATTTAGAGGGAAAAAAATAATAATAATACATAGCGGACCGGACCGGCCCACATTGGATCAACGGCCCACCGGGACGATGCCCGGTATGCCAGATGGCCAGTCCACCCCTGGCCGGTGGTAACCTCCCACCCTTGTTGGTTCCTGGAAGGTTTGCCTGGGCGCTGAGCTTTGGATCGCTCTACCTCAGTCATGTTGTAAATCACTTTTACAGATTTGAGAATTTGTTTTTGTATTTGACCATTTTATTTTTTCTGCAACCCATTTCATCAGACGATTAAACAACAATAATTCTGACTAAAGAAACTTCCCAACCGTGCTGATAGTTCCCTTAAAGCACTGCTAGGAAGCTAGGAAGCTAGGAAGCTAGGAGGCTAGTCACCGATTTTTCTTGCTTTCTCCTGTTTTTATTTTCATGCATGCAGGCTAATTTGAGGAAAACTGTTCCAGCAATACATTGGTAACAGTTGTAGAAAAGCTAGATATCCCAAGAGGGCATTTTGTCCTTATTACTGTGGTTGTGGGTACAACGCTGAACAAGGCACACCTTGTACGTGACCACATTACATCGCAGTACACAGCAGCCTTTAGCATGTTATTGCTATAATAAACCAGTTGGTTGATTCCTAAGGGAACACTAGACGTCATCAATGTCCATTTATTTGTCTTGGCATGTTGACTGACACACATGTTACATGTATGACGGGACCTCACCAAGGGACAGAGCAAGACATGCGGTGGACAGTAGACGCTGCAGATCACGCCACGCTAAGCGAGTTCATCCAGGATCCACCGTCCGTGATCTACGGGCCCCAGGGGTCCAATCTAGCAGACCAGGCTGATGCTCCAGCACTCCGCCTCCTTCACCTCTGTCCACAAGACAGGGTCAAAGGTCAAAGGCATTTTTATTCCTGACAGGACAGCGGTGTGTGTTACAACCACAAACCAGACACAATCTAGCTACACGGGAGGAATGTGAAGGTTGCTCTCATGCCTACATGATTTAAAACTAAATATGTGTGTACGTGCACGTGCTCATAACCTGTGTGCCTGTGCATGTTTATTTTGAAGTTTGTTGTGTGGTTCTATGCTCTACTCTATCGATGTCCAGCACGTGCCTGGTACGCCAGGAGGAGGTGTTTACTACAGAAGCCAGACTGCATAGCACAGCATTTATTTAGAGGAATAAGTGGGAGCCTATCCCAGCATGCATTGGGTGGAAGGCAGGGAAACGTCCTGGGCAGGCCGCCAGTTCATCACAAAGTTAACACAGACAGACAAACACACTCACATTCACACCTATGGGCAGTTTAGATTCACGTGACTGGCGTGTGAGAGGAAACCAGCACGCCGGGATGTGATGTAAAAATACAAGAAAATCATGTATTATGACTTTGATTCGCTGTGCCAGGTAGAAAAACAAACAGGTTAAACAGGTTTCAGTCGTCTCAGCAGCAGCGTTCTCCCAAAGCATCTGTTTTTTGCACTACTTGCTAAAAAAGAGGTGCCTGTCGGACACAGAGGCTAAGATATTCTTGCCTCTCTTTTTTCTGCCTCCATGAGAGACGTCGCAAATCAAGACTGAGCGGTTTGAGATCATATGAACAGCTACCGCCGTGTCGTGTCTCGGGGTAGGTTTTCACGTCAGCTGGCCGAGACCCCCTGCATGTGTCATCCCTTTGAGCAAAGTGCTCCGGGGGCTCAGGAGGCAGAGCAAGAATTTCCATTTCACACTTGGGTGACACTCCAGGTTGGCTGGGTTTACACCATCGGGCCCTTTCAATGGCCAACATTATGCCAAGTGAAGTCAATCACAGGAAAAAAGCTGCCGACTCGTATTTACCTTCACCGTTTGGGCATTTAGCCGACGCTTCTTCTACCAGAGCGACAGAATAAATCGCTGTTATTCCACGTGGCCCAATAATAAAGAAGAGATGTAAAAGTGTAGTCATGTACAGCGTGCACTGGATGGGTGACCCTGAAGGGACAGGCGGTGTTAACACAGCTCCGAGCCTGACTTGACGTGCCTCGGCTTTCTGTGTGGAGCCCAGCATGCTGCCTTGCATGTATGGATTGTCCTCATTTTCAGATATCGGGTTTCAGGGTCTTGGCCGTTGGACAGAAATGCAGAAATTAAGTTGACATTATACGGACACAGAGGTTACAGGAAGTTGAGACGGTGTTCTTTTCTTTACAGGGCTGAATAGAAATGATCCCCCAACCCCTAAGATAACAGCCTCCATCTGGACATGGATGGATGAGGGCTGGCAGGGCGGAGCTTCACTCCCCGTCAGCGGCAGGCGAGTGAAATCCACCTATGAGCCGACAAGTGGCTGGAAATGAATTACATTCATGCTGTCCTCGGGCGAGGGAGCGATTCTACAGCTGAGCAACAGCTACAGCTACAGCTGAGCAAAATGTGAAGTGGGCTGTGTGTGTGTGGGTCAGATATGTAGAAAGACAAATTCAAGTTTAGGGGTTTGGCTGAGGCTCATGTCTGGAGTGAGCAAGAAGAGGTTCAGTTTCTTGCAGAAGACGCATTGCCTGTTGCAGGGATCGAACCTTTGACCATTTAGTCACAGGACAGTCCCCCTAACCACCAGGCCACCTTTCCACCTCATATAATAAACATTGGGTTTAATGAAACACTGCAGTTTTTTTTACTTAGTCTCCATCTTTGTCTCCCAGCCTCACTGTGGTGTTCTTCACTGTGGTGTTCTTCACTGTGGTGTTCCTCACTGTGGTGTTCCTCACTGTGGTATTCTTCACTGTGGTGTTCCTCACTGTGGTGTTCTTCACTGTGGTGTTCTTCACTGTGGTGTTCCTCACTGTGGTGTTCCTCACTGTGGTGTTCTTCACTGTGGTGTTCCTCACTGTGGTGTTCCTCACTGTGGTATTCCTCACTGTGGTAGTCTTCACTGTGGTGTTCCTCACTGTGGTGTTCTTCACTGTGGTGTTCCTCACTGTGGTGTTCTTCACTGTGGTGTTCTTCACTGTGGTGTTCCTCACTGTGGTGTTCCTCACTATGGTGTTCCTCACTGTGGTAGTCTTCACTGTGGTGTTCCTCACTGTGGTGTTCTTCACTGTGGTGTTCTTCACTGTGGTGTTCCTCACTGTGGTGTTCCTCACTGTGGTGTTCTTCACTGTGGTGTTCCTCACTGTGGTGTTCCTCACTGTGGTATTCCTCACTGTGGTAGTCTTCACTGTGGTGTTCCTCACTGTGGTGTTCTTCACTGTGGTGTTCCTCACTGTGGTGTTCTTCACTGTGGTGTTCTTCACTGTGGTGTTCCTCACTGTGGTGTTCCTCACTATGGTGTTCCTCACTGTGGTAGTCTTCACTGTGGTGTTCCTCACTGTGGTGTTCTTCACTGTGGTGTTCTTCACTGTGGTGTTCCTCACTGTGGTGTTCCTCACTGCTCTCCCCAGAGATCACCTGTCAATCAAACAGTGTGTCCAGTACTGTGACGTCTTTCTCCTTGGATTTTCTGTTGATGGAGTTTGAGTTCCTGTAGGTGGCGTTCTTTTGTAGAGATCAGAAAGATAGTAGTAAAACATTTATTGATATGAAAATGTCACTGATTATTACGTTGATGACTCTCCTCTCCTCACCTCAATTGAGGAATTTTAAGTTTAAGTTTAATGATAATTAAATGATTATAAAATTATTATATTATTATATTACATTATATAACAACCAATCAGAGTGATCCAGTCTCTGCCTGCTGTGACGGAGCGGAGGCTGACAGACCGCTGCTTTAAGAAAGAACGCATTAACATGAATAGTGCAAGATGCGATTTCCGCTGAGGCCTTGTGTGTGTGTGTGTGTGTGTGTGTGTGCGTGTGTGTGTGTTTTGAGGAGGTTGTTCTTTGCAAGAGCGAACCCACTGGCCTCACTCCCTACAGGGCGACTGGGTATCAGATGCAACACACACACGCATACACACATGCACACACACACATACACACATATACACAGATATACAAACACACACACACACACACACACACACACACACACACACAGTTTTCTACTTTGTGAACTTTACTCTTTTATTTCCTGGATGGACCCGGGGGGGTGGTGTGTGTGTATGTATGTGTTAATTTGTGTATGTGTGTGTGTGTGTGTGTGTGTGTGTGTGTGTGTGTGTGTGTGTGTGTGTGTGTGTGAAACCTGAGCAAGTCAGAAGAGAAAACAAAGGCTAGAATAAAAAGATGATATGAGTGGAAAACGACTGGAGAGGACGGTCTCGTCGAACAGCTCCGTCCCAATAAATGGATATTTTCCGCCACACTGGCCCACCTCCGTTTAACTGGTGATCCTATTAGATCCTGAGTAAATTTCAGGCGTCGTAACCCCCGGCTACTGTAACAAGCCCCTCAGGTCCCGTACAGATATGCGCATCCTTCCTCGTGCTCTGCTGGATCCATCACGCTCTGCGTCCGTGGGGCGCCTCGTTCTTTAGCTAGCAGCTCGTAGCACTAGACCGATGCTCCTGCTGCTGCAGAACGACACCTGAAACCCCAGAGCTGAAACATGTCCAAGCTGTCGGCGCTGTGTTGTGCTGAACATGAACACACTCTCCTTTGACAAAAAAAAACAGAAGAAGAAGAAGCCAAAGGATCCTGGTGGACACACAGCGCTACTCCTTGTCGACAGCATTATCCCGTCTGTGGTGTCATGCTCTTCATGGTAAAGCTGACGAAGGCACACACTTTGTACGCACAATGTCGTGAGTTTGAATCCTGATCATTTCCATCCACCATATACTATGTAGGAGAGAGAAAAAGTCACAAAAAACATCTTTAATTTTCTTATATTTAATGATGGAAAATAGATAAATAAAAAAATATATAAAAATAAAACAGGGAAAAAGCCTGCTGGTGTGGTACACTTCTCCACAAACCACCTGTTTTTATTTTTGTGTCAGCCTGTCAGCCATTTTGACTTTTTCATATTAACGTTATTATGGTAAAAACTAATACCTCTGTAATGTCAACAGGCTTACGGAGTGGATCTACCCAGCTCCCAGCTCCAGGCTAACAGGCCCCTTGGGTACCATATCAAACTGTTACAGCACATCCTCCTCTTTACTTTCTGTTGGACTCATCACAGCATGAGAACGACTGACAGACTACTAGTCAGTTACACAGACAGACAGACAGACAGACAGACAGGAAGACAGACAGAAAAGCAGGTAACAGAAAGACAGCATGCAGGCTCCTGTGTTTTCTGTTGAACCCATCACTGTTAAAAACATCACATGCAGAGCCTACTGCATGTGCATGTACTGTGTGTGTGTGTGTGTGTGTGTGTGTGTGTGTGCGTGTGCGTGTGCGTGTGCGTGTGCGTGTGCGTGTGCGCAGCCTGTTTTGGTCTCAGAGTATAAGTGGTGTTGACAACTGGGCTAATGGAGGGGAGGACCGTGGAGACATGGTGTGATTACAAACCCAGAACTCTTCTCCTCCTCCTTCCACCTCCTCTCTTCCTCTCCCCACAACACTCTCTCCTTCTCTTTCAGAGTCGAAAGAGACAAGGAGAGACAAATAAGGAGAAAGGAGGAGAGAGAGAGTGATAGAGAAAGAAAGACAAACAGTGTTGTGTCTCTTTTCCCCCCAGCTACATCTCTATAGAGACCAGAATGAAAAACACAGTTGAGAGATAGAAAAAAAGAGATGGATGAAGAGAGAGAGAAATAGAGGAAAAGATATGAGAGAAAGAAGGGTTCCCTCTCTCTACCTCCTCAGCTGAGAAAAGGAAAAGATTGAGACAAAAAAGTGTTATTATGGTCTAATATGGTTTATAATTCTATTTCCTTTACTTTATAATGTTTTTGCTGTATTGTCTTTATTTTATATAATAATATAAAATAATAAATAAATCTAAATTAATCTAAATCTAAGTGGAAGTTTACCAAGACCGCCTCCTGGTTTACTAGCGGCTAGGTGGCTAGTGTGATTTTCCATAGACAAGACGGTTGACATGTCTCATATCAACTAACCAAAGCAACAGATTGCGTTGAAATCATCTTGCAGCACATAAGGAATTACCAGAGGAACATGTTTTGGTAACTTTTGAGGACAAAGGCTTGTGTACAGTTAGGGTGAATCCCAATTCACCCCTTGGCCCTACCCCTCCGTTTTGCATGTTCACGTGAAGGGGTAGGGCTGTCCCAATACTCTATTTTCCAAGGGGTAGGGCCAAGCCGAAGGGGTTTGTAGCCCTTCAAACGGAGATTTTTCAGAGGCACACTTCAAACCAAGGGCTACCCAGAATGCCCTGCAAATCTCTGGAAGTAACAGGAAGATCATGGGGACCACTACGCTACCATCCGCAGTGAACCACAAATGTAGTATTTTCTTCGTTAATAAAGATTAAAAAAATATTCCAACCGTGGTATTATCTTAGTTTAATGTCGTTTCAATGTATTATGGACCGTTTCTTTATAAAAAGCATAACAAAAAAATCGCTAATATGCCGATGTCTCTACTTCGTTAGTTAGTTACGTTACAACATTGTTTTAGGCTGATTTGTGCATGACAGTCCCGCATTTTGACATATTTACATGTCGCATTTCCCCCTTTGATGGTATATGATGAAATATAACTAAAGTCCAGCAGCGAAGTTGCTGCACTTGTTACGGCTCCTCTAATATCAGTGCAGACTGGCAGGGTAACGGTAGGAGCGGCTTGCTAGACTACAGAGCACCGCTAACGCTATTCTGTCATGAAGTGGACTGGTAATGAAGCAGTGGTCTTTTTTATTTGATGACTTGTTTGATCGATTGGTAGCGTGAAACGTATAAGTTGTGAACGAATCGCGAGCGTCCATGCTTTTCTATCTCCATCAGATGAACAGCAAATGTCACTGTGATAATACCATTGTTGCCATAGTAATCTCCGACAACAAACTCGTCCCGTCTGCTTATTGATGACGTATCAGCGTCGAAGTGCGATCCCAATACTTAGGGAGATATTTTCTAGCCCTACCCCTTGGCCCTCAGTAGCGAGGGCCAAGGGGTAGGGCCAAGCCGAAGCCGTAGGGGTACAAATAAGCATTGAGATAGGGCCTTAGCGTGCTAGTAGCTAACTAGCTAGTAAGCTAGCTAACATCCCTTTTTTGGTCCATTTTCATGGGGATTTCCTGTAAATACAACCCTGTATACACTGCAGGGAATCCACTGATGTCAACATGATAAAACATCAAAATGATCAGTTATACTCACAGTAATACAATCAACTACTACTTACAAAAAAAGTGAGTATATGTCTGCTGCACATCATTTATGGTTGATTTTAAATTCAGAAATCAAAATGATTTTGGGTGTGGCCGTTCCAACAACGTGAACACTTCCAAGTTGTAGCAGCGACATTGACGTGAACGCGACGTTATTATGGGGAACGACTAGTTATTTTTGATAGTTCACTATACATTTTTCTCATTTCCAAATTGCCAAAGATATCATCAACATTGCTCACATAGTTTTATTCAAACGGTTTATTGATGAACATAATCAGATATGGATTATGTTAATTTGCCCACATACACACACACACACACACACACACACACACACATACTCATCTGTATGAGTGTATTGCAATGTGTGTATTTGGAATGTACAGATGTGTGTTTTTGCAGGTTTGTGCTATGCTAACACTATGTGTGTTGGAAAGCATTGATGTTTGTATCTTGGAGAAGACAGTCGTGTGTGTGTGTGTGTGTGTGTGTGTGTGTGTGTGTGTGTGTCCATGTCCAGATGTTTGTATCTCCTTAGGAAAAGAGAGATGTATGCTGTGTGTGAGAGAGTTTATGTCAATAGATTTAGGAGATTAAGTTACTTTAGAGCCTTTTAATCTCGACTCTGTCTTGGCCTGAACACACAGGAACCCTGGATATCACTACATAACACAACACACAGCAGGGAGAGGGGGATGAGGTTGAACGAGAGAAAGGCCGAGAAAGACGTGAAAGATAAAGAGAAAG
>JAXDDW010000143.1:957500-1087730 GCA_034670385.1 Hoplostethus mediterraneus
GGTGTGTTATGTGCGGTTGCTTGGTTGCAGTGTTAGTGTTGGCATCATGACCGGCGTTTTTCCCCAGACTGGATCCGGACCCCAAACTGGGTCAGGGTGATGTTGGAAGGGTTCAAACGACCACATGTGATGTATCGGCAATGTTGCGGGTCCAGATCCTGGTCAAGGCATCCACCCTGCTGAAGTGTCCTTGAGCAAGACACTGGATCCCTCCCAGCTCTAGGTAGCTGGTCCTGACCGTTGACCTCCCTGTGTCCCCTTTGGAGATCAATAGTATCAAAACATCTCGATGCCACCTCACTTCCATAATTCAGCGTTTTTCCAGTTGAACCACGTCGTTGGGGCGGGAGTTGTCACAAATTTTAGGTTCTTCAAAACGCCATCAGGACCAAATACGGTGTTTAGGAAGGAAACTATCTATCTATCTATCTATCTATCTATCTATCTCTCTCTCTCTCTCTCTCTCTCTCTCTCTCTCTCTCTCTCTCTCTCTCTCTCTCTCTCTCTCTCTCTCTCTCTCTCTCTCTCTCTCTCTCTCTCTCTCTCTCTCTCTCTCTCTCTCTCTCCAGAGATGCTGGTATTCTGTTTCCTGTTTGTGAATGTTTGAGAGAAAGGGACGTTGTGTTTTTCAGTGTGTGTGGTGTGTGTGTGTGTGTGTGTGTGTGTGTGTGTTGAGTAGATGGAATGACTGTAAACAAAGACAACAAAGTCATCTGCCACTGGTACCAAGTCTAACAAAACACAATGAACAAGAGTTTAGATGACCGTTTTACAGTCTGGCAGTAGAATCCAACAAAGAAACCAAATGATTACTGGTCGAAACAGGAAGTCTGTATCTGACCCGGGACGTGAACTCTGGACCTTCACATTAAAAGCTCCATCGTCTGATTCAGGTTCTGTTGCATCAAAATAAAACCATTGTGTTTGCGTGCATGTAGTCCATATGCATCATGTTAGGGGATACATTATGTGTTAGTGCATGAATGAGTCTGTATATGTGTGTGTGTGTGTGTGTGTGTGTGTGTGTGTGTGTGTGTGTGTGTGTGTTTCAGGCTGGTTCTGTCTTAATGGCTCCCAGAGATGATGGCACCCTGTTTCCTGTTTGTGAATGTTTGGGAGAAAGGGCGGTTGTGTTTGAGGTCGGTTTCTGTGTCAGTGTGTTGGTGAGTGGACGGAGTGACCGTGAGAAACAGACAACAAAGTGGTTTGACGCTGGCAGCAGCTGCCTCACAGACGGTAAAAACAAAGATACAATATGGGAAGACTATTTTGACTCTGACTTCTCTCGCCCGCTGGATGTTGACGGACTTTTCTGTCTTTCTCTCATTTGTTTCGTCTCCTTCCTTTCGCTCCTTCCTCCATCTCTCTTGCTCTGGCTATCCCCTCTATCTCTTCCACTTTATTTCTCTCTCTCTCTCTCCCTCCCTCTCTCTATCTCTCTCTCTCCCTCTCTCTCCCTCTCTCTCTCTCCCTCCAGGATGTCGGTGAAGCTGCGATTCGACTCTCCCTCAGACGGAGGCTTGATCCACAGGAGCCGCTCCTTTACCGGATTCAGCTCTCTGACTGGACGACAGCGGTGAGTGACAGGCTGCGACGACCAATGACGATGATGATAATAATAATAATAATAATAATATAATAATAATAATAATAATAATAATAAGGAGCAGCTCAGTTACTTTAAACAGATTCAATATTAAAGAGAAGACAAAGACACCACGCCTGCACCACAGATCCACCCAGGCCACCAAGGGATGCAGCTAATTGGCTGACGTTGCTATTTGTTAGCACACTAGAAAATGTGATTGTAATGTAATGAAGTCAAAGTCAGAGATTACGCTTCACTGAAACAGACAAACCACTCTCACAAACCACCAAGTCACATTTCTTTCAGTGTGATTGATTTGTGTAGTGAGTGAGTTAACGATAGATAGACAGACAGACAGACAGACAGACAGACAGACAGACAGACAGACAGACAGACAGATAGATAGATAGATAGATAGATAGATAGATAGATAGATAGATAGACCAATACCATTACCGGTTAAACTTGTAGTTGAAGCTCCGTTGGTTAACCCCTCCGCCGAGGTACGCGCCTGCGCCTCATTGACGGGGTGACAGTGAACGCACCACAGGGACGTCAGCCGTCGGTCCCACATGAGAGACAGAGAACAAAATGTCATGTTAAAAAACTCAGGAGCACAGCACTGGAATGCACTTCCTGTGTGTGTGTGTGTGTGTGTGTGTGTGTGTGTGTGTGTATGTGTGTGTGTGTGTGTGTGTGTGTATGTGTGTGTGTGTGTGTGAGAGAGAGAGAGAGTGTGAGAGAGTGTGAGAGAGATAAACAGACAGAGAGAAAACAAGGGGGAGAGAGGGAAGAAACATACACACACACACATGCCTACACTCATGCTTTCACATATTGATGCTCACACACACTCAAAACACACACACACACACACACAAATGCAATCTCTCTCTTTCACATGCACAAACATTCACACAAACAAACACACACACTGTCTCTTTCACACACACATATGCTCTCACACACACACACACACACACACACACACACACACACACACACACACACACACACATGCTTTATCTCTTTCAAATGCAACCACACACATATTTACACACATTCTCTCACTCACACTCACACACACACACACACACATTCTTGAGAGTCCCCTTCCCGACCCTGACAGCCTGTAACAGTGTGGTCTCCGTGACTCTTTGTCACGTTGCTTTGATGGTGACATGAACATGACAGAAAGGCGCCGTAAACAAGACATGAACATGACAGAAAGGCGCCGTAAACAAGACATGAACACGCCACGCGGCTGGGGGCGGAGCCAAACAGGAAACACGCTAGTAACGCTTCATAACTTCACTAGTGCAACCAGAATCTCTGAACGGCTGAAACAGAGCTTTGCTTGTTTGTGTGAAGGGAGAAAAGGCTGATTTAAGGCGAGGACAGACATGGATGGATGCGCACACACACACACACACACACACACACACACACACACACACACACACACACACACACAGTATGTCAAATCATTTCCATGCAGGCTGAGAGAAGTGACACCTACTCTTAAAAAATGATTGACAGGACAAAATATGAAACTGTAAAAGGATAGTTGGTCTTCCAGTTGGATCCTCTGAGTTTTAGATACTGAATGATGAACTTCAGGTGATGTTTTCTTTTCCAAAATGACACTGAACTCTTCAAAGTACTGATCAGGTACCTGAAGTATTCTACCAGTCAACTAGTTCACTGTAGAAGAGTAGTAGACCAACTCTCACCTCCAAAAGTCTTCCCATCTTCCCTTCTCTCATTTGGTCCTTCTCATTCCTGTCTCCTCTTTCTCTCTCTCTCTCTCTCTCTCTCTCTCTCTCTCTCTCTCTCTCTCTCTCTTTCTCTCTCCAGGCCCTCCTCTGTTCGCAACTCTCTTCGGTCCAAAGCGATGGCCGGAGGTAAATCTCCCAGGGTGCACCTGTCTCCCAGCAGAGTGGGAGGAGCTCATCAGCCAGAGCAGGTAGACAGGATCTTCCAGGCGCTACGCAAAGGGCTCAAGTATGTATACTAGTAGTGGTGTAAAGTATTTATACTAGTAGTGATTTGAAGTGTGTATACTAGTAGTGATGTGAAGTATTTATACTAGTAGTGATGTGAAGTATGTATACTAGTAGTGATGTGAAGTATTTATACTAGTAGTGATTTGAAGTATTTAGTAGTGATTTGAAGTATGTATACTAATAGTGATGTGAAGTATGTATACTAGTCGTGATGTAAAGTATTTATACTAGTAGTGATTTGAAGTGTGTATACTAGTAGTGATGTGAAGTATTTATACTAGTAGTGATGTGAAGTATGTATACTAGTAGTGATGTGAAGTATTTATACTAGTAGTGATTTGAAGTATTTAGTAGTGATTTGAAGTATGTATACTAGTCGTGATGTGAAGTATTTATACTAGTAGTGATGTGTAGTATGTATACTAGTAGTGATGTGAAGTATTTATACTCGTAGTGATGTGAAGTATGTATACTAGTAGTGAAGTATGTATACGAGTAGTAATGTGAAGTATGTATACTAGTAGTGATGTGAAGTATGTATACTAGGAGTGATGTGAAGTATGTATACTAGGAGTGATTTGATACTAGTAGTGATGTGAAGTATTTATAACAAGTAGTGATTTGAAGTATGTATACTAGTAGTGCTCTGAAGTATTTATACTAGTAGTGATTTGAAGTATGTATACTAGTAGTGCTCTGAAGTTTACTTTATACTAGGAGTGATGTGAAGTATTTATATGAGTAGTGATGTGAAGTATTTATACTAGTAGTGATTTGAAGTATGTATACTAGGAGTGATGTGAAGTATGTATACTAGGAGTGATTTGAAGTATGTATACTAGTAGTGATGTGAAGTATTTATACAAGTAGTGATTTGAAGTATGTATACTAGTAGTGATGTGAAGTATGTATACTAGTAGTGGTCTGAAGTATGTATACTAGTAGTGGTCTGAAGTATTTATACTAGTAGTGATTTGAAGTATGTATACTAGTAGTAAAGTGAAGTATTTATACTAGTAGTGATGTGAAGTATGTATACTAGTAGTGATGTAAAGTATTTATACTAGTAGTGATTTGAAGTATGTATATTAGTAATGATGTGAAGTATTTATACTGGTAGTGATGTGAAGTACAACTAGTTCAGGTAGGGGGAGTGGGAGGGGAAGCTGGTCCCACTGCACCCCAGCACAGTTTGAAACACAACCTGTAAATGTTGCTGATGTCACTTCCTGTAGGGAGTACCTGGAGGGCCACCAGGCAGAAATGGACTTCCTGTCTTCACAGCAGAGAGAGACGAAGAGGAACTCCAGACTGGTGAGGAGAGAGAGATCATGAATCTGTGCATTTGTGTGTGTGTGTGTGTGTGTGTGTGTGTGTGTGTGTGTGTGTGTATGCTATCTTTTGTCTATGTAGTAGATAATGTGTATGTGTGTGTTGTGATGATGATGACATGACCTTGTCTTTTCTCCACTTCCAGGCCTTTCTCTACGACCTGGAGAAGGTAATCTGACTCATACACACTTCTTACACACTTATTTCTCCCAGGAGATCCAGATTTTTTATTCTCATCTTTCTTGCAATCGAACCCAAACTGATTTACAGAGGCTAGTGTGTAAGACTGATCGGATAACAAAACAAAACAAGTTTTCAGAAAACAAACGATATAAGAAAATGTTTCTGCTTTCATAGGAAATCAGAGCGCTGGAGAGGTACATACGGAGACTGGAGTTTCAAATCAGCAAGGTAACAAACTCACTGCTGTGTGTGTGTGTGTGTGTGTGTGTGTGTGTGTGTGTGTGTGTGTGTGTGTGTGTGTGTGTGTGTGTATGTGTATGTGTATGTGTATTTATATACTCATGTGCAGCTCACAAGGATAGAAAGATGAAGAAAATCCTTCAAGGTGGTTCTCACTTCTTTAAAAGGCTATTTTATTTTGTTTTTTTGGGGTTAAGGGTTAAAGTCAGTTTAGGGTTAGGACTTGGGTCTGGGGTTAAGGTTAATTTTTATAGCTTTACAATATTTTGATGGGTAAACATAGCTAGCTCTCAAACACTAATTAGGTAGCTGTAATCAAACAGAAACAGAAAAGAAGTAATAAAATGACTTCAGATCTTCTCATCGACTCCAGCGATGGATGCAACCTTTCTGAGACTTTTACTCCTGAGATCTTTTCAGATGAAAGTTGTAGGGAACGGGGAAGCTTTGAACTCTTGGCAGACAGAACTATTGTTCATGGAGTGAACTCTGATTGGCTCCTGACAGCCGACGACCGGGGAAAATTCAGCCACGGACAACGTCTCTTGGCTGCCAAGCTTGTTTACCATCACGCAGGAGTCCCCCGGCCGCTCTGTCGGAGGAGAACGGACTTCTGCTGACTTGTTGACCACTGTGTGAGGGCATGGTCTGTCTGTCTGTTTGTCTGTCTGTCTAGGTGGAGGAGCTCTATGAGACGTATTGTATCCAGTGGAGGTTGTGTCAGGGAGCGGTCAACATGAAGAGAGCCTTCTCCCTGTCCCCCTCCACCCGAGCCTCCAGAGACAGTCTACTGGAGCTCAACCGCAACCACAGACACAGCCTGCAGGTAGGCCCGGGTGTGTGTGTGGGTGTCTGTGTGTGTGTAATTCACAACATATTTATCAGTGTACAAGAAAAAAAAGAGACCCAAGACACTCCAATAACCAGTTAAAAGGTCTTTATTCTATCTGGCTTGTCATAGTTAAGTTAAAATCATAGTTGAGTTAAAACTGCCCCCTGGAGTGCGCTACAATCTATAAAATTAAAAAATCTACACCCACCTTATAAATACAGCTTCTGTTCTTATGTTGGAAAATGTTTTTAAAAGTCATGTTATAACATATTAAATTCCATCCATCCATCCATTATCTATCACTGCTTATCCTGTTCAGGGTCATGGCTGGAGCCTATCCCAGCTGACATTGGGCAAAAGGCAGGGTACATCCTGGACAGGTTGCCAGTCCATCACAGGGCCAACACATAGAGACAAACAACCATTCACGCTCACATTAATACCTACGGGCAATTTTTAGCGTCACCAATTATCCTAAGCCGCATGTTTTTGGACTGTGGGAGGAAGCCGGAGAACCCGGAGGGAACCCACACAGGGAGAACATGCAAACTCCACACAGAAAGGCCCCGGTGGTGGAATTGAACCCAGAACCTTCTTGCTGTGAGGCGACAGTGCTAACCACTACACCACTGTGCCGCCTACATATTTATTTGAATAATTTATTTGAATAATTTATTATCTTAGTGAAATTGACTCTTTCAAGTCCAAAATTTTTAGCTCACAAATTTGACATTTGCCACATGTTTTTATGTGTAAAATGTGAGCAGGTTACACTAACCATTGGTCTGCCATGACCTGACCATGTGTGCAGCAGACAGAGGTCAAGGAGGGCTAAAACACAAGTAAACACAGTCACACATGACATCATCTACTGCTTGATGTATGACCAAAAGGCATCAGGTCTCCCTCTCCAAACAGCTCAGATGAGGTGTAGGGTTGTTTTGTTAAAGTACAACTAACACAGTCTAACAAGCTTATCATCAAGGAATTTCACCATTCTTTGTACTTTGACGTTGTTGCAGAGGAAAATGCAGCAAACTTGCTGACATTGGATTTCTCTAAGTCCAGTTTCCCATCACTAGTGACCTGAAAGTACAATACAAATAAAGTCTGATTTGACCCCTGTCAGAAATAACCTCACTGTAGCCATCTGTGTAACAGACAGACCATGTTTCTGTTCCTCCTCCACCAATTCAGGGTCATTCCACTTGCTGAAGAGGAACTGTTCACAATTGTGTTATAGTGCTGAGCAGTTTGAGTCTTTTTGGTGATTCCTTCATTTCCAGTCAGTAACTAAATGAATGAGGTCTTCATAACTGCCCTGTGTGCCTTATCAACTGTTAATAAGTACTGTTCCCCCTTTAGACCAATAGAGGGCACTAGTATTGTGAGGGAGTCACATGGCATATCATATTTCATTTTATTCATTTTATTATTTCATCATTACATTTTTAAATGGTAAAGGGTTTTATTTTGAAGAGTTTTTAATTGTAGTGGTTGTCTTACTTGTCTATTGTATAAGGTGAGAGAAGCAGTATAATAATAATTGTATTGTGTTTTTTATTGTATTGGTGTGTGTGAAAGACGGAAATGCAAAGTACATGGGATTTTTATTTAGGATGAATTGTAATATGTCTTGAGACAAATTAATTTATTAAATTAAATTAATTAAATTTAAAAATTAAAAAAATTAAAAAATTAAATTAATTAAAATGTAAGATAGAAACTGAATCAAACCATTCAGTCATGCTGCATGAATCCTATCAAAGCTGTAAGAATTAGTCTGCAGTTACTTTGAGAAATTGTTGCAAAAAACAAACATAGGGCAAAAAATGTAATGATGCTGGATTAAAAAGTGTAACTGAAACCAAAGAAACCAAATCGGTGATACCCTGGAAGCCTGATGGAAGCTGAATGAAGGCAGTCATCCACAGGAAATAAACAGAGGAGATGCTGTATGAATGCTTTATAATGGCCTTGCATTCTTTAATGCTGCAAAACCAAACAGATTTGAGAACATTGGACTCCACCATGTGAATAATCACAGGGAAAATCTAAATGCTGAGTAACTGAAACACAGAATAGGCCAGCCACTTATCCATCAACTCCACACAGCACTGGCCAACCAACGCTTCTAATGACTGTAACCCCAGCCAGATGTAGTAATGCGGTATGAGTGATGGTCCCAGGGTGATTTTCATGGCTAAGGGTCATTAACAGACAACTGAAGACTCTTTCATTCTCTCTCGTCTGTAACAGTGCTGAACAACCCTCTGACTCTCAAACATACCCAAACCTCTTTCACATTACTTTTCCTCGTTTTCTCTCTCCTATTTCCCCCTCTCTTTCTTTATCTGTCTTTCACATCGCCATCCATTCTCTTTTTGTCTGTTTCAGTATTTCTCTCGCTCACATTTTCTTCCTTCTCCTCCTATCTTCCACATGGTCATTCATTATGTTTCTCCCCCTCTCACACATACATTAGCCACATGCACACAAACAGCATGGAATGAGTTTCACGACCAAATGAATGACCTTTGACACTTCCAGAGAAAGGTCAAGAACTCTGGCTGCAATACTAGCCTCTGTGTATGTCTACATGACCACACACACACACACACACACACACACACACACACACACACACACACACACACACACACACACACACACACTCACACACTAAATAGTCTGCCTCTTCTAAGGTCTGTATATTTGAGGTTCATGGAGGTACTGTCAGACTTGATGAACACTTTATGAAGGGGTTCCTCAAGGAACCTGCCTGGGTTCCCCTATGGTTGCATCAAGAAACCAAAGGTTCTTCAAACCCCTTTTACTTTTTCAAGCTTTCTCATAGACACCTCACCAGCTGTCTGACCCGGACAGCTCAGCCGGTAGAGCGTGAGACTCTGTAGGTTCGATCCCCACATAGTGTGTGGCTTTGGATAAAAGTGTCTATTAAATGACTGTAATTTAACATGTTGCAAGGATCAAGCTGCCTAGTGCAGCTTCAGAAAGCCTCGGTTCAAGCCGCCATCTTGGCAAACATCTGCCTTCTGAAGTGTCCTTGAGCAAAACACTAAATCCCTACCAGCTCCAGGATGCTGTTCTGTAGCTGACCTCTGACCTCCCTGTGGAGGGAAGACAAGCAAAAAGACAAATTGCTCCCTCTGAGTATCACAATAAAAGTGTCCCTCTAAAGATTTATTTCCTTTTCAAATTCCACTGTTACTCATTTGTTTCTCCTCAGGATATGTCGGTTATGGAAGGAGAATTGGAAATCCTTCTGGGTGAGCTGCACATCAAAATGAAAGGTACACACACACACACTACACCCAATGTATCTCCAACAGATTCCATATACATGCAGTTACAGGTTTACAGGTTACCGGTGACACGCTGTCTACCACGTCTTTAACATGTGTTTTCACTTGCAGGGCTGATCGGCTTTGCTAGGCTCTGCCCTGGAGACCAATATGAGGTGAGAAAAGAAAGAAATATGTAACTTTGCTGGAGACTTTTTAGCACACACACACACACACACACACACACACACACCAGCCTGATGAGCATGATGTCATAAAATGTGAATATGCTCTTTGAGTGAGAGGAATACGTTTCCCCACCAAGAAAAGTTTACGTGGAGGAGACATGACTAGAAACAGGAAGTAGTTTGACATTGAATCAGTGCTCTGGAAAGTAAAGGTGTGGAGGTTGCGGGGGGGGGGGGGGGGGGTGGACGGTTCAGTTCACAACTCATGACAAGTTTTCTACTGGGAGGAAAGTTTTCATCTTCAGCAAAAGTTTTTCTTTGACACCATGAAGCTCCTGCTGTCTGTCAAACTTCTCTGGATAAATAAAAGTAAAAACAATGACCAGGCGTTCCTCAGAGAGGTTATTTAAATATAAACAGTAAAATATTTAACAACACTTGACTTTGCAATGGTTTTATTCCAGTGTATTAACCTGTGGTAAAGTATTGTACCAATAATACTGTCAGTAACTAACTAACTAACTAACTAGCTATCTCACTCACTAGCTAAATAACAATCTCACTAGCTAACTAACTCACTCGCTCACTCACTAACTAGCTAGCTAGCTAACTAACTCACTAACTCACGAATTAACTAACTCTAGTGAGTTATGGCCTGTGGTTGATGATGTCATATATGACCAGGTTGTGGTGCGACTGGGCCGTCAGCGTTGGAGGATCAGGGGGAGGATCCAATCAGACGACAGACAGTCCTGGGAGGAAGAAGAGATGGTCTTCCTCCCTTACATACATCACAACTTTGAGATCAAGGTGAGGACGCATCTAGGCCTGGTTCATCTCGCACCAGGGATCGTTGTATCACATCCAGTTTGTCGGTATGATGAGGCATTACCAGGACGGGTCCAAATCAATGAAGACGACGTTGGTTATGATTATTGGTAAAATAGTGGATGAAATTTGATACTGTGTCTGTTCATGAAGGCCCTAGTGAAGACAAGAGAAATATGATGTCATCAGTGCTCCCTTCTCTTCACGATGAGCTGAAACTTGAGCCAGAATCTTTCTTAGTCTTCATGTTTTATGGGCTCCACGCTCTCAAAACTGACCCATCGAATCCCTTCTCCTTTCAGGTGACAGAGGCGAAGGGTTTGGGTTGGCCGCTGGTTGGCATGGTAACGTGTGCGAGCGCAGACTTCTTCGCGGCGAGGCCGCAGCTGATGTTGGTAGACATCACTGAGCTGGGAACCCTCAAACTACAGCTGGAAGTCACCTGGAAGTAAGGACACACACGGACACACACACACACACACACACACACACACACACACACACACACACACACACACACACACAGAAAGCTGATAGACAATAAAGTTGAGTTGAATTGAGTTGAGTTGAGTTGAGCTGAGCTGGATTGTGTCTCCTCGTCCACTAGCTCATCCTTGACGTGACGTGGTCACGTTTGACGTGACCACGTGCGACTCCTCGTCCTGCCCTGCAGCCAGGCTGTCTGTGATTCAGATGAATGACATGTGCAGCTGGTCCTCGGGCTGATCAAATAACCCAGATGATGACACACTTTTCTCTCGTACGGCGATGAGAAACCCAGGAGGGACGGAGAGGGAGTGAGATACTGTCTGGAGAAAGTGGGATTGATGGAGAGAGAGAGGGAGGAGAAACGAGTATTGTCCCCCCTCTCTTCTTTTTTGTGCCTTGTTTTCTCTCAAACTCAAATTCAGAACTCCAAACTGGCAGGACTGTGGGTTTTCACCACGCCGTCGCAGCATCAAAACAAGCTGAGGCGGCAAATAACGACATATAAACAACAAGTGAAGTTACATTCAGTCTCATTTAATCTGTTGTTGTTGTTTTCTTCCTTCTCTGCCTCTCTCTCTCGCTCTCTCGCCCCCGCCACCACCTCTAACCTGAGCCAGCTGTCGTTGAAAAGCTGATTGAATACAGAGCATACATCACACACACACACGCACACACACACTCTCTGCTGTGGCCTTGCACCATGACCGATCACATTTCAGGGTTTAGAGAAGCCAGGTGGAGGACGTTTCATGGATTCTCCCTGGAGAGATGGAAAATCAACCTCACACACACACACACACACACACACACACACACACACACACACACACACACATACACACATACACACAGACTTTCATACACACAGGGACACAACAACAACAGCACACGTCATCATGTTTAGCCCCTAAATGAGCCACATTCAGGGACTTCTACTAGAGTCGGTTCCTTATAGACCCCTTTTCAGTTAGTAAACATGATGACGTTTTTTTGTGGGCGGAGCTTAGGTGGAGGCAGAACCCGGCGTTAACCAGGTTAGCCAACAACGCTGGCTAGCAATTTTCGTTGGCTTGTTTTTAACATGGCTGAAGAAAATAACGCTATATCTGAATATTTACGGTCACTCACTCTCCAGGACCGCGAGTGTTACTTGAACAAGTTAACATTAACTAACCAACCTAATGCGTTACAGCAGGGGTGCCCACACTTTTTCGGCTTGCGAGCTACTTTTAAAATGACCAGGTCAAAAAGATCTACCTACATTAAAAATGCTAAACACACACACACACACACACACACACATATATATATATATATATATATATATATATACACTGAGTATACTTTATATATACAATATATGTTGGTTTACACTGCATAACTGCAACTAATGTAACCCTTGGTATTACACATAAAAATTGACAGCAGTAATGCACATATGTGACAAACAGTGATGTAACCATCAATATTGCACACAAGTGACAGGACTAATTGGAACATTCAATACATTTATAGTTCCTACATTACTCTGACGACTTGCACTGAATGGAGTCAGCCAGGGTTGCATAGACCGGACAGTAGCTGCTGGTAGCTAGTCTCAAGCAGGCTTCCAAATGATCATCAGTCATGGTGGAACGGTATTTGGACTTAATAATCTTCATGTGGGAAAAGGCTGACTCGCATAAATAAGTGGAGCCAAATAATGCAGTCAAGAAGGTAGCACATTTCCTCATGTTTGGATACTTTTCCTCTGTGAGTAAGTTCCAAAACTGTCCATGAGCCCTGGACTTAAGCTCAATGTCAGCCTGTAGTGTCAAAATCTCATCCTCCACTGCAGACGAGTTCAGGTGAAACAGTGTTGCAATTTCTGATGATAGTGAATCAACCTCAACAGCTTCCCTATATGGGTAGCACATAAATGTAGCGACTGGCTCGAGTAAAGCAAAAGTCTTGAAACCGTTTGTCAAAGTCTGACAGACAATTTTCAATCTGCTCTGTGTAGCGCGCACTGTCACGTTGCGCACACGCTTTCCCTTGCTTCTCCAGCTCTGATGCGAGGTTTTGGAAGTTCGACAAATCGTGGCGCTGCAGCTTTGAGGACAGATGTTGCATTTTTCGTTTGAAAGCATTAACTGAGCTGATCATATTGACCACGGTTTTGTCTTTTCCTTGCAGCTCTAAATTAAGCTTATTCAACATGTTGGTCACATCGGTTAAAAATGCCAAGTCTAGCAGCCACTGATCGTCATTAAGATGCTTGCATTCTGCGGGCATGCACGGTGGAAGACTGGCCGCCCTGTACGTCAATCAAGTCGCAAATGCCATAGGAAGGAAAGATTCATTCATCCATTCATTCATTCATTTTCTAAACCGCTTAGTCCTAATGAGGGATGATAGATGATAGACTAAAATCTACATTTTTTTTTAATGTCACGCGATCTACCCGCACTACCTTTGCGATCTACCGGTCGATCGCGATCGACGTATTGGGCACCCCTGCGTTAGAGAGTTACGAGAGAAATCACCTAACGTTATTCCTCCTAGTTCCCCAATTTGTGATTAGGTGGGCATGACAAATCTTTAGACACATATCCATACCTAAAACAGACAATACTTTATTTAGCCTATGAAGTGTGCGCTGCAAACACAAGCATTTTTGATGATCACTTCAGTCCAATCCTTTCATTTTATCGCGTTTAACCATAGTTGTCTTCGATTTTTTTTACTGGCAGTGGCAGCTGGTATACGATAACATTTCAAGTTGGAGCCTCTCCTTCGATTCTGGCATCCAACAACACAGCAAGATGACATTTTGGGTGAACGGTAGCCTCTTACTCTGCTGCTCTGAGGTGATGCCTCCAATTTTGCTTTGTTTTGCCTCCAGCTAACACCGTGACGTAATCGTGATGTAGGCGCTAAAAGGGTCTATAGCACCAAAATGTCAAACTTTCTGTCCCGTTCAGCTTCACACTGCAGCACAGTGGCAATGCACCTTTTCATTGGTTGTGTGTATTATGAAGGATAAGTGATGTCACCAGCCTGTATAGTCAGGTGTGTGAAACTATCAGTCATAATTCTGCACTGTCTAAAATAAGGTCTGGAAATTGTGTTAAATTGTGATTGGTGTGTCATGTGTGTCCATGTTTCTGTATATTTGTATGTGCATCAGTGTGTTTTAATTGTGTGTGTGTGTGTGTGTGTGTGTGTGTGTGTGTGTGTGTGTGTGTGTGTGTGTTTTTCAGTCCGTTTGACAGCGGTGAGAAGATGCGCCCGGTGTCTCCCAGCAGACAGTCGTTGTCCAGCAGAAAGGGTTCGGTCTATAGCTGGACGGCACCCAGTACCCCCTCCTTCACTGAGAAATACTTTATAGTGAGTATACAGACAGGCTCTCTCACACACACACACACACACACACACACACACACCAGTTGAACAGCTGGTACACGGCATTGCCACAGCCACTGTATAACTACCCATCATGCATCTGTGGTACCTCCCCTTTACCTGTGCAGTCATGGATATCCTGCTGCAGTTTCAAATGTCTGAAAAGTTCCAGATTGTAGATTATAGCTCAATATGACCTACGACAATATTACTGTACAATTAAGTCTTCTTCTGATTGATGAAAATAGTCTGAATGTACTGAATCATTCGTCTTGGGGGCAGAGCAACAGTGGAGCGTTTACTTCATTCAGTAAAAAGTTGGACTTCCTCCTCTCTGTTGGCTACGTTTGAAGTGAATCCTCAATCACGCCCCCCCGCCCACCTGTCAATGTCGTTGCCATCGTCGTAGATTACTGCCTCTTCAACTTGAACACTTATATTTAAGATAACCTCTCTCTCTCTCTCTCTCTCTCTCTCTCTCTCTCTCTCTCTCTCTCTCTCTCTCTCTCTCTCTCTCTCTCTCTCTCTCTCTCTCTCTCTCTCTCTCTCTCTCTCTCTCTCCAGTCTATGGTGCGTCAGCTGCAGGACCCAGAAGGTTCGATGCCCTCATTGGTGTCCAGAACTCGTCCCAGCAGAGGGGGCGTGTCCCTGCTCAGCTACCTGTCCAACCCCTCCCACACCGTCGTCACACCGAACTGCGGTCCTCACAGCCCCACGACTCCGAGGTACATAGTGTCGGCTGCTACAAACATTTCTTTAAATAAAGTTTCTTGAAATAATACACTGATTGTACATGTATTAAATAATAAGGATGTTCTGTTAAAACCAAACCAAAACCCTCCATAGCTTCACACGGACGCCCAGCTACCCGTCCAGCTACCCATCCAGCCCCAGCCCCAGTCAAGGCCCCAGTCTGGGAGGAAGCCAGACTCAGCTCTCCCTGGGGGAGGAAGCATCCCTGGAGCTCCCCTCGGAGGACAGGGAGAGGAGGACGAGGGAGGAGGGGGAGGAGTGGGGAGGTATGTTGGATACTCCCTCCACGCCAGGGGAGAGCAAGACAGGTTCCCTGCTGGCCCTGCAGAGGTGAGGATGGTGGATTTACGTCTCTTTTTGTTTTGCTTTTGATTTCGATGTACAAAAAAACCTATTGGCAATCATTTAATAAAACATGAGTGTCATTTGTGTTTTTTTCATACTTATGATTCTTGCTCTAAACGTTAGTGTTAGCGTTAGAGTTAGCTAGATGACCTCTGACCCCTCTGCTGAAATGTGTACATGCATGTGAGTCTCAGAAGGTGTAAGGAAACAAAGTCCTCATCACAGTGTGCAGTATGGTGAATTATCCAATAAAATACCTGAGAAACTAAGAAACCAAATCTAAAATATATAACCAGTGATGATGTGTGTGCCCCTTGTACAGGTCCGATACCCCAGACATCCTCAGACAAAACCCAGTTGGAGAACCAGACTCTGAGCAACACCCAGGCCTCCGACGCAGCCCTGCCCCAGGAAGGGACACCGACAGCGGGCAGGTAACAAGCGCCGAAGGCCCTGAGAGAAAGGAAGTATGGATACATCAGACTGTAAACCTTCTTCTCTTCTCTACTCTACTCTACTCTATTCTACTCTATTCTATTCTATTCTATTCTACTCTACTCTCTTCTCTATTATATTATATTCTACTCTCTTCTCTTGTCTTCTCTTCTCTATTCTATACTCTATTCTCTTCCCTTCTCTTCTCTATTCTATTCTACTCTACTCTCTTCTCTTGTCTTCTCTTCTCTATTCTATTCTATTCTACTCTCTTCTCTTCTCTATTCTACTCTACTCTACTCTCTTCTCTATTCTATTCTCTTCTCAATTCTACTCTCTTCTCTTCTACTCTACTCTACTCTACTCTACTCTACTCTACTCTACTCTCTTGTCTTGTCTTGTCTTCTCTTCTCTTCTCTATTCTATTCTACTCTCTTCTCTTGTCTTGACTTCTCTATTCTATTCTACTCTATTCTCTTCCCTTCTCTTCTCTATTCTATTCTACTCTACTCTCTTCTCTTGTCTTCTCTTCTCTATTCTATTCTATTCTACTCTCTTCTCTTCTCTATTCTACTCTACTCTACTCTACTCTCTTCTCTATTCTATTCTCTTCTCAATTCTACTCTCTTCTCCTCTACTCTACTCTACTCTACTCTACTCTACTCTACTCTACTCTACTCTACTCTACTCTACTCTACTCTACTCTCTTCTTGTCTTGTCTTGTCTTGTCTTGTCTTGTCTTCTCTATTCTATTCTACTCTAACTTGGTCTTTTCTCTCCCAGGAGTCCCCAGAATGCCAGCCATCTCCTGCCACTGCCCTAACCCCACCCCCTGTCCACCCCCCGGCCCTAGAACCGTCCTCACCCCCGGTCCCCTGCTCCGGCCCCTGGGAGGCCGGGGGTGAGCGGCGCCCAGCGCAGGGCCCAGGCAGCCAGGTTGGGGGCCCTGATAGCAGAGCTGGAGAAAACCTTACAGAACCAGAGCTGCTCTGAGAAGGAGCTGAGAGCCCTGGACAACCACATACTGCACCTAGCAACCATACTGAAGGTATATCACACACACATACACACACACAGCACACAAGCAGTGTATGACATTAACGTTTTAGCTCATCTGCCAAGGGCTGGAAAACTAAAAAATGTGCAGCGTCAGGTATTGTGTCAAACATTCAATAAAGAGATTCAGAGTTTTAATTTAAGACTTAAAACTTTTATACAACTGATCTTTTTTTGTTTTCATCCTCATTTTTTTGGTGGCCTCACACCTGCTGTGTTGCTACATGGGGATAATGTTACATTTCAACTGACATGAGACTAGCTAACCGTTCAGCTAACCATTCAGCAGGCAGTGGAGAAACAGAAGTTCAGATGCTATCTATTTGTGTAGAGTGGCGCAACAGGCGGCCAATCAGGAGCCTGTTTGATACAGAGCCATTGTTTTGGCTCACGCTCAGAGAGTACGGTGGCCAGCAGGGACAACGTTTGAGAGCAGGCAAAGACTGGATATAACCATTCAAATGTTATCCTCTCAAAGACTATTGATTTACTCACTAAAGGCGGTTGGCGGTTGGTCATTTCCTCCTCCAGAACGACCTCTCCCTGTTGAAGAGCTCGTCATCAGAGGAGACTCTGGCCGTGGAGGAAGTCCTGGGCAGCTTTGACTTCCTGTCACATGACTTCAACGCAGATGACGACACTTCCTGCTTGGGCAGCTTGAGACTAAAAGACAGTGGGTGAGTTTAGACAGACAGACAGACAGACAGATATAATAAAAACCTTAATAACCTTCAACTGTAGTTTATTTGAAACAACCCATCTAGCCTCCTTATTCTTCTCCAATAGGATCAGTTCTTTCCAGCAGAGCACTCTGAGGAGTCTGGGCCTTCTTTCCAAGGACAGCCAATCAGCTTTTGAGGAAGAGCTGGTCATCTCCCCACTGACTTCTGGGAACTGGAGTTTTGACCAAGCTCTGGAGACTCACCTGGATGTATGCAGCATACTGCTACAGGTACATTCACATTCCACGCTAGCTGCTACTAGATAGGTTAGCTAGCGTACTAATCAGATGTGTTAACAACAAGACAGAGATGGTTGATCATGATCTAAACACTAAATCAATCAGATGGATCAGGGATGACATGATCCGTTCCCAGTCAGAAACAAAACCATCTATTCAATTCTGTTGAGACAGCCAATCAACCGTTCACTGTTGCCCAAGAGCTGAGGACCTCCAATATGGCCGCCAGGAAGTCTTACCAGGCTACCCCCTCGTCTCTCTCTCTGCCTCCCCTCCCCTGCTCGTCATGATGTAATACATGTGTTTCCTGTTCTGGTGTCCTTCAGGCTGTGAGGACGGTGGACTCCAGTCTGTCCAGGAGGGACCTGCTGGAGGAGATGGAGCTCCAGGCTGAAGTCCTGGACAGAGTCAGCTGTTTACTGCTGGAGAAGAACGACAGCATCTCTGCCAGCGACAGTCAGTAGAATATCCATCTATCTATCTATCTATCTATCCATCTATCCATCTATCATCTATCCATCTATCTATCTATCTATCTATCTATCTATCTATCTATCTATCTATCTATCTATCTATCTATCTATCTATCTATCTATCCATCTATCTATCTATCTATCTATCTATATATCTATCCATCTATCCATCTATCCATCTATCCATCTATCCATCTATCCATCTATCTATCCATCTATCATTAATTGTGGTTTAACAGCCTGATAAACACGTTTGGTTGCTAGGCAAGTTAGTTGTAACTAAGGAAGTGCCCTGGTTTGGTCCTGTTGTATTTTCATGTATGTGTACTATGTGGAGGAAACCTTTTCAGGCAGCCAAGCCTAAAAACCACGATACACTTGAGGATGTTCTTGGCTGTGATTGTGAGAACCTTTATTGATACGAGCTCCTGGCGCCAGCAAACACAGCAGTACTGCAGTGATCAACGTGTTCAGCCCCAGGTTCGTGCGGTGCGCTTGGCGAATAAAAGGCGACTCCGATTTTCATCTTTCAATTTCTATCCCTTCCCTTCCTCCTCTTCCTCTTCTCCTCAGTCCTCCCCAAAACCCAGAGAACGAGGGATGTGCTGTCGTTCTGGGAGGAGTGTGTGGACGACGGCGGCGGCTCTCCTTTCTGTTGCCACGCCGACAGCTTCTCCAGGACGCTACGGAAACGCTACACGCACAAGGTCAAGGCCAAGCAGCCCGGCCAATCGGAGAAAGGTACAGGCTGTGATCACATAGGACACGTGAGGTCATGGTAGGCGTGACCAAAGGGACCAAGTGTGGGGTCAGCTGGCTAGGGCGTGCCACGTAACCGCAACGTCCTGGGTTCGAATCCGACCTGGGGCATTTGTCACCTCCTGTGTTGGCTCCTGCACGCTGAGCCAAGTCAACCACAAGCAGCATTATTCAGCTGACTCCCCCCCCCCCCTCTCTCCTCTGCAGTGTTCTCCCAGCTCCTGCAGCAGGTCCAGGCGGGCTGCCGGATGGTGCCCAGCCCTCGGCCCGTCTGCAGCCCAGAGAGAGTCACCCTCTTCCAGCTGTCGGTGTACCTGAAGCGCTGGGCCATCCAGGACCTGGGAGAACACGTCTCACGCCTCTCCAGAGAACGTTAGTTCACTTTGTGTGTCTGTCTCTCGCTCTCTCTGTCTCTCTCATACACACATACACACATACACAATACAAACATACACTCGTAGACAAAAACAACAGTGGCAGTTGAATTGTGTCATATAAATAACATTTTATTATTATTACATATTACAAACAAAAACTTTTTTCAACGTTTCAATTATTTTAAATCCAAATCGTTTATTAAAAATAATAATCACAGTTTTAATTTTAAGTTGTTTTATTACTTTTTTTAAAAACTTTGAACCTTTTTTACATTTATTATTTATTCAGCAGTACTATACATCACAACCTACGACAGGTGTCTCTGGACAAGTGTGTATTTAGAGGTGTGTGTGTGTGTGTGTGTGTGTGTGTGTGTGTGTGTGTGTGTGTGTCCATCCCGTGGGTTTCTGTTGTGTTCTGCAGGAATGATAATGCTGTGGTTTGACTGGAGAACATGAGAACATTCCAACCATTCCAACATATTAAGGCATCTGGATCACATCTGTCAACGTGTGTGTGTGTGTGTGTGTGTGTGTGTGTGTGTGTGTGTGTGTGTGTCCTAGTTTAGAACTGGAACTGGGTTTAGGTTAGGAAGGGTTAAAGGACGACACCTTACCCCACATCTGCTCACCTCTGTGTCTCCGGTAGCTAGCTCTGTCCGGTGCCATGCTAACACTTAAGCATACAGCATGTTAAGGTCAACAGGTCAATGGAATAGCATCACAAATAGTAAGAGGGCTGGGAGGGCAACGTGTGACTGAAACGCTGCTTCCTTCCTTCCTTCCTTCCTTCCTTCCTTCCTTCCTTGTTTCCTCCCTCCCTCCCTCCCTCCCTCCTTTCCCCCCTCATCTCCCCTCCCCCCTCCCTCATGAACAATGGGCCTCATTCACGAATGTTTTCATAAAATTATTCTTAGATCTGTCGCATTTATGTGCGTAAGAAAACACGAATGTGGGATTCATGAAACGTGCAGGAAACCTCGATGTGGTGTATATTCGAAGAATGCCAATCGTTGGTAAATTGGATGCTTGTGCCTGTTGAAGCCAGTTTGCAGGTTAACGCTGTTCAACACTGTAAAAGGCTGCAGACTGAAGGGTTGTGTGACAGGAAACCAGGGAAAAAGAAAAGAGGAACTTGGTGGAGTCTGAATTTATTCTTAAATGACCATTTTTATTATCATTATTATCATTACAAATTATCATTATTTATTATTATTATTGGTGTGTTTCAGTGTACATCGGATCAGCCCTGAGGAGCCCCAAAAGGAGGCGGGCTTTAAAGAACCTGAGGGGGCGGAGCATCACGGAGCTCCTCCCATTGGGCGTCACGCTGCACACACTGGCCGCCCTGCAGATTGACTCCAACCACAAAGTCTGCAAGGCTGCAGCCAACTGCCTCAGCAGAGCTGCATTCTGCAAGGCCTTCAGGAACAAGGTACTCCATGATGAACAGGAAGGTTAACCGGGAGGGTTGATGGACAGGACATGCTCAACCTGCCGACATAACAGCCTGTTTCTAGAAATAGTATTAGGAGAAACCACAAACATGTTGCCTTGCTCTACACTGAGCACTGGGTGGATCTCAAAATCAAGAATGCCACATCGATACTTTTGTCTTGGAGAGAGTTAACTTCTTTAATTTTGTCTAAAATGATTTATTTTCTCATTTCTGGTCTTATATATCCTTGGATTTATTCATTGGATATACTTTACTGTGTCCCCCCTCTTCCAGGCTATAGTTTACTATACAGAGAACCTGAAACAGACTGATGTCCAAATCCAACAAGCTTCCTGTCTGGCTCTTAAAAGCCTAAGGGTGAGCAACACACATACACAGAATCATTTTTTACAACTGCCTGCTATTATTGACTGACTAACATTAGAGTGTGTGTGTGTGTGTGTGTGTGTGTGTGTGTGTGTGTGTGTGTGTGTGTGTGTGTGTGTGTGTGTTGCGCCAGGCGTCAGAGAGTGTGGACCAGATTGCTGAGTTGTGGAGGTCGGGGGACGAGGATCTTTGCAGCGCTGCCCGAGAGACGGTGCTCTCCTTTGGTACAAACATCCATTCATTCACCCATTCATTTGTTGGTTCATTCATCCATTCAGACTGGATTACACTCACCCCACCTCCCCTCTCTCTCCCAGGGAAGAAGGGCTACCTGGCCTTCCAGAGGATGGACCAGCTATATGCTGAGATGCAGGAGGAGGCCTACCAGAACCAAGACACCGAGATTACCATCCTATAGGAAACCAGTCAGGACCCAAAAGGGTCTATTTCTGGTGGGACCCAACATAAAAGGTTTTGATGATCCTCGGTCTCGGGGTGAGAGACTAAATTTAGGGTCTGGGGCTGGTAAAGTTGAAGGACCTGCTCTGTATAGATGCCGGGACGAGGCATCGTAAAGATTATCAGTCTTCAATTAAAATGTTCAATTTTGGTTTCAAGAGGAAGAGTAACTGTTTATTACATTAAACTAGAAAATGTGAACTTCAATACCCAGAAATCCTGTTATCAGTGAATGCACACAGAACAGCCATGTTTACCAAGCCTGCCTGTGAGCTTGTGCTTTATACCGAAGGATACCGAAGGATACAGAAGGATACCGAAGGATACCGAAGGATACAAAGGATACAAAGAAAGATACCAAAGGATACCAAAGGATACCAAAGGATACCAAAGGATACCAAAGGATACCAAAGGATACGAAGGATACTGAAGGACACCAAAGGATAGCTCACTCGCTACTTAAGGGACACATTTGTATTTCACTCTTTAAGTTTCTATTTGCCGCTTCCTGTGGTTGGAGGCGTGTCCACACCCGACACCACAATTTAATTTGGGCAGATAGGGTGAATCTACAGGGATGGGGGGATGGGGGACGTTCTTCTTTTCTACAGCCTCACTTTGTGATTTAGGCTGATTTAGTGCAGTTTCTAAAGAAGGCATAACTAGTTTCCCAGTGCCAGGTCTCGGTTTAGATCCTCAAAACGGCTGCTAAAAAATGCCACCAACGGGATCTGTGACATCCAGTGACTCCAGAGGAATACTCTACAAACAACCTTGGCAGGCAGCCAAACAGCATTTGGAGGTTTTGCTCTTCTCATAAAAAATAATAATGAAAGGAGTAATGAAATTTGCCAGTGAGTTTCCAGCAGCCATGTGATGCTGAAGGCTGATGAAAGTGTTTGCAACCCTTGTGGATTTTGAAGTATTGCTAAATCCTTCATCCTTGCTAAATGTACTATTGTCAGTCTGAATGACCTCAACCCCGTACAGCATCAGGTGTTGCCCTCTACTGGGTGTTTAGCAGTACTGACGTTTGGGAAGGGCCCTGGCCTGAGGATGCTTCACCACAGGATAGATTAGGCTGTGGTTAAACTGACCTGTGACCTGCCTGACCGGGCTATTTAAAGTCTGTTTGGGAGGTCAATAAAAAATGGCATGGGAAGAAAACATTAGCTACTTTTTCCTCTGTGAAACAGATCCAGAATCTGTTGCCCTTTCTAAGGGTGTTTCTGAGGTAAAGCACCAATCTGCTCGGTATTCCAGTGGATAACCAGAAGGTGCTGATACTATACAGCAACCAACAGAGGCCCAGTATGTGTAGAACATGGCACTTCACTAATAGAAAAACTCTAAAGTAACAAATCTGATCACTTTACTCTGGTGGTCAAAATCCTCCATATCTAGAAAAGCTCTCATGTTGGAACCTTGGATACCAAATAATTTTACCCATTATAAGGAGGAAAGAAGGAAAGAAGAGAGGAAGCAATGAACAGATGTTTCTAAGAGACCTTTAGCAAAACCATACGTCATACGGCACTCAGGAAGAAATTCACAAGACTAGAAACTGGATTCATGAAGACACAAACATCTCATTGAACAAACGATATGATGGAAAGATCATCGACCTTTCCCTCTGTTTAGACGATCACAGAAAGATCAAATATATGCTGCATTTGGTCAGGGGGTATAATTCCAGCCTTTGACTTCCTGTGTAAATCCTGAATGTTCCCACTGCAGCCTGTGATCTTGTTTCCTCCTGATCTGTATCCTGCGTCTATGCCACCCTGAGGAAACCGATTCAGTCAACACACCGGCGTTGGGAACTGCTGTGTAGAAACCGCAGCAGCCTTGAGGACAGGCTTCACTGTGATGTCTTCAGTGCTGCTGATGGTATTCAGCTGTGCCTCGTAACCACTGCATCCCATAATGACACAGCTCCCCCTCCAGCAGCCTCACCAACAATATGAACATTTCCCAACAAGCCAATCATTGGTTGACAACCCAAAGCGAAACATCTTTTTCCTGCTTATTGAAACGAGCAGAGCGGAGGCTCCCTGTGGATATGTTTTCAGAGGATGCATTGTGGGTAGGCTGAAGCCAATATTGTCCCTCTGTTTAAAAAACGCCTCTTACAATGGGCTGCCGAGGGTTCGGTCCTCTAGCTAGACCAACATGTATAAATCCATATTGTTTATAGATGTATTTATAAAATGAGTGTATTCTACCAGTATGACTATGTATGCAATATTTAGTGTGTTCATGTACCTAGTACCAGTGATGTGTACTGCCCTTGACATGTCTGTAATAAAACATAGCTGTGTGGATGATGTGAGTCTCTGTTGTTTCATTCACTGCCATGTGGCTCAATAAGCTGATTTAAACAGCAAGATGTTTTTGTTTGGTTGTAAAGTTACAAAGAAATGAGCTGTGATGAAGGAAGCTTGTAATAAAGGACATTTTAACATGCCTAATGTGCAGTACTACAGACGTCCAGCAAATGGCGCTGTTGTAACTAACCACATTCTACAAGGTTCTCTGCTGCCGTCACACACCACATGGGTAATATGAATGAAAATACATATATAAAATAAAAATATATAAAAGTATTTGGGGGGTTTTCCAAGGCATTTCCTTCCAATATGAAATATGAGGTTTTCCTTCCTCAGAGTCTCTTCTTTCCCTGAGTTAGTCAACAGGAGATCCTGAAGCATCTGGGTGCTAAGTGGGTCATCGTTCCTTTTGCCAAAGGATCACAACTGAAGAGCTATAAAGAGACAGCTATGTCCTCCACTGCTGCTCTCGAGGCATGAGAGATGAAACCAATATATCATGGAAGAGTTTTATTACAAAGCACCACTTCCCTAACACTGTAGAATTTAAGGCCAGTATCAGGACAACATAACACTACACCAGGACATAAGGAAGTGAAAGCAAACCTATTACATTTGTGCCCAAACCCCCCCCAAGAAAAATCATATTAATAACGAAATACATTTGACACAGGCTGCAATACGTTGAGGAAGAAACTTTATTTAAATTAAAACCAAAGCAATCATAGCAGAAGAGTTCAGCACTGCGACAGGAGGCGCCACACACACACACACACACACACACACACACACACACACACACACCCAACAGGTGTACAGTAGAAACACCTTAGTGTCTTGACAGCTAAAGGTAACACTTGGGGTGGTGATACACAGGAGACCTCGATCATCAGCATCATTTTGCTTCCTGTTGCTGGGCAAGTTTCCCCAATTACATTGCAAAGGAACTGCCAATCACAGCCATTAAAGCAGTGATGCACTGGCCACACATTAGGGCAACGCCAATGGTCAACATTGCCCTGATTACCAAGGAGCTTCTTGTTGCCGGGCAGTTTACTTCTGACCCTCGGCCTCATGACTTCCTGTTGCTGGGAACACTCCGACCGTCTTCATTACCTTGTGTATCACCACATTTTACACCAATCAGCATGTCATCACAAGAAATACCGAGTCACACCTATCGCACATACACACACACACCTTCTTTCATTCCACACACACACACTCAGTTTTCTACCCTTTGGAAACTTTCAGCATTTTGTTGTAATGAATTAAAATGTGTTTGAACATGACATGAAAAAAAAAATCTAAAAGGCAACCCATGCACAAGAAACAAAACAGTTGAGATCCGATTGTGAGTCGGGTGGAAGGGGACAGTCACCTCCAAAACAAGAAGGGGGGGGGGGGGGCAGTTGCAGAGCCTACTGGGTAACGACGACTCATCGATTCCAACGATAGGAGAGTTTCTGCGCATTGTGTTGGCGATGCGGCAAGGGGGAATCATTCACAGCATAGTTATTGATTGTCCAGTGTCAATGTGCTCTTGTAGCAAATCTGCAGAGCCATTGTGCAGATAGTTTGGTCAGGTTGGACGACGGGCGCCATGTTGCTGCCTTTTCTCTGGAGCTAGAAACGTGTTGGCGGCAAACATGTAACAACGGCCACCAGAACATCACCAGGACAAGACGGCTAATACTCTTAAAACCTGCTGCCGTGGAAATAACAACCACCACAGAGTAGGATTGTGGCGCCAACATGGCAGACGATGAAAACTCACTTACATCCAAAATCTGTCTGTCTATGGCTCTGAGTGGGGAAATACTGAAACATACTGAAACACAGTGAGTGCTTTGGGCAACAGGCTGACTTCACGTGACTTGGGTTTTGTGTACTTTCCATTCCGTTTTCTAAATGTTGAAACCAAAAGTTCTGAGGGTGAAATTGTTCCCGTGAACACCGAGTTGACGCATCTGCTGCTTTACCTTCTCTGTGGCGGCGGCGGCCTTTACAGCGTTTCAGCAGAGGGTGTCCTCAAACCAACCACCGTTTTCCTCCCCTCCTATCTCGCACCCCTGCTCTTTAATGGCTCCTTTCAGTGGCAAATGGGATGGAGTGGGAGGTCACGCCCCTCTACGTCTCTGGCAGTGGAGGTGAAGGGTTTTCTCCCAATCCCTTCCCCAACCCTCCTCCCTTTCTGCTTCAGCTCTCCGCAACTGCTCAGTCCTCCAAAAAGCCTACCCCTTCCTTCCCTCTACCTATATTCTAGGTCTCCAGGATAGACAGGGTTTTGCGTGGCATCGGGGCGGAGTGCCAGAGGAAATAGTTTACTCAGCAGCTGGAACAGATGAGGGTCAGTCCCCTGCTCCCCCCTCACCTTCTCTCCCCCTCCCCCTTCTAGTTCAGCTCCCTCTTTACAGCATAGAGAAATACTCTGAAAATGTTTTGCGAAACCGCCCCCCCCACCCCCTTACAGCATGGTGGTATTCCCCTCCAGCAACACCGCCTCCTCACCTCCTCCCCCATGCCCAAGTCTAGTCCATCCCCTCTTACAGCATGGCAGTATCCTCCTACGACAGTTTCCCAGCGAGGCCTCCTCTCCATCTCTCCAGTCCCTACCCTATCGGATCACACCCCCCTCCCCCCAGATATCTATCTGTCTCCTAGGTCCCAACAATCGCCGGGTCGTGGGCGGCGTCAGGCAGCGCAGCGTCCTGGCAGTGGTAGAGGAAGCAGTTTCCCCAGCAGCTGTAGCAGATGAGGAAGAGGGCAGCCAGAAAGACCAAGGCACAGATGGTGCAGGGCTTCCTCTCCAGCAGGAAGCTGAGCAGGTAGAAGCCCATGAACATGGAATGGTTGAACCACAGCGCTGGGTTCAGTGGCTTGGGGATGAGCAGCACTGGAAGTAGCCACTGTAGGCAGTACATTGTCTCTTTTTTTTGGGGGGGGGGTAAGGTCTCTGCAGCTTGTGGGATGTGTGAGGTTGTGTGTGGGGGTGGGTGGTGTGGAGGATATGTGACTGAGTGTGTATGTAGTAAGGATGTAGAGGTGGCTGCAACAGAGAAAAGTGTCTTGGCGTGTGTAGGAGGGGATATTTGTCCAGGGCTGGCTGAAAGGTGTGCTCTGGCACAGCACAGCCGTTTGAAGGAGGTGGTACGATGGGGGAGGGCCCTCCTATCCAACAGAGCTGTAGTGATGCAGGAACAGGTTGAAGCAGCTAGAGGTTGTTGGTGCCGCCAGGTCAGCCCTGCAGACATTAAGAGACTTCCTCTTAGCTACAAGCCAGAGAGGGTGCAAAACACTACTGAAATTACTAACTACAGTTGTATATTACTGCTATTAGATGAAACCAATGGAATATCTAGACAGTACTGATACCCATTATGTATTAGCACACAAATAATAGTCAAACTATTTTGTTACTCCATCACAGCAGCTGAAGAATAACTCAATACTAGACAAACGTTGCACACATCTTTTACTAACACACAGGATCTGATGTAACGAACCACTGTGCTATTTAGTGTCTATGTAGAAAACTGACTTGGATATTAGCAGAGGGCTATTGTAGTACTGAACTTCAAGTAGACACAATTCTGAACGCTGACATGATCCAGGACTCTAAAACGGATAGCGTCCATCATGCAAGTTATCTGAGAAGTGTTAAGAAGTTTCACAGATGCAACTTTATGTGTTGAATATAGCAGCAAGAGGATTGATGACATTATCCTAAATAATACTCAGTAACACAAACAGGACCAACCAATGAGTCAGCCAAAAAAAATAAACCAAAAGGAATCATTTACCTATCTACTACTGGGACTTCCTTTAAAGGCCTGATGCTCTTAGCTAACATTCAGCCCTCAGATAGCATTACGCTAGTTAGCTACGCACTGCTTTAGCAATCCTATGCCCTATATATATATATATATATATATATATATACACACACGGGTTAGCTGACCTGTTACCTAGCCACGTAACTATATCCGTGGGGTTCATTTCTAAATGACTAAATGTGTCTGGATCCAATTCTCCTGCACGGAGAGACGTCACGCCAAGCGCCTTTCAAAAAACCTGATTTGCCCAGCATGTCGGCCAACATAAGTCCTAGAACTTTAACTTGCCTTAAGATGTTTTCTTTAAAGGACCACTCTTCAATTTTTCTTGCGTCCCATACGTCAAGCAATATTTACTGGAATAAAATGTCAACATTTATAATAATGAGTCCCCTGTTCTTCCTACAATAGTCTTCCAAAACACACAGCGGTAACTAGGCGATAGCACGAAGTATGAACCAATTCTAAAACTTTATTGACATAATGTTCTGATTAGTGGAGCACATTTGAGTTAGGCCGACTTTACCAGAAGAGCCTACCGTTTCGTAAAAGGTCTTACATCACCTTCCACTAAGTATGCGCGTCTACATACCTTCAAGGCCACATTAAACTGACAGATGTTTGAATGAGGTCTGGCCTATTTCTCTCCATGTTAAGAGAGAACGGCACATATCGGGGTTAGCTTAACGTTAGCTAGCTAAGTGGCTAGGTTAGCTTGACAAACAACCGAAGCTTTCGCGAGCGAGTTGTGCCACAGGTGCAAACAACACTAGCTAGCCATCAAAGTAACGTACGTTAACATATTACGTTTCAACTGGGGCTTGGGTTTGAATTAAATCAACTGAATATAACCAAACCTCACACGTTTCGGTCTCATTCTCGGCAGAGAGCACTTGCCAACTCCATTTCTGTTCCAACGACTGCGTAACTGCTAGCTAGCAGCTTGGCTCAAAGGACCCCGAGCGTTTGGAAGACAGTGAAGATGCCTGCATACATATAACTGTTTTTTTATTTTATTACAATTGCCTTGAAAACACGTGAATCTCCTGAGACTGTTCGGTTGATTCCCAACATATTTTAAATTCTTTTAATTTGTATTGTTCATTGAGTATTGGTTTGGTTTGAACTGAGTGTGACAATAACATTTGTTTTCATGGTAAATATTGATATTTGTCTGTTACACATAAACACAACTCTTGTATTGTGTAGTATTTGTCCATAGATTGGATCAGACCAGACTGTTTCAATGCAGATTAAAAGGATCCACCAAACATTGTTATGACCTTGGTAGGTTTATTATTCATCATCATCTTATCCATTTGCCTGCAAAATCATGATGCAAACTGCACTTATCTGAAAGGTAACCCTAACCCTAACCATACATTGTAACTTGCTCTTTGTGCTTATAAATTGTCATATAACTAAACTAACTTATCTAAAACGGACCGTAATCAACTATAATTAGATTACATTAGATTAGATTCAACTTTATTGTCATTGCACAGAGTACAAGTACTGAGACAACGAAATGCAGTTTGGCATCTAACGAAGTGCAAATAGCAGTAAAGTTCAGAGTATGCGCATATGTATAATGGTAATATAAATATTAAACAAAACAGTAAGGCAAGATATGAATATGAATATGATGATATGTACAGAATGAACAAGAATGACAGTATAAACAGGGTACAAAAATATATATTATATATATATATAATATATGGTGCAAAGGTATAAGTAGTGCAAATTGTTCAGTCACTGAAGGTAGGTGTTGGGCGACTGGGAGGTGTCCGGGGGGGCTGCTATCACCGTGGTGCAGAGTTCTGCAAGGTGACAGCTGAGGGGAAGAAGCTGTTCCTGAGCCTGCTGGTCCTGGAACGCAGGGACCTGTAGCGCCTCCCAGAGGGGAGGTGGGGCTGGGGTGAGAGCAGTCCTTGATGATGTTGCGTGCCCTTCGCAGACACCGCTTGCGCTGGACCGACTCGATGGAGGGGAATGAGGTACCGGTGATGCATTGGGTGGTTTTCACCACCCTCTGCAATGCTTTCCGGTCTGAAACAGAGCAGTTGCCGTACCAGACTGTGATGCAGTTGGTAAGGATGCTCTCAATGGTGCAGCGGTAGAAGTTCACCAGAATCTGAGGAGACAGGTGGATTTCTTCAGTCTCCTCAGGAAGAAGAGACGCCAGTGAGCCTTCTTGACCAGGGTCAAGGTGTTGAGGGTCCAAGAGAGGTCCTTGGAGATGTGGACGCCCAGAAACTTAAAGCTGGTGACACGCTCAACCGCTGTCCCGTTGATGCGGATGGGGGTGTGTGCCGGCTTTGGACTTCCTGAAGTCCACAATGAGCTCCTTGGTCTTCCTGGTGTTGAGGGCCAGGTTGTTGTCAGCGCACCACGCCGCCAGGTGCTGGACCTCCTCCCTGTAGGCCGACTCATCGTTGTTGATGATGAGGTCAACCAGCATTGTGTGGTCTGCAAACTTGATAATGGTGTTGGAACCATGTACAGGTGTGCAGTCGTAGGTGAAGAGGGAGTAGAGGAGTGGACTCAGCACACAGCCCTGTGGGATGCCAGTGTTCAGGGTGAGGGTTGAGGAGATGTGGTTGTCTAACCTAACATCACCAAACTCACCGAGTGATCAGTTTGGAGGGGATGATGGTGTTGAATGCTGAGCTGAAGTTGATGAACAGCATTAGGACATAGGTGTTGTTGTTGTCCAGGTGGGAGAGGGCAGAGTGTAGTGCCATGGAGATGGCGTCCTCTGTACACCTGTTTTGGCGATAGGTGAATTGGAAGGGGTCCAGTGTGGGTGGTAGGGAGGTTTTGAGGTGAGCCATGACCAGCCCCTCGAAGCACTTCATGATGGTGGAGGTGAGTGCAAGTCATTAAGGCTCACTGCGGTGGAGTGTTTTGGCACTGGCACCATGGAGGTGGACTTGAAGCACGTGGGGACAACGGCCTGGGCCAGTGACAGGTTGAAGAGGTCAGTCAGGACCTCAGACAGCTGCCCAGCACAGGCCTTGAGTTTGCGTCCAGGGATGCCATCAGGGCCTGCAGCCTTGTGTGCGTTAGTCCGGAACAGTGCAGCACACACGTCGGTGGGGGAGAGTGTGACAGGCTGGTGGTCAGTAGGGAGCACAGCCTGGCCACCTCCTGGTTGTCCCTGTCAAAGCGGGCATAAAAGTTATTGAGCTCATCAGGGAGGGAGGTGTCGCTGGTTGTGGGGGAGGTGTTGCTGGGCTTGTAGTCCATTATGGCCTGGAGGCCTTACCACATGCGTCGGGGGTCAGAGTTGTTGAAGTGCTCCTCAATCCTCAGCTTGTGGCTGTGTTTGGCCCTCTTGATGCCCCTCTTCAGGTTAGCCCTGGATGAACTGTAGGCCTACGCGTCACCTGACCTGAAAACGGTAGCAGGCGGCGGACCTCTCTGTTCATCCACGGCTTCTGGTTTATGAACGGTGTGATCTGTTTGGTGGTAGTAACACTACTGATGTTAGAGTTGATATAGTCCAGAACGAGTCCAGGGTGGCCTGAATGGCAAACATACTCTAGTCTGTCTTCAAACCACTGCTGTAGTGCAGTCTGCTCCCTCTGGCCACACTTTAACTGTCATTCATTCATAATTATGTTCTTTTTTATATATATGTATATATTTAAAATATTTACTTCCAGTAAACACAAGACATCACATTTTTCTCCAAAGTTTATTTCTCACATTTAACTTATTACACAGACAACCAAAACAGTGGGACAACATATGATAAAATAAGCATATACATAGAAATACAAAAAGATATATAAAATTAAGTTAAAAAAGAATATAATAGCTTGGATGAATGAATAAAAACTAAATCAAATGTAGGAATAACCTGGTAACAATCTGACCAGGAAATCAACTAGCCTTGTCATCCAGACAGAGGGTCGTTGTTTCTGTGCACTTTCACTGTGCACTGTGCACTGCTAACAGATTCTGAAAAGCCAAAACACAGCTGTGAAAACATTTTGAATCTCTGAAAAGGAATGATGTAACTGAGCAATGGGACAGTTACTTTGAGAAATTACCAACCTTATAGTGAAAAACAACTAAATCTAGAGGCTTTCAGTCTGTTTCTAGCAACGAAAAGCAACAGAATCTGTCTTCAGCAGAATCTTCCAGTCTAGTTTTCAACAATGACTAGAAATGCATTTCCCAGGGAAAATGCTGAACGGGAAACTGTGAAGTATATATTGCTTGGCTGTACTGGGTGGATGCCAGGGTGTTGCTAGTGTGTCTTTTTATTGTGTGCTATTTTGTGTCAAGACACTGATTCCTGCAGCCAATAAATGTTTTTATTTTGTTTATTGTGTCATGTCAGTATTGAAATGCATACATCATAATAGTTGTTTTATCTGATAGAATAGTGTAAAATATTATATTTTAGTATTGTCAATACTACAAACTGTTCAGCTTTGACCCGTGCTGTGAAAGGCTACTGCACACCGTGAAAACAGCCTGACAGCTTGCTTCACGTTGTAGCCTATAGCCTAACACTTTAGCTGATTTTGCATATGTTGTTTCCTTTGTTGCCTATATGAAGACATCAGAATCATGCATTACTATTTCTTGTTTATTGGTTTAGGAAATATAGCATTGATTTCCACACTTGCATTGGCTATAGCGATTGTCGTAATAGCCTATAGGCTACCATATACTGGGACTCTATTGCTTTTTTGATCATTGTATTTTGTATTTTGTATTTATTTTTGATAATTTACACCCAACTTTATCAAACAAATGGTTGCTGGTTGCTAGGGTGTTTCTAGCTGGTTGCTAGGGTGTCCCAGGTCGTTACTAGGGTGTCCTAGGCCATTGCTAGAGTGTTTCTAGCTGGTTGCTAGGGTGTCATAGGCGGTTGCTAGGGTGTTGCGAGGGTGTCCTAAGTCATTGCTGTGGTGTTTCTAGCTGGTTGCTAGGGTGTACTACATTGTTGCTAACGTGTACTAGCTGGATCTAAAATGGCGACCTGGATCCAAAGTGGTGGCATTTGTAGTAGTACTAGTAGTCGTGGTAGAAAGTTGAATGGAGTTGAATGGAGTTGAATACATTGATGTCTATGGGAGTACAAAATACATGGAAGTCTATGGGAAAGTAGAAAGTACTTAATAATTCCTAAAGTACTACATGTATCTCTTAGAAAAGACATAGCACACTTCTACAAATAATTCTGGACAGTTTGACATATGACACGTGCATGTAGCTCGAAAACTGCAGGAAAAAGTTATGTGCTGACCATGTTTTTAAAAATCGCGAAAATCTGTGATAACTAGCGAATCATGGGAATTTCCACACCCCGTTATATAATTACGCACATTTCGATACCTGAACCACATCTGTGGCACAAGCGGTTTTCGTGCTACAGGTGAGCAAAAAAACGCAAGAAGTTTAATAATAAACGTGCAAGATTACAGCAATCCCACTAAAAAACAACTGAAGCTGTAAATTGTTATATTGGTGCCTGTTGCAGTGCTGACAGCTACATGCTCATCGATATTGTCTACCGGTGGGTGTGGTGGAGAGTTTTTCCTACCTGTAAACTGTCAGAAACACATACTGTATATTGCAGACAGTCAGTCAGAGCAGGTAATGTGTTCGGGACAGAAACGTCCCCTTTCCCAGGGGTCCTGAATGCTCCAGAACTCCTGCTAAGCTGACGAAGCGCATATCAGTCGCCATAGTTTATGATGAAGCCAAGTACAGTTTTGTTGCGTTGAATAATTCAGGATGAAAGACATGATGCACGGGCAACATTTTGATGTGACGCAGGTTGGCAATACTGTCTGCAAAAAGGAATGGAGACGGACAACTGCAGGGACAAAATCATAGAGAACAAATACACCATGAAAAAGACTCTTGGTGTTATTGTCTGTCTCCATTCCAGCCATTTGGACATCACTGCAGTTGGCCAGCAGGTCTCACTGAGAAAATATATGTCAGCTTTGGTCAAATTGATATATGTGTTACATTATGTGTTGTGGCAGCTTTAGCTTTATGTTTACGCTTCTGGCCTATAAATGTTGCCCATGTGTCATGGCCTCAAGAGTTAACCAGCAGAGTTACACAGCAGCCGCTAAGCTGCTTAGAAGCATATTAGGCTAGCAGCACATAATTATAGCAATCACATAACTTGCTGTAGACTGAACAGTAAAACATCCTCAGCTATTACGACCATTCCTATGAGCAAAATAGAGATATCATCAGTCACTGTAAGGGAGACGTTTAACATGATGCAGCATTTCAATGACGATCGTCACTATTTCCAAGGGGGTTTGATAAAGTTCCAAAGCTTACTTTCCAAGTTTGATCGATATACTTCCTGTCCAAAACCTAGGAGGAGCTGAAGAGGAGTCACTGTCGTCAGCAGAGTCAGACACACAACAACTTGTTTACTGAGTCACAGTAGCCATCCACCTGATCACGTTTACTTTAACCGTTGTTGGAGTGACCTACAGCCACACCACAACTATCTCTCTTTTTCTAGCCTGGTCGATATATTCAGATATTACTAGTGCACAGCTAATTCTCCACTGGACCTCCATCATGGCATCCAGCGTGGCCATGGACAAGGACTCCCATAGATTAGACTGACATCCTAGCAAGTTGGTCCCATGATTGTCCATCGGGTTGTTTACTGCTGTAAAACCTGAATGTGCCGTGGGAATGTTTTCAGCCAGACTGCTCAAAGACAAGTTGTACCCGTGTTGATAATTCCCATAAAACACGTCTGGCCATGCTTCACTGTTCGATAGGCCAACTCTTATCAGGGAGCTAGCTAGTGATCTTTGTTGTTTTCTCTTGTTTCTCTTGTTACTTTGAAGAAAACCTTTCAGCCAATACACATGCGTTGGTAATTGTTGCAAAAAAAGCCATAATACCTTTGAGGACATTCCTTAATCTGGTTACCCGCTGCACTGGCGATCACAGTGAAGAATGACCTCCTAGGTTTTATTGCATCATTCAACTTGGGAATCCTTTGCTTTCACTTGAGGTCCCAGCTCCCTCCTGTGGCCATTTTGCATCCTTCCTAAGCATTTGGGACTAACGCAACAGGAAATAGAGTGAAAGCAACCCGTTGTCGCTCTGCAGTTATGACGGCTTACAATGTGGAAACCTCCTTTCCATTCAAGACTTCAGGTTGGGAAAGAGCTGACCCAAGCTATGATTAATATCTAGTTTTATGTTGAACCTCTCAGGCGACAACAACAGTGCAAACCGCTAAAGGCATAAAGCGCTCTCAAGAGAAACAGAGACTACATGACATCACCAGACTGACTTGACTCTCCCACTGTTGGACATGTCAGGGGTGGACATCTTGTTTTAGTTCTGACTTGCTAAGCATGTATTATACCCTCCATGTCTGATCTCCCATGATGCCAGTGACCCTTTCTGCTAGGCTCCTCCTCTCTACAATCCTAGTTTAAATCTGATTGGACAACACATCTATCATTCAGGTGTTTGCCATTTGAATCTTTTCTCTCTCTTCCTTGTTTCTCCCCCTCCTCTCCTTTCTCAGTTCTCTCCACTTTTCTTCCTCCTCCTTTTCCCTCTCATCTGTAATCAGTCGTTTTCCCCTCGCTCCTCTTTCATCTGCTCATCAATAACGTCTCCTCTTCTCTCTGTTCTCCACCTGTCGTCCGTCTATCAAAGATGTCCATCCTTCTCCTCGTTTCTTTCATTCTTAACCTTTCTCTTCTTCTCATCTCTCCTTCAGAGATGTGTGTCCTGCTCCTCTTCTTCCTCCTCGCTTCCTGCTTGGTTGACAAAGACCTGGGGAAAGATGGGAAACTTCATGCTGTTGCCGGGCAGAATAAAGTTGAGAAGTTAAGAAACTTGATAGCAGATTGGTTACCAGTATGTTCCCAAATAGTTCCAGACTTTTCAACAAAGATGCCAGGACTCACTCATTCATTTATCCCTTCATCCATCTATCCATCTATCTTTTCATCCATCCATTCAATCCATCATCCAATCACCTGCCAGCGACTGCTCTCCTCGCCGCCCCCTTCCCCGCCCCCTGTGAGCCCATTGGTGCTCGGCTTCTTCTCCTGCATTTCAGGCTGGTTGTCATTGGTCACGTCCAGGGTGGGGTTGTCATGGCAACCGTTCTCCACAAAGTGAAGTTCCTCAGCGCGAGACTGGGAGAGCACAGCAGAATTACAGGAGTGTGTATGAGTGTGCGTGAGTGTGTGTGTGTGTGTGTGTGTGTGTGTGTGTGCATGTGCTCATCTTAATGCGCAAATGTGCACTGTGGGTTTGCACATATTCACATGTGTTCATGTGTGTTTTGTGGAGATTTTTGCTGCCGCAGGAGAAAATACTTATTTCTGCGTCAGGCGTGTGTGTGTGTGTGTGGGTATCTGTGTATGTGTGTGTGTGTGTGTGTGTGTGTGTGTGTGTGTGAGATTGTGTGTTTACCTACCATGGTCTTAGTGGCCGGCAGCCGTCTCTGCCAGCAGATGTATATGAGTCCAGATGTGATGATGACCATGCAGACAGAGCCGATGATCACCAGCACTATGAACAGCTTGCCGTAGTCGCTGCGGGTCTGACTGGGCCGAGACTGGCAAATACTGGGTTCACTGTAGTTCTGGATGCCCACCTGAAGGAGCATGCGCACATGCACACGCACACACACACATTGGTCACAGATAAAATGTTTGCATACACAAGCACACATATTTCCATGTATGAATCTCTTGTAACTGTTCATGAGTCAGACTGAAGTCAAGTAGTGATCAATAATTTTCAGTCGGGGCCCCACTCTGAAACCACGTACCTGATGAAAACTATGTAAAGCACTTTGTAACGTTATTTAGAAAAGTTCTATACAATTATTATTATTACTTGCATATATGTACAAGTACACAGTCACATGACCAAACAGATACCTGTCGTATCAATAATGGGCATTTGCACACACTTGAATCATGGAAGTAGGAATCTTCCATCTGATCTGTTGTGGGTGAAACTTAGTGTTTAAAACCAGGATGTGTGACGCAGCATTTGTGTCCAGACGCCTGGGGAGGTTTGGGCTCCTGCTGTTGAAGCCTGGTGGTGTTTCACTGACAGTTTCAATCTTTTTACCCTCTATCGCTTGGTGCTCTGCAGGTCAGAGGCATGCTAAGCTCTCAGTGCTGTCGGGAACATGCAGCAGCGTGTCCTTCCTACTGGAAGCTGCAGCTGTAAAGCCCCTGGTTTGGTATCGCAACATATCTGAGCAGAACCCTTGAAACCTAATGGAATCTGTTCTAATTCAGAGCTGAGGGACGTAAACATGCTGCTGTATGCTAGCTGCCCTGTGAGGCAGATACCTGCACAGGTAGAGACACAGTTGAACAGCTGACTGCCGTGTACCTCGTTTAGACTTTTCTTGATCTCTCCCAGAACGACCAGCACATCCTTGGTAGGGATCACCCCTGGGAGACACAAACACATGGAGTAATGTGTGTGTGTGTGTGTGTGTGTGTGTGTGTGTGTGTGTGTGTGTGTGTGTGTGTGTGTGTGTACCATGTTCTGATGCCACATTCATCAATAGCTTGTGCTGCTGGTGTTTGGGCTTGCTGAGGGAGAGTACCCATGATCCCTCTGGGCTGTTCATTGTTCTGGCGAACGCCCGCTCCATGATCTCCAACAGCCGCACACCCTGGTCTGCACGGAACTCCTCCTGTCACACACACACACACACACACACACACACACACACACACACACACACATACAGTTTTCTGCATACGAGGAGGCAGTAGATCTAAGGGACTACAGATCTGACTTCGTCTTAGTTGCCGGGACAACCAAAAGGCCATGGTGACAGACGCCACAGCAAAAAAAATAGTCCTGCTTTCTCCTGCACTGCCTCACACACACACACACACACACACACACACACACACACACACACACACACACACACACACACACACACACACACACTCATACAGATCAATCCAGCAGCACTATCGATAGACCTGAAGTTGTAAAATGCAGTGAGGCCGGTAGAGGCTGCCGGTAGCAATGGTTTCCTTTGGTTCTCGTTGCTTTTACTAACGTCTCAAAATAAATGTGGTCATGATTTATTGATGTTCAAATGCTACCTGAGTAACATCCTCGTACTTACACAGTTCATGTTCTGGGTCATGTTCAGGATGATGTAGCCTTGCCCCGCCAGCGTACTCCAGTCTATACACACCACCTGGTGGGAAGACTCGGTTACTTCACTGTTGCTCTCTATGGAACATCCTCTAATGTGCATGTATGTACGTAAACGTACCTGCCCTGCGTCCTGCATGTCACCCCCTGGTACGAAAACCTCTGTGACTCCGCCTCCCCTGACCTCTGACCTCTGGGTCTGCAGGGGCGTGGTGTGTTTCAGCCAATCCCCAGACGGGTCAGTGAAGACAATGTGTCTTGTCCTGCCCGTCTTTCTCCGGTCCTCTTGCTGCTCTTCGTCCCCTTGAGCCAATCCAAAGAGAAGTTCATTGAGTGTATTTCCTCCATCAGTGATTTCGTGTTATAAGGCAACAGATAGAAACAGTAAACACAGAAAGAAATGAAAGAAAATAGAAAAACAATGAAATGCATTCACACCTTCTGGCTCCTCCTCTCCCTCTTGCAGCCCCTCCTCTTCCTCCATACTGGGCTGCAGCGGCCCTCTGCTGGGAGCCATGCCCACTTCTGGTACAGTGGGATTCTGGGTAAATATGCCCAGGTGTGTCAGTCCTGTTTCTTCCTCTTCCTCCCTCTCTGCCTCCTCATCCTCTGTCTCATCTGGAGCGAGAAACAAGAACTTTAGTTTCTCTCTTGTTTTCACCTCAGTGTTTCCTATATAAACTTAAAGAACTTCTTGGGAAAATTGGCCTGTTGGTCAGCTTACCTGGTACATGTTAGGAGAACCACCGAGTTAGCTAGCGCCAGCCTCGTTAGCTAGCGCCAGCCTCGTTAGCTCATACTACAGCGAGAGATTTTATTCTTTAAAAAAAATCTAAAATCTAAAATACTGCACACTGCACCAGATATTAGATCACCCGTCTGCTGGCATCCAGTAGCAGCCATTTTGCATCCCTCTTGTTGTGCAATTTGAATCATTTGGGGAGACAAAAAATGGTGCACGCAAAAAAAAAAAACTGTACATGAAAAAAGAGACAAACAAAAATATTACATGGAAAACAAGAAGCAGCTGACGGACTGAATACCTTTTGCGTAGTTCCCCAGCAGCCCAAAGTCGGTGCCTGTGTCGGTCTCTGGGGTGGCGGTTCCTACTGTGTCTCTATCAGCAGCAGCCCCCCCACCAGGACTGGCCAGTAGTAGTAGTAGTAGTAGTAGTAGTAGTGGTTGTTGTAGTCGTGATGGAGGAGTGGACGACTCCGTAGCCACTGGCCCGACCCTCCTCCTCTCCCTCCGCCTCCCACAGCTCCCTCTCTGAAGGAGCCACCTGTAGGGTAAACGTCAGGTTACAGCAATATCACTGTAGTAGTAGTAGCAGTAGTAGTAGTAGTAGTAGTAGTAGTAGTAGTAGTATTTGTATATTTCTGGATTTCTTTTACATTTATATAAAACGAGACATATTTGTGTGCCATTACTTGGTCATGTTTCTCCACTGTCAGTGATGACGTCGCCAACTGTCATGTTTGCAGGGCGACTGGGTGTTTCAGAGAGGCAGACAATGTCGGTAGGATGACTTGTAACGGAGTTCTGTCATATTTTTCTGTGTGCATTTTTTTTTTTCCAAATGATACACAGGACCGGACCCTCCCCTCCATGAAAGTACATTCACAGTTTTTAATAATGAAAGGTATTGCACTGCAGGATCCGCTCCCACCGGTCATCGCTGCTTTCCCTCCTCCACAGTGAAGGAGTCAGTGCAGCAGCGTTCACAGCAGCTGCACTGTAAAAAACGACCTGTTGTATTTCCTGTTGCCTCCTAGGAAAGAGTCGTAGAAGACGACCCTGTTGACCAGCCTCAAATGGGCTCTGACATCCTGATGTATTTATGTACACTATATTGCCAAAAGTATTCACTCACCCATCCAAATAATTGAAATCAGGTATTCCAATCTCTTCCATGGCCACGGGTGTATAAAATCAAGCACCAAGGCATGCAGACTGTTTCTACAAACATTTGTGAAAGAATGGGTCGCTCTCAGGAGCTCAGTGAATTCCAGCGTGGTACTGTGATAGGATGCCACCTGTGCAACAAGTCCAGTCGTGAAATTTCCTCGCTCCTAAATATTCCACAGTCAACTGTCAGTGGTATTATAACAAAGTGGAAGCGATTGGGAACGACAGCAACTCAGCCACGAAGTGGTAGGTCACGTAAAATGACGGAGCGGGGTCAGCGGATGCTGAGGCGCATAGTGCGCGGAGGTCGCCAACTTTCTGCAGAGTCAATCGCTACAGACCTCCAAACTTCATGTGGCCTTCAGATTAGCTCAAGAACAGTGCGTAGAGAGCTTCATGGAATGGGTTTCCATGGCCGAGCAGCTGCATCCAAGCCATACATCACCAAGTGCAATGTAAAGCGTCGGATGCAGTGGTGTAAAGCACGCCGCCACTGGACTCTAGAGCAGTGGAGACGCGTTCTCTGGAGTGACGAATCGCGCTTCACCATCTGGCGATCTGATGGACGGGTCTGGGTTTGGCAGGTTGCCAGGAGAACGGTACTTGTCTGACTGCATTGTGCCAAGTGTAAAGTTTGGTGGAGGGGGGATTATGGTGTGGGGTTGTTTTTCAGGAGCTGGGCTTGGCCCCTTAGTTCCAGTGAAAGGAACTCTGAATGCTTCAGCATACCAAGTGATTTTAGACAATTCCATGCTCCCAACTTTGTGGGAACAGTTTGGGGATGGCCCCTTCCTGTTCCAACATGACTGTGCACCAGTGCACAAAGCAAGGTCCATAAAGACATGGATGAGAGAGTTTGGTGTGGATGAACTTGACTGGCCTGCACAGAGTCCTGACCTCAACCCGATAGAACACCTTTGGGATGAATTAGAGCGGAGACTGAGAGCCAGGCCTTCTCGTCCAACATCAGTGTGTGACCTCACAAATGCGCTTCTGGAAGAATGGTCAAAACTTCCCATAAACACACTCCTAAACCTTGTGGAAAGCCTTCCCAGAAGAGTTGAAGCTGTTATAGCTCCAAAGGGCTGGACCGACGTCATATTAAACCCTATGGATTAAGAATGGGATGTCACTTAAGTTCATATGCGAGTCAAGGCAGGTGAGCCAATACTTTTGGCAATATAGTGTATGTGGTAACCAGGATGTATTTCTTTTGTCCACAAGAGCTTGTTGACTACTACTACTACTACTACTACTACTACTACTACTACTACTACTACTACTACTACTACTACTACTACTAATAATAATAATAATAATAATAATAATAACAATACAATAAATAAAATAATGTATTCCTATCAAGGCATCCTTCCTCTGCTCTCACCTCAGGGACCAGGGGGGCTCGGTGCTCCTGTAGCCCAGGATCATGCACCTGATCTGGGGAGGAGAGGCTGGGCTGCCTGGAGCTGAAAGATGGACTGTAGCCTGTACAACAAAGAGGCATGTCAGAAACACATGGTGTGTGTGTGTGTGTGTGTGTCTGCCACTTCTACTGTAGCTTGTTTCTGAAAGCCCTCTATAGGTTTGGTTTTGGGAGGAACTAACCAATCAGAGCATCCAGATCTGGCGTTGTGTGGTTGACTTCCAAATCGTCCCAGAGGTGAATGTCTTGGTCATCTGAGACTTCTCCCCTCTTTCCTTCCTCTCCTTTCTCATCTCCCCCTCTTCTCCTCTCCCTCTCCTCCCCCATGTCTTTCTCCCATTCATCCTCTCCTCTCTCTTCTCCCTCTCTTCTCTCTCGGTCCTCTCCCTCCTCTCCTGTGTCTCTGTCCTCTGGCCCCATGGCGTAGAAGCCGGAGGCCTCCAGGGAGGCATCCGCCGCTCCTGGCCCACCATGGAGCTCCATCTCTGGGTCAACAAAGAACGGCTGTCCCTGGTAGCGCTCCACATCCTGGGGAGGCATCAGGTGGACCATACGCTGAAAGGATAGACAGATAGATACAGCTCTGGAAAAAATTAAGAGACCACTCCAAATTATCAGCTTCTCTGGTTTTACTATTTATAGGTATGTGTTTGAGTAAAATAAATTATTTTTGTTTTATTCTATAAACTACTGACATGAGTTGTGCCTGTGTTGGAATTCAACAGACACTGGAATGGAATGGCTGCCATAATAATAATAATAATTAATAATAATAAATAATATTTTTTTCCAGAGCTGTAGACAGACAGACAGACAGACAGACAGACAGACAGACAGACAGACAGACAGACAGACAGACAGACAGACAGACAGACAGACAGACAGACAGACAGACAGACAGACAGACAGACAGACAGATAGATAGATAGATAGATAGATAGATAGATAGATAGATAGATAGATAGATAGATAGATAGATAGATAGATAGATAGATAGATAGACAGATAGACAGATAGACAGATAGATAAGTCGATGAATGAAGAATAGGTATAGGTGACCTCAGTCCCGTGACCTCAGTCCCATGTCCTTAGCCTCCCCTCACCTCCATGTCGTCCTCCACATCCAGGTTGTCGTCCACAGGTGAACGGGGACTGGCTGCATCCTGTGGTGGACTCGACTGGGAGGAGTTAGCCGATTCCATTTTGGACTGGGAACGGGACGTTTCATGTATCTGGGGTCGGCCTATGTCATGGACCAAATCAGGTTGGGCTCGGACTAACTCCTGGACCAAGTGGTGCTCGGCTCTGACTAATTCTTGGATCGAATGTGGTCGGGCCGGGCCCTCGTCCTGGACCAGACGGGCCACTGCAGGACTGAAGGGAACCGCTCCGAAGGCATCACAACTGACCAGGAGCACTACGGGGAAAAGATTGGTGTTTATATATTGTTGTTGTTATTTCAAACTAAACCAGTCACAGTGGATGAAGCCTGAAAGACAAGATGAACCTTTATTGATCCCTGAGGGGAAATTGGGTTGTTGCAGCAGCAAAGGTAATGGGCAAGACAATAGAGTACGTACACAAATAGAACTTAAAATAGGAAGTAAAAATGATAGAAACAGTAAGAAGAGGAAAAATATTACAACTATAAAAAACAACAAAAGCAGTAAAAGAGAATTTACATCAACATGCTGCTTGGGAGGATGAGACAGAGAATGGATTACTGATCTATCGATTAATTGATTAATAGATAGGAAATATATGCAGTATATATGAATATAAGTAAATATATTAAGATACAAGCTTGACTTCATTCATTAACTTTTGTTTGTTTATTCTTTTGCTTTATTAATTGCGATAAAAAAGATTTTTCTGTCCTGGAATCAGTTTTCCCTGAAGCAACGCTGCATGTTTGCAATTATCAAAAGGAAGTCAGAATAAAAGGCATGAATGACGCCATGAATGACAAAGAAGGAAATCTGTTGTGGGAGAGGAAATAAACCCAGAGGGGCTCAGAGAAACACCAAATGAAAAATGGACCCGGGTGAACTGACGGGCCAATCCCTTTCATTCAGGACCTACAGGGTTAAAGTACTTTTTCAGGATATCTAAAAGAAAGGCATTCTGGGAGAAACAGATAGCAGCGCTGGGTCGTCTGCAATCAGACATCACAGCTCTTATCTCGTCTGCTGCCCTTGGAGAGTCGATGACACACTAAGAGAGCCTGGAGATCCCATTCACTCTCTTCTTCATTCAGTGACTCATTCATGGTTTCATTCATGTATTCATTCTTTTATTTAGTCATCCACCCATCCATCCATCATTCCACGCATCCATCCATCCCTATATTAATTTCATTCATCCATACATTTATCTCATCATTTAATCATCCATCCATCCATCATCCATCCATCCATCCATTCATCCATTCATCATTCATCCATCCATATTCTTTCATTCAGTTCATTCATTCAGTTCAACTCATTCATTCATCACAACTCCCACATACAGAGTGGAGTCACTACTACTGCCTCTCTCTGTCTGGGCCACAGATGGCTGTCTGACCTGACAGGCTGACTGAGCAGATTATGGTATCATAGCCAACATGCATTGAACACATCTAGAGCACGCTAAGCTGTCCCAGCCCACGCCAGGAAGTGTTGCGGATCCGCCGACTCAGCTCCTGCTGTCTGAATGATTTCCAAGAAAAAGATCCGGAGTGGCACTGAAGCAAATGAGTGTTGCCTCTGTTGGTGTTTAGAGTTACAGGGTTTAAATGCTGTTTTAGGAGATTAACTATAGATGTAGACCTCACAGTGCTTCAGCTGGTCTGCAGAACGTCTCAAAAGGCTCCATAAGTCGGGGGGTGTAGAGTGGACTTGGTTGGATAAACTGTTGAATATACAATGCATTTTCTCTACTGCAAACTCCTCCAGTTGGTTTGTTTGGTCTGAACCGGAGAGGACAAATCCACTTCGTTGTGTTTTAGTATCTGGTTGGTTCAGGTTCACACTGACCAATCACAAGCCAACCAGAAGTCCCATGACTCCCCAGCAGCTGGTTGATTGGTTGAATTTTGGTAACCTGTCATCAGTGGCGACTGGCCAATAGAGGGTGCTAGGGCGCCGCCCCACCACTCCCCACATCCTAGACTTCATTGAATAAGACTTTAAAAATTACTTCCTTTTTTTTTTTTTTTAAATGAGCAAGGTAAATATTATATAGTTAGTGAGTAGAATGTATAATCTGCAATAAAATGGAGATTAAAATTGTTCTACGTTGTCTAAAGTTACTGCTAGATCACGTATTTCCGGCCTGGGGTGCAAAAATCTTTGCCCATTGACTCTCGTCATAAATTGTACATGTGCAGTTCGCTCCTCTCAATACAAGAGATAGGAGCAGGAAAGCTGCGCCCCACCAACGAACTGCGCATGTACAAACAGCATTTATCTGAATGCTGCTGATTTACACACCACCAACCACTAGTTGGCAGCAGAGAGCGAGGGGCTCGTGGTACATCTGACATAAAATGCGCCAGAATGAGACAATATACTCGGCCGTTTTCAAGGAGCTGGTTTAGTAGGAAGGCTTGGCTAACTGTATGTAGTGACACCAATGCTTTATTTTGCTTTCCTGCATCCTTTTTCAAATGACAAGTCTCAGACCCAGCATGGATTCAGACAGGTTTGAATGATTTAAACCACATATCAGAAAAATCAAAAGCAGATGTTTGGGAAAGTAAACATAGCTGCTCAGCTTGATGAAGGCTACAGGATCTGTGAGCATAATGAGGTTGACAAAAACAGGCACATCCTGTCTAAAATAATAAATTGTGTCAAGTTCTGTAGTGCCATAGAGTCGTTGAGCAATATGCATCTCTCAAAATGTATGTACAAAAAGTTTAAGCCACAAGGTGGCAAAGTCATATGGCTTTGAGCCAGTTCACTCAGCGTTTTGATGGCACTGGGTATTTCAAATGTGATACCACATTTCATTACAACGAATGTTCATCAGCTCATCAAATAAAGGCCTTTTAATTTATTTAAATACACTGATGATACCTTAGTACATGCACCAGCCGCCACTGCCTGTCATCCCACCAGGTTAGAGAGTCCAAACCAACCTGGTTCCAGTCTGTAACTTGATCTACCATGATGGACTTGTCTGCTCTTCTCTGGTGTTCATACCAGTTAAGAACACATGAAGAAACATCTGAACATGAGCATCAGTCCAGACTGACCAAGTCTCCTTCTATCCATAATCCCTTGTGTTCTGGTGTCATTTCCTATAGTTGCTTCAGGTTAGATTCTCACTCCTAACAAACTGCATCGCTTGGAAGAGAACCGAGACATTTTCAGGCGTCTCAGTTGGTTATTTGGTGTCACCAGAGTTTGAATGGCGTCGTTCTCACCTGGTCAAATGAACCAACTAAAGGAGGAAACGCTGCAGTGTTCAAATAAACCGCTTCAAACATGCTTGTCATGATCGCGCCCTACGTGCAAGGATCCAGTGGCTCCAATGTACTGAGTTGAAACTGATCCGGCTCGGTTACTGATTACAGCGTTACAACATACAACGTTGGTTTGCTTATGAAATGCTTTCACGGTGAGCCATCAGAAAGAGGGTACACACCGGGTATGGTTGCATCATGAACACGAGGAGATGCAATCCAACGGTTGCATGGCAACACAATGACGCAGCAACAACAGCTTCTTTCATCACAGGGCGAAGGAGCACTCAGAGTTAATTGAGAGCACCGTTAATAAACCAATCATGAACTCTCAATAAGTCCCAGACCAAATGAGCTGGTGCACGACGGTTCACATGAGAGCATGCATCGATTTTTAGTGAAGTGCAGCTTTAAAAGAGCCTCTTTAAAAACACCAGTGGCCTACAAAACCTTCTGCTTGTCCTTCTGCTCTCTCAGGATGACTGGTCAAATAAGCAGTTAGCAGGAGAGAGAGAGAGAGAGAGAGAGAGAGAGAGAGAGAGAGGAGGAGATAAAATGAAGGATGGAAGGAAGGATGGAGGGATGGAAGGGAGGAGAGATAGAAAAGTGGTCCATCACCCGGTGGAGAAGTGCTGTGGTTGTTTTTTCTCCTTTCTCCTTCCTGAATCTCCCAGTCAGCACTGCTCAGATATAACAGCACCATGATATACTGTGGTGTGTGTGTGTGTGTGTGTGTGTGCTCATGCACTTCTATCTTCTATCTATCTATCTATCTATCTATCTACTATCTTTGTGAGGACCAAAACGTCCTCCCAGGTGTAACCCACTTACTAAATACCTGCTAAGGTATTTTTAAGGTTTTTATTTATCCTGTCATTTATTCCTTCAACTGTTTGCTTCTTTTGTCTTGTCATCTGTGTTGATTTTGTTTTGTCTTCATCATGGTTCATTGTTTTCACTTACTAGCTCTCTTTTTGTTCATCTCTAAATACTTTAATGAGGTTTTAATCACAAAATAAATAGTTTAAGGATACGATATTGTAGTGGAGGAGTTGGACACGCCTTAGCAACAGGAAGCTCTTATTGTGGTGCTAAACCAAAACACATATACTACAAAAAACAACATCCAAAGATGTATGGTAGCACGCACCCACTTTGAGAAAGGACAGGGACAGTGCCTCAAATTCACCAATTAATTTTGGCATTCAAACAAAGCATGCTAACGTTTCGATCTAGTCGGCCTTCATCAGAGCATGATGCTCTATGGAATGACTTGGAATGACTTTCCATAATTAGGTGCGCTTCCATGACCTAAAAACGTTCTTCCTTCCAGGTTTGTTAATGTTGTTTTTCAGTCTGGATTCACTGATGCTGAAGGTGTCCTGTGGTATCTGGCACCAAGACGTTAGCAGCAGATCCTTTAAGTCCTGTAAGTTGCGAGGTGGGGCCTCCATGGATCGCACTTATTTTTCAGCACATCCCACAGATGCTCAATCAGATTGAGATCTGGGGAATTTGGAGGTCAACACCTTGAACTCTTTGTCATGTTCCTCAAACCATTCCTGAACAATGTTTGCAGTGTGGCACAAAGAGGCCAACGCCATCAGGGTATACCATTGCCATGAAGGGGTGTACTTGGTCTGCAACAATGTTTAGGTAGGTGCTACGTGTCAAAGTAATATCCACATGGATGCCGGGACCCAAGGTTTCCCAGCAGAACATTGCCCAGAGCATCACACTGCCTCCGCCGGCTTGCCTTCTTCCCATAGTGCATCCTGGTACCATCTCTTCCCCAGGTAAACGATGCACCCGGACGTCCACATGATGTAAAAGAAAATGTGATTCATCAGACCAGGCCACCTTCTTCCATTGCTCCATGGTCCAGTTCTGAGGCTCTGCCCATTGTAGGCTCCTTCAACGGTGGACAGGGGTCAGCATGGGCCCTCTGACCCGTCTGCGGCTACACAGCCCCATACACAGCAAGCTGCGATGCACTGTGGGACACCTTTCTATCATAGCCAGCATTAACATTTTCAGCAATTTGTTCTACAGTAGCTCTTCTGTGGGATCAAGAGTTGCGATGCACCGAGCGGCAAGCAAACCGGGTCCGATCTGAGAGACCAGGTAGACCAGATAAGGAGCTGGTCACTGCAGGATGGAGGCTGCCCACCATCACTGCTGAAGTGCCCTCGAGCAAGGAACCCCAATCTGCTGACACTGGTTCTGACCTCTGACAATGTGATGTATGTGTAAGGAGCTGGAGGGGATCGAACCTTAGACAATCGAACCTTAGACCCTCAAGGAAAACAAGGAAAAACTAATTAGGAAGGAAATGGAAGAAACCTTGCAAACCTTCCTGAATGTCAGGTGTACAGCCGGTGGCGAACGTGAGAAGATAAATATTAAATGTTGATAACAAAGTGGAACATGGAGAATAAACACAACAGGAACGCTTGGGTAAAATGTCCGTATCTAGCGGGGCATCAAAGCCAACATGGTCAACTTCAATCTTCAGTTTTTCAGATGAGGGGTTATTATGATCATTTGCGTTAACAGTGTGTCCAGCACTGTGACGTCTTTCTCCTTGGATGTTCTGTTGATGGAGTTTAAGTTCCTGTAGGTGGCGCTCTTTTCTTTTGGTCTGTTCAGCCATGGTGGCTATCGCTCCTCATGCTAACTACCCAGTTCTTCTTCTGTTGAAACGTAAAACGCATCACTTCCTGTCTCCAGAGGATTTCTCCCAGGAAAGACCTACCTGACACCGGGTGACATTTGAGTTGTTGCAGCGTCCAAAACGTTCTTGACGTCGTAAAATTCAAACTTTTCTCTGCATTGTGTGATTCTGTGATTCAGAAATAGTTCCTCCTCATCATCACCAGTATCTCTCTCATTCTGCATATGCTGCTTTCAGCCACAGTGGCAAATCCACCACCACTGTGACCTTGAACATTTTGGCTAGGAAGGCAACTCTGCAGCTTAATTAGTTGAAGAAATTGTACAGTGCCCATCCGTCCTGAGGGACTGAACTGTTTCAGAACAGCTGAGCTGGTCTTTATCAGCAATGAGGCGATGGAGCTCAGCTTAACACAGATAAGCTCCATGGTGGGTTCAGAGGCAACTGGGTATCACACTGCAGAATTAAGTGACGTTGGAAGGCTGATGAAGAGAAACATGGATGGAATGGTTCCAGGACCTTCAAGGAAGTTGCAGGGGGTTCCGGGGGGTTCCGGAGCCTTCTAGGAGGTTCCAGGGGGTTCTAAGGCCTTCCAGGGACTTCCATGAGGTTCTAGGGGGTTCCAGGGCCTTCCAGGAGGTTCCAGGGCCTTCAAGGGCCTTCCAGGGACTTCCATGACATTCCAGGAGGTTCCAGGGGGTTCCAAGGACTTCCAGGGCATTCAAGTGCCTTCCAGGGACTTCCATGAGGTTCTAGGGGGTTCCAGGGCCTTCCAGGGGCCTTCCAGGGGCCTTCCAGGGGGTTCCACGGCCTTCCAGGAGGTTCCAGGGCCTTCAAGGGCCTTCCAAGGCCTTCCAGGGCATTCAAGGGACTTCCAGGGACTTCCATGAGGTTCTAGGGGGTTCCAGGGCCTTCCAGGAGGTTCCAGGGCCTTCCAGGAGGATCCAGGGAATCCACAGCAAAACACGCTGCTGTTTAGGAGACATTTTGGATTGAATTGGTCACTTCCTGTGGGCGGAGAAGCGTTCAAACCTGACAGGAGTTTCATGTGGACAGGGCGAAGCTACCGGTCTCAATAAGACCAGACGCTGTTCTCTGTTGCAGCCTTACTTCATGATTTAGGTTTATAAGACGGGTTTGTTTTGCCTGGAGCAGCTTTAACTTCACTTTTATCTCAGCTGAAGTTCAGATGAGAAAGGTTGTTTTCTCTCCTCCTGCAGCACAAACACCAAATTATATCCAACAACAAAAACCTCCTCAGACAGAAGGTTCCTCCTCCGCGGCTTAAAGAGCATCTGTCTGGTTGTGCCTTGCACCCTGCAGCAGAGCGTCCCATCTTCAGTCAGTCTCTTTTTAAACACACACACACACACACACAGTTCACATGGCCAATTAGAGCTGACAGAACAAGTACATCTGGCTTTTCAGTTTTACCCTGAGTCTCTAGCTTTCAGTTGAGAGTGTGTGTGTGTGTGTGTGTGTGTGTGTGTGTGTGTGTGTGTGTGTGTGCGCGTGCGCTCGTGTGTCTGTGAGAGGGGGTTGCTCCATGCTTTAACACCCCTCGGATCAGCTTAAACTCAGGCTGCTACCCTCCCCCAAATCCCTGTTACCCTGAGAGAGACAGACAGAGCGAGAGAGAGAGAGACAGAGAGACAGACAGAGAGAGATAGAGAGACAGAGAGACAGAGAGAGAGAGAGAGAGAGACAGAGAGAGGGAGAGAGATAGAGAGACAGAGAGACAGACAGACAGAGAGGGAGAGAGATAGAGAGACAGACAGACACAGAGAGAGAGACCTGTTCTCCCCTCTAGTTCATCATCAGTTCAGTTCTCCTTCCTTTTGTAGCTTCACAGCTGCATCATCCAAACTCAACAAATGAAAACCATTCCACATAATGTTGTGGTGATGATGATGATGATGATGATGATGATGATGATGGTTGTTATTATTACTATTATAACCATAACTTCTGCAGGCCAACAGAAGGTCTTGGGTTCATCAAATAATCAATTAATCAACAAAAAAACATGAAAATGAATGAATGCCTCATAAGATGTAAAGGTGATCATCATCATCCTCCTCATCCTCATCCTCACAGCTTTTGGTTTTATTTCCACCACCATTCTCCAAGCCGCGAGCGCAGCAGAGCGGCGGGTCCCGGTGTGCTTCCGTGTCAAGGGCTCGGACACCGCAGTGTGTGTGTCCGCTGATTTACGTGTACTGCGCGCGCCACCCACATACACCCATCCACTTTGCACTAAAACGGAGCTGCACTATAAATCCTCGCGCCGCTGGTTACACCTTTATAAAGGAGATAAATAAGGATGCTGCAGCCTAGCACGGCACCAGAAATCACTACAGGGACTAACGGTGCCTGTGGTGCTCTATAGTGAGTTAACACTGTATTTATTGATCTCCGATACCATAACATTCCTGATATTCCCGTAGTGAGCGTCTAAACTGCATCATCGGGTCACCGTGGTAAATAAACAGACGGAAAGTAGAAACACTCACCGGCCAGCGTGATGTGCAGCAGGCCTGGCATATCTGCTGCAGTGGACGTCCTCTCAGCTCCGATTACTCAGACGTGTGGCGCTTATAACCGAAGCCGTCAAGAAAACGCCATCCTCATGGTCGCTGCCCGTCTCCCTGCCTGTCTGTGGTGTTCGTGTGGAGAGACAGACAGGTGGTGGAGGGAGGACTACCGGTCAAACCAGGACTATCTGCAGCATTGACAGCGGAATACCGTTGCTGGCTGTCGTTACCTCACACAATCACTAGATGGCGCACCCATTGGTTTGCGTTCGGGTGCTCCTCGTAAACTTCTGCTTCCCAATTGGGGAGACTCAAATAACACTCATCGACGCATTCAGTGCTTCTGGTCAGAAACAAAAGTAGCTCTATTTGGTGGGTGTTTCATGTTAGAGATGAAACTACTTTGTGCTGCAGTGGTGGACTCAAGTTTCAATTGACAACACAGTGCAGAAAAAACTGAAAACACACAATCACATCGTCAGTGTTCCAGTCTCAGCTATCTCCTCAGACAGCATACGGTTTTATTAACAGTGTCAAATAAGAGTAAAAAAGACTCTTTTACTCTTAAAGATTATTGCACCTTTAAAAGCATTAATGCAGAAACATGCAGAAAATGTCAAATAATAACAATCAAGTTTCGCTATGTGACAGCACTTGAAGGCAGCAGTGACTCTGAACCAAGGTGAGCTTGTTTGGACTTTGGGAAAGAGTCCGTCAGGACATATAAGAATATAAAAAAAATACACAGGGATAAGAGTTTAACAAATACAACAGATTTAATATCAAAACGGATCCAGAATCCAACATCATTTGATATCCAGTACGAGATATCAAGACACTTCATTTTCTTTTGACTGATCCAGGGTCTGGATCAATTTAATCAATTCAACATCCTCAGTGAAAGTTTAAATGTGTTCTGTGTTGTCATCCAGTTGTCTTTGCTTGTCATCTTGTGTCATGTAGTCCCTTGATGTTCTAGTGAGCCTTTTTATTTGCAATTAGGAACATTAACATAAAAAAAGCCTTTTTTAAATGTGATGTTTTACAAACATAACAGACTAATCAAGTGGAAAAGCTTGAACGAGAAATATCTGGACAGTGAGTTTATGATGTCCGACTAGTAACAGAGGAAGTAGAGAAGCATTAAGAGTGTCAACAATAAATCCAGTTTCTTCTCACAAACCAACATGTGCAGTTATTTACAACTGGCCCTGAAGGCAGCAGCACAGAGAGGTGGGGAGAGGATGGAGGAGTGCAACGGCCACTACTGTCCCCCATACAGAGTTAACACCAGAAACATCTCATTCAACATCTTGTAGAAATGCTGCGTGAACAATTTAACAACTTGGATTGTGCTTTTCATACCGGTGAGGCCGAGGGGGAAACACTTCTACCCATCATGCACCTCCCTCCCTCCCTCCCTGCTGCCGAGCGCGTTCGCAATCCATTTGAGGTTTCTGCTCCACCAACATTCATTCTAGACAGACAATCGCTTTGGCAGAGCTGAAAAACTGTGTCCTATTTACACTATCTTCTGTTGGGCAAGGTGTACGCCGCCCCCCGCCCCCCCCCGAGTTCAGACCAAATCAAAGTCGGACATCCTGTGACAACGTCTCTAAGGCAGGTGTTCCTCTTGTAACCACTCGCGCCCCTGGGCTCCGGTCTGATGAAAACATGGAGTCTTTTCCGTGAGGGAAGCCGACCTGAACTACGCTACGTCCTGAAACATCGCCCATGAAGCGCCACTAGAACTGCTGCAGGATCAGTTTCTTCTTGCCGTCGTGGGAGAACCTGTTGGAGCGGAAGAGGTCACTGTCGTAGAACGCAGACAGGTTGTGGATGTTGATCTGTCGGGCCTGGGGGAAGAGAGAGGAGGAGAGAGGAGGGAGGAAAACAGAGAGGGGAGGAGAGAGGAGAACAGAGAAATGAGGAGGAGGGAAGAGGGATTGGAGAGGAGAGCAGAGGTTGGATTTAATTTCCAGAGGTGTCCCAGATAGAGCATCGTGTCCTGGTCTCCTGGTCTCCTCCTACCTTCTCCTGCAGGTCTTTCTCCGGGACCTCGATGTTGTCACTCTGGGCTCCGTAGCGGTTCCTCTGGTAGGCCAGCTGCTCTGCCACCAGCTGCTTCAGGATGAAGAGCAGCAGCTCGTTGTTGTCCCTGCGGAAGGCCAGGTAGCGGGCGAACGTCTGGACAGACAAACAGACAACATTAGAGAGGTGTTACCATCATGTTGTGTGGCTGCATTGCATTCTGGTCTATCTCGGCTACTGCATTGCATTCTGGTCTAGCTTGGCTACTGCATTGCATTCTGGTCTATCTACTGCCGGTGGAGAAATTGGTCTCTCTCCTCTCCTCTGATGGATTTCTCCTGTATGATTGTTGATCGTCGGTCTAGAAAGAAGCCCTTGCTCTTTGATTCTGATTGGCTGACACCAAAACCTGACGGTTACCGTTGATGGTTTAGATCAATGAAACGTTTTCCAATATCAGACTGGAAATATCTCAACCTCGTCTACTTTTGGCCAGTTATCCACGGGAAGAAGAAAAACACACCAAACTACTAAAAAGGGCCCATGCATCACTAACAGCCGTTTTCAAGTTCAAGCGTTGCCACCCACCTTCCTCATGCTCCTCATGACACTGAACTTCTGCGTGTCGATGAAGCTCTCCAGCATCACCCTGATGGCCATGTTGACGTCGTCCTCCAGCACGTAGTCCCTCAGGTGCATCCTGGCGTGGGCCTCGGCCATGCGGATCATGGACTCGATGTGACGGACCGTGATGGGGATGCTGCCCGTGGCCTGTTGGTGGCAGAGAACCGGCTGGTGTTACTCTCCAGTGCCGCTCATTCTGGATACCATGTTTCTATACTGGATACCAGGTCTTTTTGTGCACTCTTCCATACCTCTCCAATTACTCTTTCATATACGAATTTTTTTTTGCACTACTGTAAACCCCACAGGTCACTTTACTATGTCCACAGGTCACTTTACTATGTTTTACTATTGCACCTTATAGCTATATTTTTGCTGCTGTATATTTTGTTACATTTTATTTATATTTTAACCTTTTGTATCCTAACTCTGTGCTGACCTATTTGCAAACGAAACTTTGTTCTGTGTGCACTTGTATACTGAATGACAATAAAGTCTGTCTAGTCTAAGAGAGCCTATAGTCTGTACTGTGTGTCTCTAACGGTTTCTGACTCACCATTAGGGATGGGGATCGAAACCCAGGTCCAAAAGGACCCGGTTCCAAATTTCTCAAAACCCGGTAATCAATAAGGTCGGAGCTTATCGGTTCTGCTATCGAGCCTATAGCTAGGGTGACCATATTTTCAAACATTAAGATAATGGCGGAGCGTGCGAAACGGTCAAGTGCTTGGCTACATTTCACTAAAGTGAAAGATAAAGAGGAGGCGAAATGCCAACTGTGTTCGAGGGTCATTTCATGTAAGGGGGGAAACACCTCCTCAATGTTAAAACACAAATGACTGTCTTCGAGTAGGAACAGCATCGGTAACAACTCCAGCTGTTGCGGGACCATCCTCATCAACTCAAGGTATGCATGGATGGTGCATGCAGCCAAAGTCCCGTTCATTGACAATAATAATCCAATTGATAATAATCCAACAAACACAAATAAATTGAAGCCCATGGTGTTAGTTTAGCTAATTTAAGATGGCTAGAATAAGATAGCCAGGGCAGTGAGTGAAGTGGCAACAGCCTCTTGGTGGCTGGCTAGTTAGCTACTTAGCAGCTAGCAGGTGTCGGCCCGATCTCTTAAAGTGACAGTACACACACTTAAGTGTGAAAACGAAATACTTATTGAAACAGGCCGACATGCTCATTTTCCTGCAGAAAAACTGTTAGTGTTAAGAGCTGTCAATTTGTTTTCCCTTTTTGTTTGTGTAAAGGCTATATTTATTTTCTTTCTATTGTTTTCTTCATTGTTGGAATTTCATTTATTGCTGCTGATATATTATTTTACTATTCTTCTCATTTATGTTGATGGAGCCATGTGTGTAGGCTATTTCTTTTTCAAAATATGTTCAGAAATTAAAGTAATTCACACAAGCAATAAATGCAAGACCAGTTCTGTTAAAAATGTATTGCCGCCTGTCTCGTCTTTCCATAGAAAAGTATCGATAGTGGTATCGATAAGGACCCGGATCGTTAAGCAGGCTCGATAATGGTATCAATATCAATAAAAATTAATGATCCCCATCCCTACTCACCATAGACTCTTTGCGGAGTTCGCTGTAGATGCGAGCCACCTTGTCCTGATCCATCTGGTTCAGTTTGGGACGAACCTACACAACCAGAACCAAACCACAGTTCAATAAGCCTTGAAGCATCACAGTGACCTGGACAGAAACCCATCATCCCATCATATGGTGACTAATGCAAGGTGTTGGAGGTTCGGGAAGGGGGGGGGGGGGGGGGGGGGGGGGGGGGGGGTTCGTACCCGCTCCTTGGCGTAGATGATGTACTTCTTGAGGAGTTCCTGGGGAATGGGTGGGATGTCTGACGTGTTGGGCAGAACCACTTCCTCCAAGCCGGCCATGCCCCCTTCCTTGTTGCCAGGGTGATGCTTGATGTGGGAGCCGACCACGAAGCGCGCCAGCATCTCATCCTGGTGGGAAAAAGAACCAATCACAGATCAGGTAGGAGAGGAGGGCCTTCTGTTGAAGTCCTCCTCCAGGCCCCTTTCTGATCCCTCAACCTCTTGGAGACCATTTCAAAAAGTGATGTCCGATTATTTGCACCAATCACAGTCAAAACGTGGTGTGACAGGGCGGGGCCAATCAGCTGTGTCTTTTTTTTTTTTGATTGGTAGAAATCAGCTGTTACTCCTACCTTGCTTTGTAAACCAACGATTTACTGACAAGGTTTAACTCAGTTGGGTACCTCAGGCTTGTTTTAATCCGCTCTTTTTTAAATGACACGTGTGTGTGTGTACCTGCACAGGGTCGACGGTGTCTCGGACCACACACAGCACGTCGAAACGTGACACAATGGGCTCCGTCAGGTCCACGTTCTCAGAGAAGGTCAGGGAGGGGTCGTACCTGCCGCCTGCACGGAAACAAACCGTCAACACGCAAAACCGCCGCAGAGTTTTAGTGTCCCACGACTGAACAGACACACACACGCACACGCACACGCACACACACACCTACCAATAGGATTAGAAGCAGCCATGACGGTGCACCTAGCCTGCAGTGAGGTGACGATGCCGGCTTTGGAGATGGAGATACTCTGCTGCTCCATGGCCTCGTGGATACTGGTCCTGTCTGCATCATTCATCTACAGGACAGGAGGGGTTACAAGTGTGAGTGGGTGGGTGAGTGACTGTCCATCTCCATCTCTTGGTGATAAGATGCATTTACAATAGTACGCATCAACTGATCGATAAATAAAAACCTTTTCCTCAGATGACGACAATACAGGTGCTTTCTGAGGGGGAAAGAAACTCTGACCTCAAGATTCATAGCTGAGGTCAAACCTTCACTTCCTGTTACCAATCAGACACGACACGTAGAAAGCGATTCTCCTGGCGGCGGCGGCAGAAATCCACTCACCTTGTCGAACTCGTCGATGAGGCAGACCCCCCGGTCGGCCAGCACCAGAGCGCCAGCCTCCAGCGTCCACTCGCGGGTGACCGGGTGTCTCTGGACGTAGGCCGTCAGACCCACGGCCGAGGCGCCCTGCCCCGTGGTGAACACCGCCCGGCTGGCCACCTTCTCCACGTACCTGGACGAGGACACGCACCACCAGATCAGACTTTTGGTTCGATATGATTCAAGACATTTCAAGGCTTTTCCAGGACCTGGTCGTGGTCTCAGTGCTTCTGGGAAATACTTTCACAATTCTTAAAACGTGGCGACATTTTCCCTTTTAACGCAGCGCTCTCCGCCTGGTACATACTTGAGAAACTGGGATTTGGCCGTTCCAGGGTCTCCGCACAGCAGGACGTTGATGTCTCCACGCACCTTGTGTTTACCACCTGAGAGAGAGAGAGAGAGAGAGAGAGAGAGAGAGAGAGAGAGAGAGAGAGAGAGAGAGAGAGAGAGAGAGAGAGAGAGAGAGAGAGAGAGAGAGAGAGAGAGAGAGAGAGAGAGAGAGAGAGAGAGAGAGAGAGAGAGAGAGAGAGAGAGAGAGAGAGAGAGAGAGAGAGAGAGAGAGAGAGAGAGAGAGAGAGAGAGAGAGAGAGAGAGAGGGCGGGGCTAGGGTCACATCTAGCTCAGAGCTGCTGGGACACACATTGGTATTACAGTAAAACAAGAGAGAGAAAAGTACTGAAGGCAAAATATATGATGCAAGAAAACAAAAGAAAATAAAAACAGAAACAAATCGACCGATGACTTTCCCCAGGTAGACTTCGTGGCCTCCTACCTGGGTTCTTGGGCTCCCCTCCGAACAGAGACAGGGCCAGCGCTCTCTTGATGTCCTCGTGACCGTAGATGGACGGGCCTATGCTGGCGAAGATCTGCAGACGGACAGACAGAAAGCAACGGGACGGTCATGAAAGTAGAGCGAAGTAAAGAAGGCGACGGAGCGCGGCGTCGACGGACCCACCCTCTCTCCGATGCGCTCGTCTTTGGACAGAGCCACAATGGCCTTGACGTCCTCGTCCGTCAGCTCGGCCACGGCGACGCCCTGGTCTCGGCGGGCGATGTGGTTGGCCAGGATCACCGTGGCGAACACCGGGAAGCCGTTGGCCATGTTCAGAGAGCCGTCATAGTTGTTGTGGTAGATGCCCGTCAGCTCCTGTTGTGTGATTTACAAATTACTTGATAAAAATATCTGATTTCACCATTTTATTATTATTGTGTTTTTTAAAAATCAACTCACAATCTCGTCTCCTGGCTTGCAGTTGTCAACCAGGTCAGCCAATAAGATGGCATCTTTGGAGCGTGGGAGGCGGCCAGCGGCCACCTTGCCGGGGCTTTCCTGGATGGTGATTCGCTGGTAGTTCTGGTACACTGTCTGTAGGGGGGAGATGATTGGTTAATGTGTGTACTAGCTGGTGTAGCTACTCTTCTATAACATCGTCTGATATCGACAAACCAAACCTCTTTCACTTCACTTCTATGTATTGGGCAGTTTTCACTCCACGGTGTAAAGCATTCTGGGTAAGACAGCATCGTGCACAACGCTCGCTCCTCTCACCTCCTCCATGTTGATCTCGAAGGGCCCCAAGGACTGACACTCGGGACAGGAGCCGGGCTTCACCTCCTGGTTTTGGGACTGGAAGAACGGCCCCAGGACGAAGTTACACTTGTTACAGTTATACTTCACCATGCCCAGCTGGGGCAGGACGCCGGTGCAGCTGGTCACCACGCCACTGGTACGGATCAGCTGGTTCAGATGGAGCTGCCTGGAGGGGGCGGGGCCAGAGAGGAGGGTGAGGCGACAGCAGCGGGGGGGGGGGTCTATGATGGGTGTTTCTATTGGATTGACACTTTTGGGCAATTCTGCACCCAGTGGACTTTATTTCCTGCTTTGATGTCCATTTTATAAAAGAGTGTGTGTGTGTGTGTGTGTGTGTGTGTGTGTGTGTGTGTGTGTGTGTGTGTGTGTGTGTGTGTGTGTGTGTGTGTGTTACCTGAGCGAGCGCAGCTCCTCGACCAGTGGCAGGTTGCAGATGCGGACGTGGATCTCGTGGGCGATGCGGTCGTATTTGGGGTACATGGCCAGCACCACCTCTTTGGCCGCCTCGTCAAAAACCTGACAAGCAGAACCAGAACCACAGTCACGCCGCCATCAACAACAACAACAACAACAACAGGCAGGCTTCCATTAGGTTTCAGTTTCAGTCTGCAAGTACACTGGATGCACGAGGAGTCTGACCTAGTTAACATAGTTAAACACAGGAAAACATAACTGATACGTGGTTCCATGTCCTTTATGTTTCTCATGCTACAGTAAGATGAAGTAGATTGGTCACTGGTCATAGGAGGCATATGTTTGGAAACCAATAGTAAAAGGTAGTGAAGGAGATGGATTAAAAACAGAAGATATAACAGAATAAAATATTTTACTTAGTAGGTAAAAAGAACATATCACTGTTGTCCTGTGAAAACCTCCTAACTCCAATTCTGCTGATTTTTATGTTTCAACTGAATAAACTCAAAAACGAATGGGGATCAAACTAAAACCCAGGCTGCTTTTCATGGTGGAGATATGAGGTGTTCGCCTGATGCCTCAGTCTTTCCATCCCCTCCACAGTAGGATGTTAAGACTCCAGGTCACATCTTCACTCACCTTCAGCATCTCGGTGGGAGCCTCGGGGAGGAAGTAGGCCAGGACGTGCTCCCTGGCCGCCAGGTCTTCATAGTTCACTACCAGACTCTCCTTGTTCTCTGCAACGACGTGAGATATCAACGACATATCAACGACATTGAAAATCCTTTCTAAAGTGCCTCTTAACGTCACAGATTAGTTAGGTTTTGTTTTATTTGGTTTTATTGGAGATAAAACATCAAAATCAATTGATAAAAATATACCAAGAAAGAAACGATGCAATTCATAAAATGTCCAAATGACAAAATGAAAAAAAACACCACGTCAAAAGCCAACAGGTCAAGAAAGCAAGTGGAGACATAATTGAACTGGACAACACACCAACACGGTGCATCAAACAAATAAAAGCTTTACTGTTCCTTTGTTTGTGATTACATTCTTTACAGCGACGTTGAGACCAAGAGGAGGAGCTACCTTTGCACATGTCGCTGATCTTCTCCTTGAAGACGTTGTGGCCGCTCTCGTCCACGTGGGTCCGCAGGAAGTTCTTGAAGCGGTGGTAGATCTCCAGCCTGGGGGCCGCCATGGACACCCACTCCCTCACCGAGTGACCCTTGAGTTAGATTGAGTTAACACTTTATTTTGAAAAGATAACCTTCATATCCTCATTGCCCTAGATCACGCCCATCAGTATTAACCGTCATATCGTAGTAATGGTGCCAGGTTTAGTCGTGGTGTTACTAACCTTCATGTCCTCCAGGTTCTCGATGCTCTCGATCATTTCCTCTTCCTCTCCTGCCCCGCCCTCTGCTGCCCGCTCGGCCAATCGCCTTCGCCGAGCCGCTGGGCGCTCGTCATCCTCATCTTCGCTGTCTGGGTAACATTAATGACAGTTTAAGTCATTAGTAACAACAAAAAGGGGTCATGCTGTCATTACCACAAAGTTCCTCCATACTACATCCATCCATCCGATGAGGTCTCACCATACAGCAGCCCTCTCCTCAGCCGCCCGCTGATGCCCTGCTCCCTGTCCCTCCTCCTCATGGCCTCCTCGGCAGCGGCCCTGGCTCCAGGTGAGAGCTCCGACAGCTCCTCGTCATCCAGGTCCAAGCCCTCCGCCTCGTACTGATCCAATGCCGGGATAGCCCGGTAGTCCCTGGATAAAGAGAGAGGGTGGTTAACGCAACTCCTCATCAAGCTCCGTGAAACATTCAGACGCAGGGACGTGATGAGAAACACAACGAGGAGAAAGAAACAAGTAGGAATAATCTAGCCGAGACAACACACTCCATCTTCCCTACCCTCCCTCCTCACCTCTCCATCCCGTCTCCTATCAGCTCCTCCCCGTCTCCGTCCTCTTCCTCCTCTCCAGGCAGGGGTCCGTCTCCCAGCAGCCCCTCAGACTCGTCCTCGAAGGGGGGCAGGTCTCGCCCGGGACTGGAGGTCAGGTCTCCTCTCCTGGAGCCTCTGGTGGGGCTGGTGGCCATGTGGTACGACTCTGAGGAATCCTGTTGGCAGAGACAATACATCAGGGTTCATAGTTTACATTTATATATATATATATATATATATATATATATATATATATACACACACACACACACACACACGTTTAGAGGAAATTTGGATACAAAAGGACAAAAAATCATTACCTTACATTTGTCATTAAATAGCTACTATAAGCTGCTGGATTTGGTCTGCTAAGATATTATCATTTTCCTAACTTGTTTTTCATTTTGGAAAACGGTCAACTTCAACTCAGCAGCCTCGTTTTCTATGAGCAGGTCTCACTTTGCAACCAATCTCTTGTGCTCCATGTAGGTTATAACTATTACACTGTCCTGTCAATGGATGTTAGCAATTGCAATTGAGGATCTGACTTAACAATAACAAAAAGGTTACAAAACAGGTTGCCGGGACTTTGAGGCCATGTGGGGAAACCTTAAGGGATCCTGGTGACAGAATAAAAAATATAATGGCAAAATACAACCAGCCGCTTGGTGCGTCATCAGCCATCATGTACAGTCCGACTACAACAACACATTTTGGCTGTAAAAGGCATCTAGTTGTGTAACCCAGCTGAATGATCGCTTGTTCTACTGTGTCTATTTGTTTAAGTCTGTCTGAATCGTGGCATCTCAGTGCAACTTCATCGTTAGCTAGTAAAAGAAGCACAATGCCCACATGGTTGGTACAGACAGGACGACAGGACGACAGAAACAACAAAGCCACTGTTCCTGTTATCTTTCTTACTTTAACCGAAATGTATATAGCCAGGTATTCGTCACTATTCGTCCACGTTTAAAGCTAACGGTAGCTAGCGGACATTACATTCGTCTGGTCAGAAAAGAGCCCGGCTCCCGGCTCTGTCATTGTTGTGATCAACGCAAGGCGCAAATGTCAAACTTTATTCGTCGCAGGAAATCCAAACTACAGAAAACCAAAGATCAGATTTAACTTCTGTCTGCTTCGGTAACTAAAAGAAACCTGAAACTGTCTGGATTTGATAATTTTCACTCACCGCCATTGTTTCGCGTCTGTATTTCTCTGCCTCTCCCAAGCAACCTCTTCTTCCTGACCGGACTCACTTTTCGCGCGAAACGACCCCGTGGTCTACAAAGCCCGCGAAAAGTCATGAATACTCCAATTAAACAACTGACGTTTTGTGTCTTCATTGGCCAGTTTGCTTTAGGGGGCGGTTGCCTTTATGTGTAGTGCGTTTGGTTTGTTACGCGGTGACTGGGGCTCGTTCAGCTGGCGTAGATGGGGACGCATGTGCTTTCAAACGGTGCGGGCGGCGGATGAAAACACGCTCACCCCTCTCTGGTCAGCGGTGGAGGTTGTTTTTTCCCGGGAATATTTGGGCCGCATCCGAAAACTTTTCACTGCTCCCCATTACACCCCTTGCTTCACTAACACTCTCCTCCTACCGAGAGGAAACAAGGGGTGCGTACCAAAACTGTATTACTCCTCCTCACTAACTCCTCCCTTCCATCACAAACACTTTCCTATACTGCTAGGAAACTGGGACACTCCCAACACGTTATCACAGCACATTTTAATTTCCCCTTAAATCTTCCCTTCCTTTACTAACGCCCCTGTCCCGAAGAGTTCACTCATCCTCATTTCATCCCTTGCCTCACAAACACAGCCCTATACTATGAAACTAGGGGTTTCTGTGCTTTAATATCATAGATAAGACATCAACTGATGGTGATCTCCTCTAAAATATTTTAAAAGTCTCAAAATATAAGTTGAGGCAAAGTATTATAATATTTTAAGTGCATATGAAGAGAAAAAGACATCTAATCAATATTTCTACCATATATATAATTTTAGAACCAAACTCTGCTGTATACTCCATAATGAACATTATGCTGCATGACTACTATTTACTACTATAAGCTATAAATTATATTTGGCTTTACATTTTAGTGAAACTTTATAATGCACTTACAATGCCACACAATACACTTCAATTAAAGCACCAAAACAGAACATCGTAAAAAACACCAAGGATGGAAAAGAAGGCGAATAAAGCAACACCTGAAGTTTAATAACCATCAGTATCATTCATAACATGGTTGTTCATTCATTAGATCATTCAGAGAATATAACGTTACTCCCTTTCACATATCATCCTGCATTTTAACATCATGTAATAAAACAAACAACATATGTACAGTATCAAAACAACAGAAGAGCTCCTCCATTTTCTGGGAAAAATAAATTCAAAGCAAAAACAAAATTAAATCTCAACATAAAGTTTCCAGTGCAGCAAATAATTAAATATTTCACGAGGGAATTGCTTCCTAATCCGCTCCTTGGTATCAAAATGCCGCAACGCCACAGCGTCTACATTTGGCCGGTTATCCGTGGGAATAAGAAAAACACAGAAATTAAAGGTACATCGCCAATAGCGTTTTCTTTCCAACAGTGTTTAAGTGTTTCAGGGTGGATTTCTCCTTTCAGTATGATGGTTATCTCAAAGCAGACATCGCAAACACACCATATTCAGTCTTGGTTTTAGGTGGTTAAACATTCAGTACAGTTCAGTAGAGGGTGCTGAGTGTTGAGTACTCAACGTCTACCTGGTTCTCCACAGGAAAAGGCTTGTATCGATACAAAGGTGCAACGCCGAGGAGATCTCTTCAACCAATCATTGATTCCCTTCTTACTTCCTGGAACTAGATTCTGTTGCTGAGCAATACTAGACCAAATTCTGCTTACTCTCTTGAAGTTAGTTTTCTGCCTGGTAAAACCAGCTCCTTTAACACTTCTAATCAGGTCTGTAAATTATGAAGTTGAGTAAAAAAAAAAACTCCTGAGCTGACAAGGGCCCAGCGTGCTCTAGGACCTCATGGTTGTCCTCGTCTAGAGGTGATAATCTACAGGAATGAGTGGGAACAGGCGTTTCTAGATGGATGGATCTTTCTGCAGGGAGCTGCAGATATCACAGCCCTGTCTAGTGGTAAAGTCTTGGCTTGACTCCAATGAGAAGAAACTGTGATTTCTCTTCATTTCAAAATAAAATCAAATTGAAGAAAAATGCAATGGTGATGATGGCACTGAATAAAGCACCCAGTTAGAAACCGGTAAAAGAGAGCGAGAGAGACAGAGAGAGAGACAGATATTCCAGACAAAAAGGTCTCTTATTTCTTGTCCACACTTAAGAAATGTCTGTTGTTTGACAGGGTTGTGATCACAATAACATAATACAACAGGAACAGGGTAGGAGAGCTGGATAAGAGGAATTATCAAATGACTGGGTGTCCAGTAAACCCCAAAATCTTGAAAAATCCCACATTCTACAGTAGTTGGTGTTTTAAGAGGCGCATGGCTTCAAAATAAATGCCCTCCAGGGGGCAGTTGCAGTAGAAGTGGGGTTTCGAAGTAAAAGCCCTCCAAAAAAAGGCTTCAGAGAAGATGGGGCTTCAAAACAAATGTCATGCCGCAGGAGGAAATTGCAGGATGAATGGTCCTTCAAAATAAAAAATCCTTAAAGGGCAGGTGGGGTTTCAAAATAAAAGCCACACATGAAGTGTGGTATGGTGTGACCCGTGGCTCTATAGTATGCATATGAGGTTGTACCGGAAACACTGTGTGTGTGTGTGTGTGTGTGTGTGTGTGTGCAAATGTACCGTTTGATGACCAGTCAGTTCGTTCCCGTCAGTTTGTGTTTGTTCTCTTTGAGGGCTAGTGTGATCTCACAGCAGTTTCTCCTCTTCTGGTAGAGGCTGTGAGCCAGGTGGTTTGTGTTTGCGTGTTTGTTTGTTGTTTTATTTAAGGACGAGCGTAGCCTCAGAGCCGTCTTTCCTCTTCAGATACAGTCCATGGGTGAGATGGTGTTCTCTCCTCAGGTAGGCGTAGAAATAGTCAGACACCAGCAGGATCTGAGGGGAAATGAACAAATATGATGACACTTCATCTGGCACCACGGTGGCTTGTGTGTGAATCAGTAAGAATTGAGAGCAATTCCACTGATGATCATCTAAAAACAAGGCTGTTCTTCTCAGTACCTGAAGAGTTGACATTTGGGGGAAATAAGGTTTCGTTCGTTTTTTTACTCAACCTTGATTAACACATTTCCGGTGGGGAGTCGCTGACACTCAAATGAGGAAGAACCAGCAGGGGCAAAAATACACTCAAGTTGATTTCTAAAGTATTTAGATCCTCCTTGTCTATTGGACACACACCGCCACCTCATACTCGTGACTTCTGCACAATTAATCATAGATAATGGATATTGCAGTAATTCGGCGATATTGAAATGTTTGTTATATTTGTATTGGGTCCTGGTGTGGTATATCAAGCTAGCTATATTCTAGCTGCTGCTACTTTGAGAAATAAGTGAATTATCATCATCACAATATTTAGCAGAATAGTCGAGATTATCATTTTTGCCATAATCTTGCAGCCGTAACTTAAAATATCAAAATGCCTCTTCCTGGCACACGCCTATGCCTTCACCATGCACAGTGTGTGTGTGTGTGTGTGTGTGTGTTATACGCGATGCCGATTGATTGACAGGACGACGTACACTGTTGCCAAACCCACCTGTGCCACGTTGAACAGCAGCGTTATGGCATAGTAGAAGTTGGAGTTGGCGCTGCCGGCGTAGATCCAGAGGTGCCAGAGGACAGGAAACAGAGCCGAACAGGCCAGCAGGACGCAGGACACCAGGAAGATGTTCCTCAGGACTGGACAGAGGACACAAAACATACACTGCCTTTTTCTGCTGCCCCTGATGAAGAGCTACATGAATAAACCTGACTTCCGCTCATGGGTTGAAAGTTCAGAGGTGAGAACTGAGTAAGTATTGAGATGCTGTAACTCCACAATAAAACATTTAACACCATTTACTCACATCCCTCTGAGGCTTAGCTTTAAAGAAAAACTGGCAGTAGCGACAGTAAATAAATGACTATTCTATGATGATCTTTGTCTATTTGTTTCTTTTTAATTTAAAGTTATAAATGTTAGAGAAAATACATATAATAATTTTACTATCAAAGCAATTGATAGTATTGATAGCAATTGAATATTGTGTATGAAGTGATGGATTATATGTGTTCATTCATGGATTCTTACTTGTGTAAGACTAGTAAGTAACTAGTAGTTTGAAGACTTTAAGGTTTGAAATTTCTGCAGTCTGAGACTTTTGGAGTGCAGAAACTGTGAATTCTGTCAAATATCAACCACTAATATTGTTGTTCTGATACATCCGTTGGGCCTCCACAACTCAACAAAATGTGTAATGGATAAAACATGGAAACACCCAGACTTTAGGATTTCTGTTTTGATGACTACAACCTAGAACCAAAACTAGGACAAAAATAGAGACGAAGGTGGAACCAAAACCAAAAGACAAGTCTGTGTGCTTTTGTGTTTTGATATATTTTGCTAAATGGTCTTACATCTGTGGAGGTGACTCCAGACAGGCAGGAAGGCCAGGTAGAGGGCGATGTCTCCCACTGTGGGGTAGGACTTAAAGATGGAGATCACAGCTAGCTGCATGAAGATCAGAAACACTGGGTGGTCTCTGCAACAGACAGACAGACACAGACACAGAGAGACAGAAACACATGTTGGCATGGTTGCCCGCCATACTGGATGAAACAATATGAGAGCTGTATATCTAAAAAAGTTGAAAGAAAGAAAAGAGAACTAGAAGGAGGAAAGAACTAGGAGAGGAAAGGACTAGGAGAGGAAAGAACTAGGAAAGGAAAGACCTAAGAGAGGAAAGACCTTGAAGGAGAAAGAACTAGAAGAGGAAAGAACTAGGAGAGGAAAGAACTAGGAGAGGAAAGAACTAGAAAAGGAAACAACTAGGAGAGGAAACAATTAGAAGAGGCAACAACTAGGAGAGGAAAGAACTTGGAGAGGAAAGACCTAGGAGAGGAAAGACCTAGGAGAGGAAAGAACTAGGAGAGGAAAGACCTAGGAGAGGAAAGACCTAGAAGGAGAAAGAACTAGAAGAGGAAACAGCTAGGAAAGGAAACAACCAGGAGACGAAACAACTAGAAGAGGAAACAACTAGAAGAGGAAACAACTAGAAGAGGAAAGAGGAGTTTGATGGAGAGAAAGATGGCGTAAGGGAGGAACAACAGTCTTTGACTGTACTTGAGTTTGATGGACAGGGGGACGGTGTAGAAGAACACGTTGATCTGGAAGACGCAGAGGAAGAAGAGGCGGAAGTGTTCAAACATCTCAGCGAAGAAATACCAGAAGAGGCCGATGTTGGGGGTCAGGTCTGGTACTGAGAGGCTGGAGGATGACAGATCAATACAGACGGATCAATAGAGTGACTCACACTTGTTTTTCCCAAGAACTTTAAGATTTTGCTTGTTATTTTATCCAGAATGCACGAAATCTTACATTTTGAATGGGAGAGGACCTCCAGACTCACACATCACTTCCTCCCACAACATGTACATCCCTAGAAACTGGCAGTAAATACATTTCCCTCGTATCCTGACCATCCACCTGTGGCCAGTACGTTACCTGCAAGCTGCCTGTCATGTTAGTGTTGCATGTACTTCCTAGCTGGATCCACTCAGAGACACGTTGCCTTTACACTTTGCTGTTAATGCGTCCAAATGTATCTTTGACCTCCGGAGTGGGTTAGGATGATCCGATCTTCACTGCCTCTTGGGAGCATTTATAGCTGGACTTTATGGGTTTTTAATGCCATCTGGTTACAAGCCGATCTTTCAGGAAGCATGTTAAGGCTTGATGAGGGCACTATAATTAAAGACATAACCGCTCCACCGGTCTGAGAGGGACGATGCATCTTGTTGACCCGAGACATGAGATCAACCCTCACATCTTCAAACTGATATAGCCTCTTTTCAAAGCCACTACTGACAAAACGTCCTGTTTTTTTTCCTGTGGGAGAATCTGGTCACCATGAAGACAGCTGCATAAAAACAGACAGACACACAAAACAAAAACCCCTATTCACAGTGGGTCCATTTCCTGGCTGAGCCATACTTCAGATATATCCCATCTTGATCTGAAGGACAGAGTATTCATTCACTATGCTGAGACCCACAGTGGCTCTCCTATTCACGGCCATTGAAACCCAGCCAGACATCGAATAAGACTCAATTTGGCCTGTTTGTCTCCCAAAACAGCCTTTTCATCTCAGTCCTGTCTACTCACTTGTACACTGCACTTCTACATAGAGGGCTGCTGCGGGGATTGAACCTGTGACCTTTCTGTTATGGGACACTCACTAACTAGTAGGCCAACCTGCCAATATCTCTTGGTGCACTGGTCCAATGCCCTTTCTGGACACTCTCCATCGCTTTCTGCAGCTGCACCTACACAAGGAATTGAACCCCTAACCGTGGCAGTGTTAGTGATTTGCTGCACAGGACCACTCTCCCCCCTCCCTCTCCTCCCTCCCTCCCTCCCTTCCCCTCCCTCACATGAAGCCGTAGACAGAGGGCAGGAAGTCCCAGGAGCCCAGCAGGAAGAAGGAGAGGCAGACGATGACGAACAGGCTGCCCAGGTACATGAAGGCCAACTGCAGGGTGAACAACCAGAAACTGGACCTCCGCAAGTTCACCGGGATGAACTGACGCTGGGGAGAGAGGGGAGGGGGGGGGGGTTGGGGAAGAGAGAGAAGAGAAAAGAAGAACAAACGTTAATGGTTCTCGGAGGACTTGGGAGAATCTCTTCACAGGTCCTGATCGTCTTCGATTTTCTTCGATTTTCTTTCAACCAGAACTAGGTCAGACCTATGGCTGGAGATCCATTGAATGTCTGGGTTCATACATACCAACCACTGGAAGATATTTACACTAAAATAAGGTTGTTGTCTTTTTAGGCGAGGATAAACCTTCAGTTTCTATTGTGTTTGAGCTTCTGTAGCTCTGCTTCAGTAATACTTAGAGTAAACCTGAGACCTGGTTTACTCCCCTTTCAGGAGAGACCACGATTATACATGTAGTCGAAGGGGTTCAAGAGCAGTAACATTTTATTTTGGGTACGTCATTTTGCCCTTGAGGTCAGAAAGAGGGGGGTGCTTCTTAAGTGTGTTCATAAGCTTCATACCTGGACCAGATATAGCAGCGCTGGAGCGAAGAGAGTCACTGGATAGATGGATTGATATGTGGCCACGGCCAGGAATATGGCACTCAGCAAGGCACTTCCTGGAACACAATGATAATAATAACAAACATGAAAAACAACCAATCAAAGCAACCGTTCTTCATTTAGCAGATCTTCTCTGTTTCATCATTTTCATCTCTCTTTCTCTGTTGAACCATTCACCATCCTTCTTATCCCTTCTACCTCTCTCACTAGCTTTTTTCCTAGCACGTTTCTGTGGTCAGAGGAAACAGGAAGACAGATAAGACGCTTATCTGCAATACCTGGAAAGATCACATCTTCAGCAGTAGATAAGCATTGTGCACTTTACCTTTAATAGTGGAGAGGATGAAGAGGGCGATGACGGCATTGTTCAGCCCACAGGTTGACTTGGCGACGCAGGACAGGATGGTAAACGGGTTCAACAGGTAACTGTGAGAAAGGGAATGGAGGGAGCGAGAGAACAAGTGGAAGAAGGAGCAAAAGAGAAATGTAACTTTGTAACTTGATCTACCATGATGAACTTGTCTGCTCTTCTCTGGTGTTCATACCAGTTAATAACACATGAAGAAACATATGAACATGAGCATCAATCCAGACTGACCAAGTCTCCTTCTACCCATAATCCTTTGTGTTTTGGGGTCATTTCCTGTAGTTGGTTGGAGCCCGTTCTCATTCCTAACAAACCACCACTGTTCTCTTGTTCACGCGCCCTTTAAGGAATGTGGTACTTACAACATGGCTACTTTCAGAGGGATGTAGTACATTTCTTTGGGGCTTCTGATCAGCTCCAGACAGTCCAAGGGGTAGCGGTCTGCCTCCAGGGCATATTTCTGCCTTCTGAACTGAAAAGAGGACACACATCCAACGTCAAAGTTTTTCCTAAAGGACATGGTGACAGGCCTTATAGTTTTTTGAGTTATAGTTTGACTTTGGTCACATATCACACACAATTAAATAACCTGTTTTACTTAAAACAGACAATACTTCTTAGATCTGCAAAGCCATTGTACTGGTTTCTTACCACTTGCTTGTTGTAGTCCCTCACTGCAATATAGAGAGCCACAGCAGTGATCACATCGGCTAGCTAGAGAGAGAGAGAGAGAGAGAGAGAGAGAGAGAGAGAGAGAGAGAGAGAGAGAGAGAGAGAGAGAGAGAGAGAAAAGCAAAGCAGTAAGTAGTTATCCCTACATTCAATACCATTTTCATTTTATTAAATCATCTCATTTAGCTGAGCCAAACCAAAGCACCAGCATCTCATTTCCTTGCCCCTAAGCCTTTTTATTCCGGGTCAGAAAGAGAAATGTTGTAGAGACAGGGTATATAAGTATTGCAATTCACACTGCATTTGGACTCGCTGTGGTGATGCCTCAAAAAATAGAAGACGGCCACCTACTTACCATGAACGTTATCTCTGCATAGTCCACCACAAAGTGAAAGAGGTAGATGATGAGGGGAGTCTGACAGAAAACAGACATTTGGAATTAGAGCACAGATATCAGGGCTTGACATTCCCCAAAATTGCAACTTGCCCTGCAGGGCACTACTGCGCGCCAATATTTCTCTGTTTTACTTGGTAATCAGGATAATGTCGAAACGAAAAGAATTAAGACTTCTAACAAATTTTGGATTTACAAAGAAGTCGAAGCAGCCAATCGACTCGACTGAGCCAGAGCCGGTAGCATCTACTTCTTCGACCGCGGAAAACGTCAAATTGACCACCTGTGTGGTGTGGACTGTGTGTGGTTCTGTAATGTTACTCAGTACTCATACCTACAGCCTATGTCTATAGTGAGCGTCACAGTAAGTCCTCCCTGTGAGGCACACGCAGCGCCGCTGACCCCCCCGCCCTCTAAATAAAAGAGCTCCCCCGAAGACCATGGTATGGTTCGCACACTGGTTGAAACCACCCTGAAATCCTTGAATAAAATCTTTGCTCTTTGCCGCGCCTGCGGAGGGAGACTCGCGCTCTCCCACTCCGTCCTCTGCAGCTCGCGCCCTCTAAAACCTGACTCCTCTAAGAATGCAAGATGTGAGTGTGTGAATTTGGTGAGTGTCACATCTTGCATTCCTAATATAATAGGGGGGTCAGATTTTGTTGGATGTGAAAACTGACCCATCAGAAATGGTAGCCAGCCCGACTAGTAGACAGCCTCGGGCAAGCGGGCTATAGGGAATGTCGAGCCTTGGACAAGACTGACCCAGACCCACGTTGGTGTATACTCTCACATCAGTGTGTGTTTGTGTGTGTACCTCATGGAATACATCTCCAGAGTAGGGGGAGATTCCCAGGTCCAGTAGAGCCAGGCCTTCCACCACTGAAAACAAAAAAACACAACAGAAAGATCATTAGGCTCCAACACAGCCCATCATAAACCGACAGCATCCACAACAACAGCAGCTCGTACAAGCATTAGGGAGACAAAGAAGTGGTTCATCTGAGGAAAAAGGGCAGTTTTGGGCAGATTCATACAAAAACTTAATTTCCAAAAAGCTATCTCCATTTTCTTGGGGAACAAAATCATGTCAAGTTTATTATTTAATGTCTTGGATATCTGTTGAATCAACCAACACATTCAGGAGCCCTCAACAAGAAAGACACTGCTGAAACTAATTCAGTGGCTTCAAATTAAAAGACAACAGATTTTGCGTTCTGGTGTTTTTGGGGTTGTGGATATTTCATCACCAGCCTCAGGTTATCGTCTTCATCATCCCACTCCGAACACCAGCAGCTTTACAGCCTCCTCTGTAATGACTGCACTTCCTGCTACAGCTACCTTATAAACTATACATGAAGGGAAGGGTTATGGTGCTGCCAGACAACTAAAACTCACAGAAGTGTGTACGTGTGTGTGTGTGTGTGTGTGTGTGTGTGTTTACGTCTAGAGTAAGATACAGATTCTCCCCTTTCATAATGAACAGAAAACCCCCAAAGACTAAACCCAGCTGTGGCTCAGCAAACAGCCTCTCCCTTGCTTTACACCAGCATCATCAAGCTAGCAGTCGTGTTCCTCTGATGCTTGCAAAGCTGCTCTGACTACCTAACTTATACTATACTCCTACACATCCAATACTCTGATCAGTACCACTCTGTTGGGACGGAGAGGACTTCAGTGTATTGCCACTGATGAGTTTTCAGACTGTCTTGCTATTAGGGTTTGAGAGCAGTTTAATCTAGGATGCCATCCAGACAATGAACCGCTATGAGAAACGAAAGGGAGTTTTGAGTAAAAAAATAAAGAAAATATTCAGTGAAATAAATCACACTACAGCCAAAGTATTCCGGTCAACACGCGAATGTTAGCAAGTAATCTAACTATGGGTTGCCAAGCCGGATTCATGTAGCCGAACCGGCTTGACAAGTCGAGTGCACCAAACGTTAGCTAGCACCACTTCACTCAATTATGCCGGCGAGCTGTCACAGCGCCGACAGAGCGGTGTGTTACTGAGGAAACCGTGCACAAAATACGTCTCAAAACCCCGCTTACCTCTTTTCCAGGCATTTAACGGAGACACTACCTCGACTCTTTCTGCAATTAACTCCGCTAAACTTGAGTTAAAAAGCGCTGCGCGGATCGTAACGGCTACAATCAAAAGCAGCGTCAAGGGAGCCGCCATCTTGACAAGGAAGCTCTCTCCGCCCTGAAAGAGGCATGATGGGAAATGAAGTCATTTGTGGCGACAGATGACTACAGAACACATTTAGTATATTTATACATATAGTATAGTATAGTTTGGTATATATATATATATATTTTTTTTAATTTAAAAAATAAATTAAATTAAGCCATTTTACTCGTACGTAGTCTCTGATCTTCTCGTATCATTGCCACTGCAGTGAAGGACGTTTGTTGATCTTTATTTTACAGTTGTAGTCATGATATCGGTTGTGGACTCTTATCTTAATTATCTTACTGTAAGATTGGGTTGTCCTTGATCAAAGTAAAATTCAAAACTGAATCACAGTACAAGAGGCTCCCTCTTGTGGTAAAATGCTCGTATTACATGTATTTCATTCTATTACCCACTGATTTAATATTGCGTTCCAGATCCAAATCGGGTATTTCTACAAAGAAAAAAGTATTGTATCTAAAACATATAAAATTGCAGTTATGAAGAAACAAAATAAAGACTATTTCAGAATATTTAGCCTGAGTCACTCTCTTACTCTCTCACTCTCTTCTCCGTCAAATTTGATATCTCAGTTGATATCTCAGGCACCACTGGTCTGCTTTTGATGAAACCATGCAGTTGTGGCACTGTATTCTCACTGCCATTAACTCTTTTAACTTTTTAACTCTCAGACGACGCTGGTGAGATTTTGGATGACGCATTTTCAGTGTTCTGGCATTTAAAAACATTACACTGATTAGCCTGATAGGGGCGCTATAATTAAAGGTCACATTTTCAAACTCTGAAAGGCCATAACGTCTACATCACTGGTCAGATTTAGATGTAACTTGGAGGGATGATGCATCTTAAATATAAATATATAAAACAATGTGTGAAACTGAGGAAGCAGATATGTGAATTTACAGCTATGTACATAATGTGTGAATGTGCGTTGTATTCACATTAAGACTACAGGAGGCCATATAGATACATAGATAGATGGCTCTTTATTTCCCCCCGAGGGGAAATTGTAGTTTGCAGCAGTACAAGACAAGAGAGAGGCACACATCACTATACAACAAACAACTTTGGTCAACAGGCTGTATAAAAAATATCCTAAAATATACAAGAAAAAGAAATATAAAAGTAGTGTAAGGAATAATAATTTAGTGCAATTTACAGTTGTGCAATTTGCAATACACATTTCTGATTAAGTGGACTGAAATGTTTTGAATATAATCCTGGATTTGAATCTTTCGAAATAAAAATGAGAAAATAGTGCTAATGTTAACTGTTGGCAAAATTACACATCTACACTATATTGCCTCGACTTCTGACCCATGCATGATGGGCCTTAATAATAAAAACTCTGACTATATGCCACATTATTATGTGAATGCTGTGGTCTTTCCAAAACGCATTTTGTAATTCATTAAACAAATGAATTAATTAAAAAAAAAAAAATTAGAATAATGACTGCACACTGAGCACAAAGCCTCTTTTCTCAGTTCACTGCGATTGCGTTTTACAAAGCGGAAAAGAAATAGCTAATCACGTTTTCACCCGGGACGCAAAATGTGTTGGATCAAAACACAATGACAAAGCTTTGTGAAGCCAGACAGTTGAACACATTATGATTTGGTTTATTTCCGCTTTGAACATTTTCCCTTTAAAATAAAAGTTGAGTAATGACGTTACTCTTCAAACGAAGGGGTGGTTGCTGTGGTCGGCTGTGATGCGTAACGTTTCCATCTATTTTGTGTAATTCATACATACGGTTCAGACAGAAGTTCAAAGTACTCGGGAAGTTGCACCTTCAAGCATTTCAAACAACTATTCCTCTAAAAGGCTTTCCGTTGTTTTTGAGAATTATCTTATTTTGAAAATCTTAGACCGGAAGTATTAATAACTTGACACCGCCATTCAACTGTCACTTCTTTCGTTTTCGTTTCTGGTCCTTAAACGGCGGTTATGTTTACGTTATAGTTATTTGAAAGAAAGATGGCAGGCTTGGAGGTGTTGTACACTTGCGTCGCAGGCAGCATTAGCTGTCCACAGGACGCTGTTATGTGTTTCGTTCACTGGGAAATGATAAAGAGTGGATACAAGTGCCTCGGCTCCGGAGACGAAGTGAGTTAGCGTTAGCTAACCTAACCTAGTTCACCTGCAGCCCCAATGCGTGTCATTGTATTGTGTACAGAGAACATCACACCAAAAGCCATTAAAAATCTGGCAGTTTAATGATGCTTTGATTATTAGCTAACGTATAAACGCTTAAAACGTGACCTTTTACAAATTGTTGGGGTCTTCTGGTAAATTCCGCGTATAGGTCTGTGAAGCCGCACTTTATTTCAATAAAATATCAACTTTTAGAATTGCTCGCTCGCTATGTTGATGGAAGACGATTGTAGGAATAACAGGCGATTCTCAAACTTGAGATTTTAATACAATGGATGCTGCTTGGTGGGGCATTTGTATGCCGAATGGAAGATGGCTCCTAACGATTCCGAAAATATCTTGAGTCATGCTCTAGGAGGCATGTACCTTTGCAGACCAGCAAGGTAACATTAAATTGCCAGATTTTGAATGTAATTTGCCGTGACACGTATCGGGGCTAACGTTAACTAAACTGCTGCCTGCTTGCTAACTGTTAGCTGACTTAACGGACGTTGGCTAGCTAACTTATGCACTGTAACGAATTATAGCAAGGCGACAGTTATAGCTTTGTTTTAACGAGTTGGTATGAGCTGTATGCTGACTGTCTCAAAGCATGATGGTAAAATCACGATGTGCTCTGAAATCATTTCCCTCTTAGCCAAAAAGACAATGTGGTGCTGATCTAGCCGGACGCGTTTATCATTATGTTGTCATTTAGTTATTTCTCTCTCTCTCTCTCTCTCTCTGTGTCTCTTTCATCCCCCCTCTGTCTCCCCCCTCACTTGTCTCTTTCATCCCCTGTCCCCCTCTCTCTCTTTGTCTGTCTGTCTCTCTTCCTCTTTCTTTCTATCTCCTCTGCCATCTCCCTCGGTCTCTTCATCTGTCTCCCTCCAGCCTCGTAGCAGTGATAAGAAGTCAGAGTTGCTGCCTGCTGACTGGAACAGTAACAAGGAGCTGTACACTCTGCGTTATCAAGGAAACGGTAGCAATGCCCACTTCCTGCTCAAAGCCATCACAGTGGACTCCACCTTGATCTTCAACCTTATGGTAGGCACAACTACAGGGTTTCCTTAAAGCCTTTGCAAACTGAATACTACTCTTGGTCTCCTGACTATCTTGGCACCTCTTCATCATCATTCCAGATAATCATGCTCCAGATGATTTAAGATCTGCTCAATTTACCATTTGCCTAGGATGATGGGGGTCAATGGTCTTTTTGGCTCAGTGGGCTAATGTGCAATATTGCATGTCATGTCCGTTTCTTTCTCCTTTGAATGTTACCCTGCAAAACTGTCACAAAAACAACAACACAGATATGTTGGATAATGCTATTTTATTTCTCTCTGTGTGTGTGTGTGTGTGTGTGTGTGTGTGTGTGTGTGTGTGTGTGTGTGTGTGTGTGTGTGTGTGTGTGTGTGTGTGTGTGTGTGTGTGTGTGTGTGTGTGTGTGTGTGTGTGTGTGTGTGTGTGTGTGTGTGTGTGTGTGAAGAACTCCAGCACGCAGCAGGTATCAGATCTGACGGTGAACATCAGTGATCACGTTGATGCTGACCAGCTACACACGTTTGACAGGTGGGTGCGTCAGCGATGTCATTTTTAAATTGTTTCTGTTTTTTTTATCATGGTTCAGGATTTGTCATTTTGCCAGCCACAGCCACAATTTATCTGCATTTTGTTAAGGGTGAAATAACAGCGATCTGGTCGATTAAAGACAACCGAAATATGAACATCCTGATGCATTGACCTTTGCTCTCTATGGAGAACAACCTTGCCAAAGACATTCCAGGCTTCAGCAAAAGAGGCACTGAGAGATTTATGTACAAAAAATCATCTAGTTCTGAGCCACTTGCCAAGGATAATGGTTACTGACCAAAATACTTAATACACTCAGAAAGAGTGTATGGTGGCCTGCAGGGACAAGGTTTGAGAACGGGTGAATGTGGTGGGTGACCCTTTTTGATTTATCCACCAAAGACCAATTTTACAAGCATTTGGTGCTTGCTGGGTGGTAATTTAGGACCCTCCAAATAAATTGATGATTTCTTTCTTAATTTTTGTGCCATGTTACATACAGTTAGTGGCCCATCTCAAACAAGATGGCATGACCATAAACATTACATTGGATGAACCTTTAATGATCCGCCATGGGGAAATTGGGAGCGAGGAATAGGAAATAGATAGCATCAATTTATGATGACCAACAAATTCCAGCTCCCAGGTGTGAATGTGTGTAACTATGAATGTGAAGGAGGGCGATGCAGCTGAAGATGTGTCAACTTTCCCTCGATAAATCAAGGTAAAATCACAAACTATTCTTTACCAGCGTCTTCAAGGACACGGCTGGTTTGGCAGAGAAGGTGAAGACTCAGCTGCTGCCCTCCCAGGACAGACCGGCGGGACGGAAGGCAGAGAGGAAGAGTCGGAGGGAGGAAGACGAGGAGAGACAGAGGGGCGAGGACAACGACCCTCTCCGCATCCCCACCCGGCATCCTCGCCCCGGCACGCAACCACACTGGTTGGTGATGATAGAAAACCTGGTCCCATGCATACAAGCTCTGTCTGTCTGTCAAGCTGCATGCTGAAATCTGGCCATTTAACGTTGTGCTGCTTGTGGAAAGATGACGATATCAAGTCTTTCAAATGTAGTAGTTTTTATTGCTTCAAGGCCTGAAATGAAAACCCATCAAGTCAGATGTGTGTTGGTTCATCCATCATATGCGATATATCTCAGACACTAATGATGTTATTTGACAAACATTTTGGGAAACGATGCCTCACGGCTGCTTTCAAAGAGATAGAGAGTTGAAATCTTCTCCTGAGTTCAAGCTCACTCAAACTGCAGTAACTCTCTTGACTCATTAGATTTGGCACAAAAAAAATCCACCATAGGAAGGATGTAGGAACCAGGGGAACCAGTTGGCATGATGTTGTCTCCCATTCAAAGAGAAAAGGAGAGAACGGCACTTATTGGGGTTAGGCCAAGTTTCAGGGAGTAGAGGAATGGCCTCAAACTGTCTATTGCAGTTAAATTCAGCCTTTAAGTTTTAATTAGTCTTTGCTTTTCCAGTGAGAAATCACCCCAGTCATATAGAAGGATACATGCTGAGAGGTCATTAAGGGGACGGACTACAAGAACACTGAAAACATATGAAGGGCATTACTTTGAAATGTGCTTGTGTGCATTACCTAATAACTTACACACACATGCTCTCTCTGTCTCTCTCTCGTGCACGCACACACACACACACACACACACATCCTTTACTCTGTTGTAGTTGGTTAACAGCTCTGTCTAGACATTCTTCAAGGCACAAACGCAGCCGTGTGTGTGTGTGTGTGTGTGTGTGTGTGTGTGTGTGTGTGTCAGGAAATGGCAGAGCTCCAGGACAGATTCTATCACTCCTTTCCTCCCCTCTTCTCATCTCATCTATCTATCCTCGTCTCCTCTCTCCTCCTAGCTGTGATCAGATGAGATGTGGTGATGTCAGCATTTTATCGACCTCACTTTATCGACCTTGCTGTTACTGTCTTGTCTCCACAGGGAGAGAGAGAGGAGAGAAAATCAGAGAGGAGAATGAGAGCGAAAGAGGGAAAGAAAGTAAAAGAGAGAGGGAGATGGAACGGGGGAGGGAGAGAAATTAAAAGAGAGAACAAGAGCGAAAGAGAGACAGAAGGAAAGAATGAGACTGGGAATGAGGCTGCAGAAATCAAGTGTGGGGCTGAGGACAGAAAGAAAGAGGGGGGCATGAAGAGACAGAGACCGAGGAGAGAGTGTTGGAAGGAAAGGGGGAAGAGATGGACAGACAGACAGAGATGAAAAGAGGGGGAGAGAGACAGACAGAGATGGAGGAGAAGGAAGAGAGAGACAACAGGAATGATCCAGAACGCCTGAAGGCTGAATGGATAATTCAGGTCGGCGTTGGAGGCAAAGAGCCACGAACACCACGGAGCAAAACCAAGAGCTCAATCCATTTTTAATCACGCTATTTTTACCGTCCGTCAGAGAGAGACTGCAGCCTACCTGTGTGATGAACAAGCTTTTCTAAACATGCCGATGACTGGCTGGCGGCCATTAGGAGGTGTGGCCTGTCGTTCAGCTTTCAGGACTACAGCTACATAGTTTAGTTAAAGGACAATACAGGCAGCACGTTGACTACGGTCTACATGGAGTTTAGTCATTTTGCAATGCTTTCCTTATGTCACTTTATTTTTAACAAATTGTTCGACGTTTTAAAAATGATTTATTTATATTTTTGAATTAACTGCTGTCCTGGGTAGCAAAACACCCTAAATAAAACATAGTTTGTAAGGCGACATGTTTTTGAGGGATTATTTCTATTTCAGGTCATTGACAGGAAGCAGAGCGTCACTCAGCTCGGGCACTCGAGCAATGAAATAATAATAAAACAGAGAAACCTAATTGAAGCTTCATGTTTAATGTGGTGGGTTATCTAGCTGGGGCTGTTTTCAAGTCTGGAAGTTGTTTTTCATACTGTACAAAATAAATGGCAGCAAATGACAACGAGCCCTGATATCACCAAGTGTGATTGCCTGCAGTCACCGCAAGGTAAAATGTAAAGAAGCGGGGCAACTTAGACGTTAAATTCAATTCTGCAGCAAAGAATAGGATACAGATACGATAGAACAAGTTGAAGATAATAGAACAAACAATTACAGCAAATGTGCATCATTCAGTGGATTTACACAGCAGTTGTGCATCATTAGCTTTCCACATTATTGAATTTGCAGATGGACGTATATATACGTATAAGAACGTATACACGCATACACGCATCATCGGATCAGGCATATGTACAGTCACATATGTACAGATACAAAGATATGTACAGAAATGTGTAGAGGTCACGTGAAAGAATGCAGATCAGACTGAACAGGGAGATACAGGATAGTCGGTGACCAGAGAAAACAGTTTCTTATCAATAACTACACAACCATTATCATTATTAACTAATCCCCCCCATCCGGTGTCCGTCCCACATTACTAGAGCAACAGCAGCAAAGCAAGTAAGCAACCGGCTCGCTGAAACTGAAGAAAATGTAATGTACGAGTTAACATGTTTTTCGTGTGTGTGTGTGTGTGTGTGTTTTCAGGCCCGACCCCATGGTTCCTCCATTTGCGGCTGGAGGAGCAGATCTGGATCCCTTTGGGTGAGTCTCCAAAACTCACTAAAATCCTGGTATCAGTGTGAGTGTGGAGTCAGTGTTTAGAATAGGAGAATGATGCAGAAACATTGGAGACAGAATTTAGATCCAGTTACTGAGAGCCTCTAGGTTTGTTATTAACTTACTTGGGCACTATTTTCACAATGTCACCCATGAATGATTCCCCTGGGAGGAATATTTTTCACAGTGGAGGAGGAAGTATATCTCTGTCTCAAACTCCCTGTCATGCAGTGACCAGATACCGGCTCCTCTGGTATCCTCTGGGCAGCCATGTCTGTTTGTGTCTCCCAGCCAGTTGGTCACTGAGCCTGGATCTGCTCAGGGTCTTTCTCTCTCTCCCTCTCCCCCCCCACCTCCCCCCTCCAGTTCTCGTGGTGGTGGTGGGATGATAGTTGACCCGTTGAGGTCGGGGTATCCGAGGTCTGGCTTCAACCCGTCTAGTGGCATCCCAGACATTCTGCCCCCTGGGGCTGTACCACCAGGGGCCCGTTTCGACCCGTTTGGACCCATAGGACAACGACACAGACCGGGGTGAGACACAGACACACACGCACACACACACACACACACACACACACACACACTTTCTTCACACATGTACAAACACTCTTTGGCCGAATCTCAATTCACCCCTTAGCCCTTCCCCTCCGTTTTGCTCATTCACGTGAAGGGGTAGGGGTGTCCTAATTCTCTTGTGATCGAGGGCTAGGGCCAAGTGCGAGGGCTACATGGCCCTCCAAACAGAGATTTTTCAGGGGCACACTTCAAACCAAGGGCTAGGAGAAATCTCCCAGAATGACCTGCGAATCAACTGGAAGATCATGGGGACCGCTACACTACCATCCAAAGTGATCACAAATGTAGTATTTTCTTCTTTAATAAAGATTTAAAAAATATTCTAACCGTGGTATCATCTTAGTTTAATGTCGTTTCAATGTATTATAGACCGTTTCTTTATAACAAGCATAACAAAAAATCGCTAATATGCCGATGTCTCTACTTCGCTAGTTAGTTACGTTACAACATTGTTTTTAGGCTGATTTGTGCATGACAGTCCCGCATTTTGACATATTTCCATGTGGCATTTCCCCCTTTGATGGCATATGACGCCCGAAATATAACTAAAGTCCAGCAGCGAAGTTGCTGCACTTGTTACGGCTCCTCTAATATCAGTGCAGACTGGCAGGGTAACGTTAGGAGCGGCTTGCTAGACTACAGAGCACCGCTAACGCTATTCTGTCAAGAAGTGGACTGGTAATGAAGCAGTGGGCTTTGTTATTTGATGACTTGTTTGATTGATTAGTAGCGTGAAAAGTATAAATTGTGAACGATGCTTTTCTATCTCCATCAGATGAACGGCAATGTCACTGTGATAATACCATTATTGCCATAGTAATCTCCGATAACAAACTCGTCCCGTCTGCTTATGTAAACGTCATCGATGACGTATAAGCGTATATACTATTTTCTAGCCCTACCCCTTGTGGCGGCTGTGGCTCAGGAGGTAGAGCGGGTCGTCCGCTAATCGGAATATCGGCGGTTCGATCCCAGGCTCCTCCAGTCCGCATGTCGAAGTGTCCTTGGGCAAGACACTGAACCCCAAGTTGCCCCCGAAGCTGCGCCTTCGGTGTATGAATGTGTATGAATGGTTAGATTCCCCTGATGTGCAGGTTGGCACCTTACATGGTAGCGCCTTGCCATCAGTGTATAAATGTGTGTGATTGGGTGAATGTGGATGTAGTGTAAAGCGCTTTGAGTGGTGGGAAATGACTAGAAAAGCGCTATATAAGTACAGACCATTTACCATTTACTCAGTTGCGAGGGCCAAGCTGAAAGGCCAAGCCGAAGCCGTAGGGGTGAAAATGAGAAATGGGATTCGGCCTTGGAGGGCCATGTAGCCCTCGCACTTGGCCCTACCCCTCGATGACAAGAGAATTGGGACACCCCTTCACGTGAACTCGCAAAACGGAGGGGAAGGGCTAAGGGGTGAATTGGGATTCGCCCTTTGTCTGTCTCTTTCACAAACACACCAACAGCCACCAGGTGTCAGTGCAGAGCATTTTATTTGGACATTTCAATTTCAATAACTTTGAGTGTCTCATCACTTAAATTATTTTGAGCACCACACCATAACAAAAGAGCTTTGTGTGCGTGTGTGTGCGTGTGTGTGCGTGCGTGCGCGCGCGCGCGCCATTGTACTTCTATGCTTATAGGGCTCACAACGAACAATAGAGGATGAAAATAAACCCAAATGAGTTCTAACTAAAATGATGTTACAGATTTTTTAGCTAGCAGCACTAAACAGATGTGGTGGTTGTGGCTACTGCTGTTGGTGCTGCTGCTGTCTTCCCATGTCACACTCATGGTGGGAAACGCTACCAGCTGAAAACCTGTTGGACGTGCAATGCTCTCTTGCTAAAGTGTGTGTCTGTGTGTCTGTCTGTGTCTGTCTGTGTGTGTCTGTCTGTGTGTGTCTGTGTGTGTCTGTGTGTCTTCTAGGCCGGACCCAGACCACATGCCACCACCAGGCTATGATGACATGTTCATGTAAAGCCCAGCAGCATTTCCTGGTTCTTACTTCCTGCTTCTTACTCACACAACCAACAACATCCTGTCTCTTAGCCAATAGGACCCAGGATAAGGGTCTCGTCGCCTCCTCCTTGAGGGCTGGGTTTGATTCAGTTTGGTGTATGTCATTCTTTCTTATTTTGTTTTATTTTTGAGAAGGGGGTCTTTTTTTATATGCATTTACAAAGAGGAAAGACGATTCTGTAAAGAATGCAGTGTTATCCACCTTGGATTTTTCTTTACTTTCCAATGTTCAGTGATGCTCCACTGTGCTCAGGCTCTGCTTTTTTTTACATCCGCATGCCTGGACAGAGTTGAAAGCCAAACTGATGTATAAGTATGTAATTAATGTGTAAGTAATACACTCTTGATGATCAATGTTAAAAAGCATTGCAGATCAATGTCAGTCAGACTGAAATGATGCATCTTGCTGTAAAATGACTAACTAACATCAGAAAACTGCTTAGCTGAAAAAGAAAATGGTGTTAAAAATGCCAGCGCATTGAATTCAACTCAGCCATGCTGAAAGAGTATTTTCTTTGGTGTGACACTGGAATATACTGAACACCCTGAACACACCGACCTGCTTGGCTTGTTCTTTAGCGTTACTTTCTCTTTAGAAACTGGAAATCTTAGTTTGTTAGTTTGATTTGTTCTCTTACCTGGTGTGATTGCTCTTTATGCTGTGGTACAGTAGTCAGGGGCGGAGTCAAAAACATTGGTTCAGCCTGTGTTGACGTAGTTGGGAGAGGTTGTCCTGTAACTGGAGAGTCACAGGTTCAACCCCCACAGCAGGCAGTGTGTGTGTGGCCTGTTGAAGTGTCCTTGGGCAAGACGCTGAACCCCCCTTGCTCTCATTCTAGGTCTAGATAAGATAATAAAGTGAAGTAGCGATAGAGCGTCTGGTGTGTTAAATGTGTCAGATCTAATTTATTGATAAATATGAAAAACCTCCTTGACTTTGCTCTTTTTTTTTTCTTCTATTGTGGATGTACTGAAACAGGCTCGTTGTTTAGAGTTGCTCTGCTTGGCTTGTTGTTGATTGAAAGACTTTGTTGATGAAATATCTCATGCCAAAATACTTCAATAAAATGTGAGACGTTAATGTGTGTGTGTGTGTGTGTGTGTGTGTGTGTGTCCTAAGACATCCTATATGTTGTATTTCTAACCTCATTGTCATTCAGATCACTGAGGAAAAGAAGCTGCCGCATGCTTCTCCTCTTTCATCATCTCTCCTCCTCTCTCTTCTGTCTCTCCCCATTCCCTCCATTTCTCTCTTTCTCTGTGTCCTTGTTTTCCTGCTCCTTCCCTCTATTTTCTGCCTGTTATTCCGTCGCTCCTCTCTTCTCCATCTCCCTCTCTTCCCTCCATTCTTCTCTTTTCTCCTAATTTTCTGCATCCCTCCCCCTCCCTCCTCTATTTTCTCTTCTATCCGCTGTAAACCATTTTCTTTGTCTCCTGTTTCAGACATTTATTCTTTCTCTTTCTCCTGTTTTCTCTCCCTCTATTCTTCTGCCTCTTTTGTCTCATCCCCCGTTACTCCTACATTTATTCTCCGTCATTTATTCCCCCATCTCTCTTCCTCTGCTCTCTCCATCATTTCTCTCCTGTCTTTTCTCTACCTTTATCCAATTCGCTCCCACTGTTTTCTCACTGATCTATACCTCTCTTTCTTTTCTCTCTCTCCTTTTTTTTTACATTTATTCTCTTTGTTGTCGCCTTCTGTTCATCTTTCTACTCTCAACCTTTCTCTTCTCTATTCTCTGTATTCTCTCTCTTCCCCCATATATTTATTTCTCTGTCCATTTATCTTCCATTGTTCTTTATTTCTCCCATCTGTTGTCCCTCCCTCTGTTCTCTCCATTCTTTGTCCTTTCTCCATTTGTTCCCTCTATTCTTTTTTTTAATTTCGGTCCCTTAACACCCTCTGCCTCACTTTCTCTCTGATCTCACCCTTAATTCTCTACATTTTTCCTCCGTGTTCGCCTCTCTCTCACTCTTGCTCTCCCTCCCTCCCTCCCCTCTGCCAGTTTGAGATTACACACACACACTCGAGCAACCAGGGGAGAACACAAGTACACTCCCCTTTAACCGTCCATCTGTCAAAAAATCTCTCTCGTCTTTCTCTCTCATTTATGATCCCTGTCTTCATCTGTCCCTTCCTCTTCGTCTCATTATCCTCTCTGTATCTTCCTCCCACCTCTCTTCCTCTCCTCTGATCTCTCTCTCTCTTTCTGATTTCTACCTCTCCCCTTTCTACTTTCCACTCAACAAGCTGTTTTCCCCCCCAGGCAGTTGGCGAACAGCTATTTCTATCTCTTTGCTTGTCCCTGGGAGGGCTGAGAGGTAAATAGAGTCGACACCACAGGTTGTAGATGCCCAGAGCAGTTTGATAACACTGGTTATGATGTATATTATGAACCTTGAGTATAAAGGTTTACCCTCCGCTTCATCACTGACCGAAAGCCTTCAAACCTGTTTTATCACATTTACGCCTGACATTAATTTCTCTTTCCCCTGCACAAACACAGATTGTTACTCATGTCCCCTCCTCTCATAATAGCCACACCTTCTGCCACGCTGTCTCAAGCACACAAGATGAACTGAGGAATGAGAAATGAAGGGAAAGATAAAGAGTAAGGAGAGACAAAAGGATGGAGGAGGAGAGGAAGGAAGAGGGGAGTGAAGGGGACCAGCCAAGTCTCTTGTTAAATTGAATTGGAGCGTCCAAACGAGGGCTGCTTACCTGCCGACACGTCTGGTGGAGTTAAAAGACGAAGACGAGGAAGGAGGAAGAAAAGTCACTTTGCCTTGTGGAAAGTTTTATAAAAATGACTCATCTGTGGATTTTGATAACACCAGGCCAGATACGCTTAATACAGCAAGACAGCAGAGAGAGACATAACAAGAGATGGAAGATTGTGAGGGGGAGGAGGGGGGAGGCAAAAAGAGAGAGAGCAACATGCAGACACTATAGTTTTGGAGAGAGAGAGAGAGAGGGCACACACAAGCAGAGAGAGAGAGGGCACACACAAGCAGAAAGCGAGAGAGGGCACACATACACAAGCAGAGAGAGAGTGAGTGTGTGTGAGAGATGCAGAATCTACCCAAAGGCGAAAGAGATGGACAAGAAAAGAGAGAATCAACTGTAAATCACTTTTATGGCAGATTGAAGTTTCAGTTCTACTAACATTTCTCAGAGGCAGAAATAATCTCATTGGTTGAATTAAACCTCAGTGGACAGAGCCAAAGAACAACTGTTAGTTAGCTAGCCTGCTGGACTGAAAAAAAGAAGCCATTTATCTTTTATGTTCCTCTGAAAAACTCTGGTTTTTTGGCCCCGCCCACTGAGCCTTCACTCAACCAATGAGATTATTTCTGTTTGTTTGTACAGCTAAAACTCCAATCTGCGCTTCTATGAGACATCTTGTACCTGTTGAATGTCTCTAAGCGTTCATGCTATAACATGGGTGTGCGTTAATGTTCATCATTTTGTACTGCTGATGTGTTTTGTGTTGTAAAGTCACTGAGACAGAGAGACAGACAGAGGAGGACAGAGATCAAGGCTAAAAGAGATTGACAGATGGATTGACAGATGGATGGATGGCAGGTGGGGGTACCTGTATTATCCGTCAGCTTGTGTGTGTGTGTGTGTGTGTGTGTGTCACCGAGATGCCAGACCCAGTCAGATTACTGTTACTGTCCTCAAACACATTTTAATGTTGTTGTGGATGAACTCTACAAGCTTTATAGTTTTGAGAGGACACACACATGTAGGAACACAAAAAAGCAACAAATATACAAACACACACACACACAATTCAGAGCTATACAGCAGGCTAAGTGTCTAATAGAGTGGCCAGGTCTCCAGAGAACCACCAAGAGATTTATTACCCTAGTCTGAGAACCTGGCACCACCCTGCACCATGAGAGTGTGTGTGTGTGCGTGTGTGTCCTCTCCATGCCATGTATCAGAACGTCAATTTAAACAACTCAGGTGTGTAAGTGTGTGTGTGTGTGTGTGTGTGTGTGTGTTAGGGGGGACTTTAACAGAAGTCTAGACAACACCATCACGCAGTCCAGAGCTGCTCACAACCTGGGAGTCAATTCTAGCTTAGCCGACGCTCAAATTCCTGCACCCAATCTAAAACAGGTGCAGGAATAAAATAAGTTGCTTTTCCATTACGAGGGACCGCCAGTAGAGCTGCATTCACACTAGATAAGAAATATGAGATTTATGTTTAGCTGATGCATTCATCCAGAGCGACTTACAAAGCGTGAGCACGTAGGGGGGTTCAACGTCATGCTCAAGGACACTTTGACAGGACACGTGGCCTCCATTGATTGGGTGATCACTCAAAACCACCAGGCCACCCTGAAGCCGCGGTGATCGAGATGCACATCAAGTTCAAGTTCAAGTTCAACATGAGGTTGTTTCTCTCTTACCTTTGAACCTGCTTATGTTACGGCTGGACAGTAACAGAAAGAGAGAAGGAAAACCAACCAGGGTTAGAAACAACAGCAAAACAGGAATTTATTGGTCACGTTAACAAAATCATACTTAGAAACCAGCGTCATCGTTACATAGAGCTCCTCGGGATGTACAGGAACAAGGCATCGGACTCTTTAAAGCATGCAGATTCATCAGCACCCTGTTTCCGTGAGCCGGGTCCCCAAGTACGATCAGCGGTTGTCTCTCTTTTATTATTAGATTGAGGAGACCCTTAAAAAGCAGTGAGTCTTCCCATATTTCTTAACCTTCATCCTTTTTAAAATTTTAATTTAGGTGGTTTTGAGGGTAAATGTCTTTAAACATTTAATAGCATTTTAATTGATTTGCAAAATGATAACTGAGCGTTTTCACCACTAAACAGGTCGGGTGATGGTGCCCCGAGACACCATCAAGCCTACACAACTAACTGTGCTCTTCACAAAATACATTGTCTTACAGCCCTGTCAATCAGACTTTGATTGTTTGCTTCACTGGGTGGGGAAACACAAGATAAAGTCACACCTTTGGGCTGAGATTCACCATCATAGGCTGCATTTCACAAATGAACACAACGGGTTTTTTTTCCACTCCTTGTGGTACCGGATGATGATGTTCGTTTCTTGGTTGTTGGAAAATGTTGGATTCTATGTGGTTTATTCTTGTTTAGATAAATAAGAGAAGATCAGACTTGTACCACAAAAAAAAAGAGAACAACAACTGCCATCTTCCAAATCAGGCTAGGAAAGAAACTTGCGGAAATTTAAAAGAATCCATAACAAAATGGTGTAGTGTTTATCCACCCTCAGCTTCACCAGGCTAGCGTTACACAAGCATACCAGATGATTATTACCTCTGTACACCACGGCCACAGCCGTGTTTTCTTAGCTGTCTAAACGTGGAGAAACCAGACGCAGTACAATCCACAGAAGGTTCAACATCTGATTTCTCCTGTTCTTGTGCAGCAGCAGCTGTACGCTGTGCCGGCTGTATTGTGTTTGGACCTTTTATACCAATCCACATCCAGTCGGCCAGTTCATCTGATCACCCAGGACGCATTGAGACAGTCTAGAAACCTAGTCTTTACCCTGTTTTTTGTTAAATAAAATGGTGACATATCCCTTTCGTGTCCACCCATTTCTCTGTGCTAAATGTTGTCTACTTTCGTTGTCGTGTATCGATTACAAAAGACAGATTTACACACACAACCTCTTTCTCAGGCCACACAATCTTTTTTCCCTTTCTTTTCATACATTTCATATACTTAATATGTCTATTAATATTTCATTCTAGCTCTTGAAGCAATATTTCACTTTGATAGAACTATTTCACTTCCTCCAACATAAATTCGTGGACAGCCGGTAGCGCCGGCCGCCCCTGGGCATCCATGGTGGTGTTGCTGCTAGAACGTGTATTCTGGTCACGGTCACGTTTTCTAGGAGGGGACCTTTCCTTGTAATTACTGACATTTACCAATACACATAATCTGAGCTAACCCCCTGTTGTGCTATTTAGGGTGAGCGCCTTTGTAGAAACTTGATTGTTAGAAAAGGGGGGAAGGGAGCTTGGTGAGATTTGTATTTGGGATTATTAAACTACCAAGTTAAAGGTGCAGTGAGTAAGATTTCTACTGGCCCCATAGCACACAATGACCATAACATATCTGCAGCCTCGTTCTCAAGCCAAACAACAAATGACAAAGCAGTATCATTATTCCAGTATTTAGCAGGTTGCTAAAGATCATAGGTTATTTAATGCCCCTTTAAACAACAAGTTCAAACAAGGTAAAAAATGTTTTTAAAAAGCCTGATGGCTTTGGTGAGTACAGATTGTCCAGTTGTTCATGAAAGTATGTGGAGGAACACGTGCTTAAAAATGAAACCAAGTGAAATATTGCTTCAGCGCGGTAACTATACGTATATTTACTCTTACTCTTACTTCAAGACAAAAATCAACAGGAAGGTTTTCTACATTACAGGCAGCTACATTGAAAACGACTGTGTACATCAATGTACTTCATTCCTGGTACATGTGAAACATGTGAACAACAGATATTGTGATATTGCCTGCGTTATGGCGTCAATTTGTACATTCATTGAGTCCTTGAGTAAAATGCTACTGCTGTGTATTACAATTGTGCATATTGTGTACATAAAGGGTAGCATCCAGCTCCGGCCAGTGAAAAGGACGATTCAGTCAGGTAAACCCTGGTAGCTAACAGCGATGCATCGAAGTAGATGCAAAACCACTTTTGCACTGGCTGGATCCAGACATGGTCACCATCTGATGAAGTGTTTACAGTTGAAACCCTGGTGATAGCGTCGAGAAAATAAACCGAAATGGGATGATTTCACAGGCATGAAGCCATAAGACGCTTTTTCTTCCAAAGGTGTCCATTAAATTATTATGACAATGATGTAGCAACAAGCGTAACGTCTGTGAGAACGACCCCTTATCCTAAAATACATAAAACTTTAACATTCAACAGTCACTGTCGCCATCCCATATAGCAACAGTGGCTGGACTGGTTGTCCCAGTCAGTTAACATGCTGCTGTCCACCACAACATATCGCTGTAACTTGTAACTAATAGTAACTTGGTATTTTGATGTTTTTCTTAGTTAAATTAAAGCTTTGGATGGTCATTTATTTAGTTTCCTAACACTTGGGCCCTTCAAATCTGTTAAACCCTTATTGGAGAAAAACATGAGAAAATAAGCATTTTGTTTGCATTCTTGCACCTTTTTTTGAAATACATATTTTCTATCTGACAACAGTGATACTGTTCCCTGGGACGACACGCTGGCTTTGCTGTTGAAGACTTCTCTAGTAATCATTCAGCTCAGTTTGCTTCAACAGTTGAAAACATTCACATTCAACAGACGCCATTTCCCGTTTAGACGATTAATGCAACAATACTCTCGGTCACAGGATAGATTTTACACACATTTCACTGATTGATAGTTGAAAACCAAACTACATTGCTGCAGTAACATGTCAATGCCCTCAACTGCACTGAGGCCGAGCTGCTACTGACCATCAGAGGTAAGAACGCATTTCATTTGACTTCTTCTCTAACCCTCTTCTACTCTTCACAACGATCTGACAGAAAGTCCTGGCATGTAATTACTACTTGAAACTAAAAATGCAAAACTTGATAACACAAACTAAAAGGTGAACCATTTTAGCAATAACTGGTCACAAAGTAAATTTTATTTACCAAGGTTGGGGTGAATTCACTTTCAATTCATGCAATCCAGGAAGTAGATTCTCTTCAAAAGTCCAAAAAGGACTAAAGTGAATTGAGCCCTCTGAGGGTAAATGACGCATCAAGCTAAGGGAAGGGGAGTGCCATAATGGCCGTGATAATCTTGTGCCAACGCATTCACTTCATGACAAGTGAGATTCATGTTGGGCTCTCTGAAGCAAAGCTGAGCGCCAAACAAGTTTTAGTCATACAACCACTTCTCAGGCAGAGCTGCTAGCTAGAGAGGAGCTAGCTAACATGAAGACTAGCGTGCTTGCTACTGACTGAAAAATATAACCTAACCATACTCTGGGTTAGCTAGTTAGCCTAACTGACCTTCCAACTTCCAACTAGCCAGTCTAGTTCTAGATTCTAGATTTTAGGGATGAGGAACCCTTATGTAAGTGCCATTGATTCCAATGTTTCAACTCCAATAATTCAGTTTAATTCCATTTAATTGAGCAGGTTAACAGCATGGGTTTCAGGGCGTTCCATAATCCTTTGTTCACTCACCGGTTTGTTGTTTCTGGTTCTGGCCCGGGGTATTGGGATGAGTGTAGATGGTAGGTGGTAAATCAAATAAAAGCTATACTGACTCTTGAAAAAACGCTTTGATAACTCTTGAAAATAACACTTGAAAACTAATATATAATATATAATAACTAAATCAAGGGTTTACCACAGGCTAGATTTCAACCACAAACTACAACAAAGGTGTGTACATTTCATACAATTATCCAGTGCAAATCAATCTGTACACTAATCAATCACTAGTCAATATCTTTCTTTTCCACAGGGTGCAAGATTAAGTAATGATATGACATAAAAATTCCCTTCTAGGATTAATGGCTCCAACACCTTGAAAGCAAAAATAGTCATTATTAATGCTGGACAGTTAAAGGCAATTATTTTACAGCCCTATTCAATTTCACATTAGACTGAAAACACAAAGGGAAAAAACTACGGGATCAGAATCCTTTATTTGGGCCGAAAAATGACTGGTTCTTTGGCTCCGCCCATTGAGGTTGAACTAAACCAATGAGATTATTTCTGCCTCCAGAGCAGAGCAGGAAATGTTTGTATGAATAAAACTCCAATCTGCACACCTTGTCACGCCCGGTTCACATCCACACTTCACATTAGCGACACCCAAAGACTTTATCGCTTCAAATTGGTTCCTCTCAAAGATGTTCGGTGGATTTCCAGTGTGTTTCTCCTAGGACTATAGGACTGTTTGGCTCAGAAAGCTGAGTAGTGTTTGAGACTCTTCAAACTCTGTGTCAAACCCATTTCACTAAATCTTTAAATCTCCTGTTTATCAAGAATGTTTATTATTCAGTATTTTAGAAATGCAAATAGATGATATCTTTAAAATCATACTATTTTGTAGGCACAGATCTCAAGTCAGCTCATAACTCCAGTGATATTCCATAGTCAAGTTAACCATTAAGCCAGCAACAAGCAGCATCACAGTTTTCAAAGTGGATATTTAAGTTTGTAATGAAACACTTCATATACTGTGTACTTACGTATAACAGAAATATAAGCATATAACAGAATGCTTATATATTTTTTAAACTTCTTTTCTTACTATTTTGCCCAGACCTGCTGAGAGAAAAGTACTGTCAGCAATGGATCCACAGATACTTAGTGTAAATATAATATTATTTGATGTGCCATTTTGAAATCATATATGTTATAGATATTACATAATATGTAATAAGTAAGTGATGTGATTTTTCAAGCACCAGGAACAGAAACTCTTTGATCTGATCGTCTTCTGGCCATAAAAATAGGAAGAAAAAAAAGAAAAAAGAAAAAAAAACCCACAATTATGATAGTTATGAAAAGATTACGTCTTCTAAGGAATTCTAAGGAAAACGTATTTTCATACCAGTGTAAATCTATTCTGGCAGTAAATCCCAATCTATCAACATTCAGCTAATCCCTTTACACCTAGAAGCTCTTAGAGGAATGTAGAGTAGATACAAGAATACAGGAAAACTCTGCTCAGTGTAATGAGAATATTGTCACCGTTTGCAACTAAAAACCATCTTTGCTTTCTGCTTTGACAGCTGGAGATACCTTTGGTTTGATGTCAAATGAAAACGTGCTAATGTTATGCACTGCTAGTGGTGGTACACTGCAGCGAGTACATGTTACACCAAGAGAAACGGTACAAATTCTGTAGCTATTAAAGGATAGTAGGTAACCGAAATCCTTGGTATCTCTAAAATATCTCTGTATTTTAGAGATACTGAATGATGAACCCCAAAATCAATATATAGCGGATATATAAAATCGTTCAAATGAAAAAATATATTTTTAAAATTCCTATATACTCAGTATAGATAGTTTACAATCAGACATCTTGGGACGTGATGGCCACATGATGGGCCAGAATATTTCTGAACTAAGAATAACAGAATGAGATACTACGAGTTTGTGCTTCAGCATGGCGGAGCTGCTTGGCTGCTTCCTCTAGGCCTCAGTGAGGGACGCCTTGAACACATCACAACCCTGTACCAGATTCATTTCTTCAACTTTGCAGGATTTGCCAATGAAAATTGCCATTTAAACCCATGAAGGCATATTTCTATTTGGGTTGAATTTTTCCTTTAAAGGGGAAACAATCCAACGTCATGGCTCATGTCTCCTCTGTTGTATCCTCACAAGGACTTTCCATGTCATCTGAGAACTGTTCCACCAAGAGTCCCTGATATAAATAGACTATTTCTATGGTAACAGAGTCATTGCGCTGCCGACAGAATAAAGATTGATTTCCTGTGTCTTTGGCCAAGGTGCTCATGTTCAGTCTTGTCATTCAGACATGCCAGAGAGGGACACACATTGTTTCTCTGTTCAGAGGCTCCAGGTCGACATATCCTCTCTCAGTCGCTCTCTCTCCTGTTTTTCATTAATTTATCCATTTGTTCTTTTATTTGTTTGCTCGTTGTGGTCCTGTATGGCTCGGTGGGTGGCACAAGGCATTAATCCTACCAGGGTTAGCAGTGTTATTCCCCACTGGGGCCGCCCATGCTAAAAACATATGTACCCATGGTGCTTTCAGGCGCTGTGGAATTAAAACGCCCACCAAGTGTCATACGTTATGTCATTCATTAATCCATCACTCCCAAAACTTTATCCTTCCCCAACATTTGTCCATCTGCTCTCTCCTCTCTTGACTGTCTTCCTTTACTGACACCAGTGGCAACCGGACAAACCAGGCAACCGGTTCACCTCCATCCGTTGTCTATGAGCAGCGAGTAATCGCGTGCACACAGCATGATGGGATGGGTGGTGACGCCAACTGGGCCCAAAAGTTGAATCTTATGCAAACTGGCAAAATCAGGTTCTCAAATTCTTCCAATCATCATATTTTTGTCCTATGTTACACTTCGTCTTCGTTTTATACCCTCTAGTGTTACATTTTTCCAGACATTTGAGTATGGATTACATGGATTACATTTAGGCAAAATGAAATGAAGAGAGTTTGACCCCGCGACACCCGGCCTAACGCCCACAAGCGTGGTCCGCCATCAGGATGAGTAAATATTCCTAGAGCAGTTTTCCACAACCTTAGATCCCCTTCCCCCCTCCTCCTGACCCAATTCTATCCATCTATCCAAACTCACTCTAACCTGTTTTTTCCAGTTCTGTGAATCTAACCTATGTTAAGCGAAGCAGCAAGGACAATCATGCTCTCTATTGCGGCAACCCACAGAGATAGTGAACACGCGGCGGATCTGTTTGTGTTTTCGCTCTAATGAAGACCTGCAGGTCAAGACGGGCGTAATCTGTTTCGACAACAGTCGCCGTTAAAAGGGTTTTGGTGCTTGTTAAAATCTTAAGAGGAGCGTTGCCTGTCTGTTTACTCTTTCCTTTTCATTCTGACCTCCTGAAGGAAAGTGTGGGAATCCAAAAGTGTCGTTCAGAATATTTCGCTTCATGCAGTCATCCCCCATCCTGCACTGCAGGCTGAAAACTCATCTCTTCATGAGTCACCTCACACCACTCTCCAACTCCCCACTGAATCAGATCAGCTCTCCCACATCTTCCTCCTTTACTCACTCTATAAAATCCTCTCTCCTACCGTCTTATTTTCCCATTTCTTTCCCAAGCACTTCAACTCTACAAACCGTTCTGCGTTGTCAGGCCACCATTACACTCTTTACTATTGGTTGTAATGTTGCTGATGTAGGAGTTGAAGTTTATTCTGCTATGATTTTACATTCCTCTGGACGAGAGCGTCAGCGAAATACCAAAAATGTAAATCTAGATGTAAATAATCCATTTGTGCTGCTTCCTTGCATCGTGTTTCTTGACGTGTTCGAAGAGGTTCACATTACAGATAAAGGTACACGACATTGTGACATTAGCAAGGTTGTACTGGGCGGCTCCCAGGTGAGAATATGTTGAAGGGCGCATTCACACCAAGCGTGTTTGGAGCTTTTACTGCTTTAGTTGAGTTGGTTTGGCAACGCCATCAAACTCCAAACTCAGTCCACAGAACTGCAGTACTGTTTGTTAGGAGGGAAAACGTAATCCAAACCAACTACAGGAAATGACCCCAAAACACAAGGGATTATGGGTAGAAGGACTGATGCTCATGTTCACATGTTTCTTCATGTGTTCTTAACTGGTATGAACACCAGAGAAGAGCAGACAAGTCCATCATGGTAGATCAAGTTACAGACTGGAACCAGGTTGGTTTGGACTCTCTGACCTGGTGGGATGACAGGTTACCAAAACTCAACCAATCAACCAGCTGCTGGGGGAACATGGGACTTTCCTTTACCCGTGCCATTCTAACAGGGCAACGTGAACCTAAACGAACCAAATACAAAAAGTCAACAAAGTAAACTGCACAAACCTTTGTTGGATAAAACATCCTGTTGATCAAATGGCTTCAATACACCGGCAGTGATGAACAGGACAGGTTTTGGGTCAACTTAGGAGTCACCTCAGCAGTGTTGCTTTAATAACAGCTTGTTACCGGGAAACATTTTGAAAGGTTTGCAATGCTCTGTCCTACTTTCTTGCCTGCTGCTGGGAGCCTTACAGCGACAACACCTACAAAATTAAGTCGATTTTAAGAGCTAGAAATGAATCCCCACAGAAACAGCAGGAAGCAAGAGGACAGACAGGACTGAGTAGAGGAGAGTCTTCCCTGTTAAAACAATGATTTATGTTTCCTGGAAGCCCGGCAACGCCTCCAGGTACTCAGACGGACAGACTACACCAACAGTTCACAGCATTTTCACCTAATACGAGTGTTTTTGACTTGATGACTATATGGGAACTTGGGTTACTCTCTACCTACCAGGCTAACCTGCTGCACCAGACATGATGGACCATCACCGACCAGTAGTGACTGAGGGGAAACACAGTTGCTCCTTGACCAAACTATCATAAAGTTGCTACAAAGGTTGCAAAGTTGCTGAGAGAAACTGACTGATCGCTCCGACTGTGACGAGCGCCTCTGATTTTGCATCCTTGTGTTGCGTATTTGGTTTCAGAGCGTTACTTTATGCTGGTCCTCACGTGTATAGCTTTAATATTTACTGTAAAACGAAAATATGATATTTATTTTATGATACAGCTTGAGAATGGTGTGTGTCGGCATGTATGGGTGTGTAGACCAGGTCAGGTTTTACTCGTTTTACTTGTGAGGTCGAGACGTCCTCGCAAGTATGGTGCCAGACAATGACTTGTAAGGCCATTTTGTGTGTGTGTGTGTATGTGTGTGTGTGTGTGTGTGTGTGTGGCTACATTGCCCTTGGCTAGTTGGCTCACCGTACAGACCATAATACATTAGTATATAATATTTACGTATACACACTTTACAGTGGCTGTGTTACTCATTAAGGCATATTGTACCCTTACACGACATGGATAATATCTCTTTACATATAATACAAATAAATAGGCGCTGCGTCATTAAAGGTCCATTCCAGACAAAACCAGCTTCTTCAGATACAAAAAACTTCCGACACACCGATGTCTTTTTTGTTTTGTTTTTTTTCCAATTGAAGCCCATTTTGAAATGATACATTACTGGTTTTGAAACGGTGTTGTGGACCTTCTAGGTCAATCCATAAAGGTCCTTGTAAACTTTTTAATTCAGTGAAAATGTGAAAATCACCGAAGCTGGATTTATGAGGTTTTCCCACGACAGCAGCAGACAGCATGAAGCACATGAAGTTTTATCATCAGACTAAAGAGTAATTTTGGCGTGGGAAATTGCAGACGAGGACCTTTACTTGTCACAGGCTATATAATCCCGTCCAGGTTGGGGAGGAGTCAATGCTGACAGCAGGTATCTAGTGGTATCTAGTGGTATCTAGTGGCAGCGCGATACAAAGTCCTGATACTGTTGGAAGCTGCTGATTAGAAAAGAATGAGGCAACAATTTTGAGTGAATCCGACATCATGCATGATATTTTGTCTGGTGTGTTGGATTTACTTACAGCGACATTTCACTGTGGTACGTTTTAATACGATTTTTTTTTTCGGACTGGACAGTTGTTTGTCCACTCATAGAGCTGATACGACCCTGGCCAATCAAAACTGTCTAAAAGTGTTAAATTAACTTTTTAAAATGACCTGATTGGCTCCTCTCACCAAATAATTCCTGAAATCCATCCAATGAGGCCTGTTTGCAGCATTTGAACTGGAAGGTTTACCTCACTTGAATTAGAGGAGCTGGTGCTGTCGGCCAATCAGGGTGCAGTATTGGAAGGGCTTAGTCTTCACATTCATTCAATCTCCCCATTTCCTTTATTTGTATTGTTGTTTTGTGTTGTATTGTTACTGTCTTTGTATTGCTGTTGCTGGTGTTGCCCTGGTAGTATGTCATAATGAAACACTATCGCTAAAAGTGTATTGAACAATGAAAATGTTGCACCAAAGTGAAATATCGCTATAAAAATCTGAAAATTGTTGCCTCTGGTTACTTGTGTAAGAGCATCCTTTCTCCAGTGTCGGTTTATACGATGTGCTTTCATTATACAGCTGTCTGATTAAATATTAGGATTTAACATCGGTACCCTCTGTGTTATACGACCATACATCTTCAAATGTGCTCTTATCATCCACATCGTTATAGGCTTACCTCTCCTCTTCTCCCAGATCAAAGTCACACATCCCTTTTGATTGGTTACAGTTTATATCCCTTAAACTTAGTTTGAGCTTGGTTTAAGCCCATCCCCAAATGTTGGATTAAAGCTGGTTCGCTCCAGCAAAATGCCTTGTGCTTCTCCTGACAGCTCCTATGGGTTGCTTCACCCCACACCATTTTGCATCCCCGTTTGAATTCAACTGAATGCTTATTGGGAGGGCTGCAAAATAGCTGCTGCAGGATGGCTGCAGCATGGAGCGTTTCCATCAAGTGAAAGCAAATGATAGCTAGTTGACTCCATGTGCAGCGGCTGAAGAAGGAGGCGGAGGAGGATGCCTACTCATTCCTGGTTCTGGTTTGGCATCCCGGCTAGGGCCTGGTTGTATATTATTCCCCGTCTCCGCCGGGTCACATTCCTCCAAACACTCCCCCCCGCCCTCCCCTCCGCCTCCTCCTGTCTCTCCAGCCGCCAGCTGCTTCATCCTCAGGTTGATGGAGCCGTAAGTCCTCTTGGGCCGAACGAACGCCGTCCTACGTCGGTACATCTCGCCCCGGCAAATGGACACCATGAGCAGCACCGACAGGAACATCCCCCCAAGAGTCAGCAGGCCCAGGCCCGCGATGATACACTTGTCCAGGTGGGAGCCCAGCTGGGCGTAGTACATCTCCAGCTTCTCCATCTGACGGGCCGACACCGTGTCGGGGTCAATTTTGGCCTCGCGGGGGATGGTGTAGGCGATGACCACCAGGACGATCCCGCTCACCAGGAACACCAGGGCGAAGATGAAGCCGTAGTCGGCCGAGTGGTCGTCACCAGGGTTGAATTCAGTGAAGTCCTGGCCCTCCTCCTGCCCTCCTCCTCCTTCCTCATCGTATGACCGGGGAGTGAGCTGCTGCTGTTGGTCCACCTGGAGAGAGAGAAGAAAAGAAAGAAAGAAAGAAAGAAAGAAATATAGAGGAGCATCAGAAGAACACAAGAGAAAGAAGACCACAAAGAAGAAGAAGAGGAACAAGAACAAAACATGTAAAGTCACAGTCTTTCAATGTCAACGTTTGAATCAAGTAAAGTCGGTAAACTCTCAGTGTGTTGCCATCAAGCCAGCCCTCCAGTCCCGTGGCCCTCGGGACCCAGAGCCCCGCTGGTTTTCCATCTAGCCGTCTAATCAGGGACAACCAGCAGCACTCTGGGTCCCAAGGACTATGGGCTACAAGAAAAAGCTTCAATTCACGATGTGCCTTTCTTAAAAAAATCTGATGGGTGCTTTTTGAATCTGTATTCCTTGAGGGATCATTTATCACAAATGAAGACTTCATTTCTGAAATGTTATACATCCATTGTGCCTTAATGTACCTGCTATCCTTCAAAGTGTCAAATCATTTTGTGCTAATTTTGTGAGTTGATGCCAGTTTTCCAAATAGTGGATAGATCATATTGGGACCAGGCTCTTCAAATGGCTGCAGTGTTTTTCCATTGAACAATGAATTTCCAACATGCGATGACATCATTATCTAGTCTTTTTCTTTCACTGGTACTTCAGACACACCCCTCAGTAGAGTAGACTTAAATCGACAGAGCTTGGGCATTGCACTCTTCAGTGACACATTAGCTCCCCAATCCAGCTCTGTCCTATTTATCCTATCCATCATGCTCAGTTTAATTTGGGATCCCGCGTAAGCTCATATTTGGGATTTTGGACTTGTCACCATGGCGGTGTCAAGGAGAGCATTGCATTAGTGGAAGCAACCATGCCAAAAATAAACCTGCCCACACATACTATCAATGCCCCTGGATAATATATGGTAGACCAAAGGTTTAATAAGCCCCTTGCCCTGAAACAAATCCCTTCCTCCGTTTCTTAAGGATTCATCCCTGTGGAGGATTTGTAATTTGAAGCTTCGACTAAAACATAAAAATCCATGCAGGTCTGAATCTGTGGGAAAAATGCTGTTGCATATAATCCTGCTACTATTTTCCACAAGACCAGGGGCCTCATTTATAAAGGTTGCTACGCACAAAAAAGTGGCGTTAACGGGGGTGAAATGTGCGTACGCATATTTTACCGCAAACGTCGGGATTTATAGAAACATTCTATGCGGTAAAAGGTGCGCACATCTACGCATCCTTTCACCCATGCGTAGAGCTCACCGCAAAGTTTTTCAGACACGGGAATTAGCGACGCCCGATGGGGAGATCACAAAATAAAGCTCAGTCCTCTTAAAAACATAGTTTTATAAGTGTGCTTTCACAGGGTTTGTGGTCTGTTGTATCTGTTAAGTCACTACTTAAAACCTATTTTTATACAAAGGCATTCTCTTAACTCTTATTTTATTGATCATTTTACCGGGCGGCTCATTGATTCTCATTGATTCAATTGATTTGAACCATGCAATAGCCTCAGAAAGGCTAAATAACAACAACATAATGCTACTGTTCAAAATCAAAGAATACATTTATTAATCAGAGACTCACATAAGAACAGAGCACTGCAGAGAATTTATGAACGATAACGATTCTGTCAAAATCAGCAGGGGCCTCATGTTTTTAAGAGGACTGAGCTTTATTTTGTGATCTCCCCATCGGGCGTCGCTGATTCCCGTGTCTGAAAAACTTTGTGGTGAGCTCTATACGCATGGGTGAAAGGATGCGTAGAAGTGTGCACATTTTACCGCATAGAATTTTTCTATAAATCCCGACGTTTGCAGGTAAAATATGCGTACGCACATTTCACCCCCGTTAACGCCACTTTTTTGTGCGTAGCAACCTTTATAAATGAGGCCCCATGTCAATTAAATATCCTACCTGGGAGAACTTGAAGATTATGAGTGATTCAGGTGGTCCAGGCTGGTCAATTTTAAAAAGTGTCTATGCTGATAAGAACTCATGAGCTACAACAGTTTATTTAGAAATGAAAGAGGACTGAACAGCTACTCAGTGGTCTTGTCGGTGATGTGTGGGATGTGAGATGAATTCAAGAGAAAGCTGACTCCACTGTCTCATCTCACCAAACTCAATGTCATGGTTGGTGAATTGCACCTTAGCAAGCAGTTCAAGCATTTAAACCACATGCTCTAGCCCAGTGGTTCCAAAAGGGGGGTTCAGAGTCCACCAGGGGTCCTTGAAGTGGTTCTTGAGGTTCTCCTCCAAAATGAGTAGTTTAAAGTAATAATCCACATTTAAATATTAATACATTTATTTTTTCCTTTCTATCACCAAATGATACAACAAAACAGTGATTCAACCTCTAGTCAGTTCATAAAGCTTTTCCATCTGCTGCTCTAAACTCCCGGTGTCAGGTAGGTCTTTCCTGGGAGAAATCCTCTGGAGACAGGAAGTGATGCATTTTACATTTACAGTATGTTTATAATAAACAGAAGGAGAAGAACTGGGTAGTTAGCAGGAGCAGCGATAGCCACCGTGGCTGAACAAACCAAGAAAAGAGCGCCACCTACAGGAACTCAAAATCCATCAACAGAAAATCCAAGGAGAAAGACGTCACAGTACTGGACACACTGTTTGATTGACAGGTGATCTCTGGGAAGAGCAGTGAGGAACACCACAGTGAAGAACACCACAGTGAGGAACACCACAGTAAAGAACACCACAGTGATGAACACCACAGTGAAGAACACCACAGTGCGGCTGAAGATGGAGACTCAATAAAAAAACACCACAGCGATGAGCACCAGAGATCTTACTTATCAACACTCACTCATTCACTCACACACTCATTTTCTGTGGTTACATTATTAGTTCAGTGCAAGTTTCAGATACCATGAAATTGAGATGCAGATGCAGTTTTGTACTATATTTTCATTGTTCTTTTAAATATAAGTCTTTTAATCTTAACATTTTATGTAGTCTCCCTATTTCTGGACTCGAGGTTGGCAAGCATGACAAAGATGTTGCCCAAATAAATAAAAATTTATATCTTCTAACATGGGGTTCATCGGGACAAAATCTTACCAAATTCAGGTCCCTGGTCTGAGGTGTGTCTATTTCCTTGACATGAACAAAAATGAAACTCCCTCCCTTTTCCAGCCTTACAGAACATTTTACTCTATTCTTAAGAAACAAATGCATTGACACATGTAAAAAAAAAAAAATGGCGACCAAAACAACCAAACAACCAACCAACCAACCTTGTCGTTGACCAAGGCTGAAGGGGGGCAGGCCGTCGAGACAGTCGCCCCCTGCTGGTGGTTTTGCTCCTCGTCCTGCTGGTAGGATGCGTTCTCGAAGCCCCGGGCGGCGCAGCCTGCAGTGGCCGCAGTCCGGGGCGCTGTAGCCCGCGTCGGAGCCGCGCCTCGCCGGCCTCTTCCATCCCCCAGCTCCCGGAGCTCTACGGCGTTGAAAGAGGACTCCATCGAGATCCAGTCGATTGGCTCATGTCGTTAAAATCACTCCACTCTTCATTATCCTCACTTAAAAAAGAATAATCCAGAGACAAGGGTCAGAAGACGGGAAGGCAGCACGCGCCGGTTCTAAACGGAAAATCACTATAATATATGCATGTAGAGTGTATCTGTCTGTGGTGTTCAATAGTGATGTATTCACCTTATCCTACTTTATGGTATTTTTTAAATCTCCTATGACTATAATAACACTGTGATCTTTATGTGGGGGCTTTTGCTGCAATATCCTTCTAAAATTAATTCTGTGGTTACTTTAGTTATTTTTCATAAAGAATTATATGAAAATGTTGATGTGCATGTTTCAGCATGAGTCTGTAAATCGTCCAAAATCGGGCAGTGAAGCAATTCTGCGCCAGGAAGGTAAAGTCTGTATTATTATAGACCGGGACAGGAAGCTATCACACTGAAATCCACCCAGCTCACACACTGTGACAAACCATCTAGCCTCAGACATCTCACCTTGGCAGTCCTGTGTTTCCACCCTCCGTTCCCTTTCATTACTATTATCACTGCCACGAGCGCAACGGATACCTATCAGATCCCGAGGCTGTGGGTGAATTCAAACCAACCTTAGATATCCTAAAATGTCCTTTAATAGAAACACGCACTCTCTCACCCAACACACACACACACACACACACACACACACACACACACACACACACACACACACACACACACACACACACACACACACACACACACACACACACACACACACACACACACACACACTAACCTTCCTGGGGGGATCCGGGGATGTGAGATCAGGGCAAACATAGAGGGAATAAAGAGACAAAGCCAGACAACGGGACATCTCCATCTAAGGACGGGAACAAACCGGATTTTTTTTGGGGGGGGGATATTATGAGAATAAAAATATAAAATAAGATATAAAACCATCTCGTCCCTGGAGGTTTGACAGCCGAGAGGGGCGCCTGGTTAACACCTCCGAGCCCTGGGTGTGATGGAGGAAAGTCGGCATCTTTGTCGCCAAAAAAACAACAAAGAGAGACCTATCATTTATTACAACGTACCAGTTTTCTGTAGTACAATGCTACATCTTTGCCATAGTATAGCCAGTATAACGGCATGTTCCAGTATACAATACTATAACCCATCCCACTGACACAGTTATCCATTATTTACACCCTTAGCCTTACAGACAGCCCAGACGGCTTTTCCCTCTTGTTTATCTGCATTTTACCAAAGAAAAGCCCAATACATGATTATCCTCTATGTAACAGCCAAGCCTGTAACCTATAGCCCGTTACCATCTATCATGACATCGGCCGACGGGAAGCCTAAGTGCCCGTGGGCAAGCTGTCATCACACCCTGTTTAAGTCCCACAGCCTCCGTACGCATCACCGTGACCTTGTGATGCGCAAAACTGCCGACACCGGCTCCTCAGAAACCCCGACTATCCATCCATCTAGAAGAGATAATGTCAGGACGAGCCGGGGCAGATAAGCCCCATCATTCATCACCCCAGCCTCGCACTAGAGAGGACATACACGCAGTGTAAAGCCTGAGCAAGGGATGGAAGGTGGATGACAGCTCTTTGATATAGTGGAAATATGCAACACATCCCTCTTGGTAACTGCCGCTTTCAAGCGGGGAATATCGGGGCTGATTTTTTTTATCATCCACCTCGTGTTAAAGCTGGACAAAGATCGCAAACCTCAGCGAGCATCTACGGGATGGCGGCAGTCAATTAAAGTGAAGTGATCAGAATTAGTGTCTTACCTGGTGCTGATGCTGCGACCAGGCAGGAACCAGTGGAGGAGGAGGGAGGATGATGGTTTGTACCGTATCCAGAGATGGATGCTGGTGGAGGATGTGGAGAAAGAGGGGGGGGGGGGGGGGGGGGGGGGGGGTAGAGGGAGACAGGGGTGAAACTGACCATGCGCAAACCAGCCGGTGTCTGTCTGTAGAGCTGGTGGCGTTTCAGAGCCGCTAGAGAAGGATGGATGACTAGTCCGTGATGTGGCGGTAAATAAATAGGTGGCTAAACTATGACCTCTAGCTGGGGAAACAACCACCAACATCCAGCCATGTTTTGTTTCATTAAAAGAGTAAGGCCCAATCTCAATGCTTATTTGTACCCCTACCCCTTCGGCTTGGCTAGGAAAATATCTCCCTAAATATTGGGATCGCACTTCGACGCTGATACGTCATCGATAAGCAGACGGGACGAGTTTGTTGTCGGAGATTACTATGGCAACAATGGTATTATCACAGTGACATTTGCCGTTCATCTGATGGAGATAGAAAAGCATGGACGCTCGCGATTCGTTCACAACTTATACGTTTCACGCTACCAATCGATCAAACAAGTCATCAAATAAAAAAGACCACTGCTTCATTACCAGTCCACTTCCTGACAGAATAGCGTTAGCGGTGCTCTGTAGTCTAGCAAGCCGCTGCTAACGTTACCCTGCCAGTCTGCACTGATATTAGAGGAGCCGTAACAAGTGGAGCAACTTCGCTGCTGGACTTTAGTTATATTTCATCATATACCATCAAAGGGGGAAATGCGACATGTAAATATGTCAAAATGCGGGACTGTCATGCACAAATCAGCCTACACTGTAAGAAACAACTTGTAAGATTTACTTACAAAAATCCTCGCAAGTATTTGCACTCACTCCAAGTAAGCAAAATTTACTGCTGTAATATAAAGTACAACTCACTCACCAGTATCAAGTAAAATGTACTTACCACTGAACGTAACTCTTACTACATCACAGTAAGCACCTCTTACATGAAGCAAATAAGTAAATTTCATAACTTTTTCTTTTTGACAATAACTTAGTTGTTGTATTAAGTTATAATTCACTATAATTAAGTAATTGTTACTAAATTTGTTGAAATATTTATAAATGTATAATTCAATATAATTAAGTAATTGTTACTAAATTTGTTGAAATAAATATTACAATAAATCACTTTTTCAATGGCAATGCAAGCCCAGTTTATTTATATAGCACAATTATACAACTCAATGGCATAAAAAAATCAAAAACAAATGTATGCCTGCTGCCCAGTATAAAAACATTAACTTATAAATTGCATATGTCCAATCCTGAAACATTTCACAATGTGAAACAGTGCAATGGCAAATTCGAACAGTCACTGATTCTAAACTAGTGCACTATTAAAACCATAATGCATGTTCTCACAATGCATGCCTGCTGCCCAGTATAAAAACATTACTGCCCAGTATAAAAACATCAACTTATAAATTGCATATGTCCAATCCAGAAACATTTCACAATGTGAAACAGTGCAATGGCAAATTCGAACAGTCACTGATTCTAAACTTGTGCACTATTAAAACCATAATGCATTCCATAATGCATGTTCTCACAATGCATTTAACTTTAAGAACATTAAGCAACAGCTGTCAAAAAAATAAAAAATAAAAGTGAACAGATGAGGGGCTGGGTCACTGTGTGTATGAGGGGGTGTATGTATATCTGTGTTAGAGGGATGATGTTTGTGTGCCGTGTGTGTGAGAGTGTGTGAGAGTGTGTGTGTGTGTGTGTGTGTGTGTGTGTGAGTGAGTGAGTGAGTGAGTGAGTGAGTGAGTGAGTGAGTGAGTAAGTGAGTGAGTGAGCGCGCCATGTTGCTTCACGACAGCAACTTCACTTTCAATGCTTGCAATTTTGGGGAGAGCTTGATCCCATCCAGTTCGAGTAAAAGTTTCTGAAACACCTCGAAAGTGTAGCGCAAAGTAGTAGGGTAGGCCAGGTTGAGGGCGTAGATTAGCCCCATCAGCAGCATGCACGCCTTAGCAGTGTTGCCACATCCTGGGAGCATCTCCTGTCCTTCTAGGAGGATGGAGGCGTCCACTGGATCCTCTCCATTAGCCCCATGGATGACCAGGATCTTGAGGGTATGCTCAGTTGGATCACTGCAGTTGTCCTGCTACATACAATGAACATAGAACCGTTTCAATCATGACTGACAAGCCAGTGGCGTCTGTCACACCAAATATACTTGTACTTAAAGTGATATGTTGGTTTGAAACATGTGTGGTTCTATTAGGTGGTATGCTATAGATATACAACTAGCTACGGCGTTTTTCAGTCTGAACTCACCCTGGTGGACTTACAGAGGGAGGGGAGCTAGCCCTGATGATGTCATATAGTGGAAGTCTATGGGGCCAAGATTCAAGTGTCCAAAAAACACATAATAAAACCACCAAATATCACCATACTGCTCGTCAGTAGTGATCCAAGTGCCTGAAGCCCTGGCATAAAACGTTTTTTGAAAAAGTGTCGTGGGAACTCTGTTTTCAGCCTCATTTTAGCCTGTTTTTTCTAGGCGAGGATTAAACTCTAACAATGTTGTAACGTAACTAACTAACGAAGTAGAGACATCGGCATATTAGCGATTTTTTTTGTCATGCTTGTTATAAAGAAACGGTCCATAATACATTGAAACGACATTAAACTAAGATAATACCACGGTTGGAATTTTTTAAATCTTTATTAACGAAGAAAATACTACATAAGTAGTAGTTAATATGCTACGCCTTATGTCACTAAACTATTTTTATTACATGATTTATGACCCACCTGTCAAATTTGATTGATGATGTCAGTTTGACATTGATGGGCACCTGTCAAAATGTGATTGATGGTTGTCCTTTGACCTCTTACTGATGGACAGCATGTCAGACCTGTCAGTGGAAGAGAGCATGACAGCCAGGCTGTCAGTGGAAGAGAGCATGGCACTGGGGGTTTTATGAGGGGTTGCTGCTGCCCTCCTTGTGACCGATGGTTCGGCAGCCATGACAGTTGCCAGACCTAGCAGTTTGAAAGTGTGAGGGAGGGGGGGGGGAAGTGACATCCGTTGATCTTGGGATGTTGATCAAGGAAGGGGGGTCATAGTGTGTGCAAGGGATGGGGTGGTTGAGGGGGAAGTTTGCAGGGTGAAAGTGTTAGGGGCGGATCTACTAAGATCCCAAATAAAGGGTACTAATTTGCGTGTGCATTCTAAAAGTTTGCGCGTGTGGTTGATGGATGTTTTGCGGGTGATTTACTAAGAATGCGTGCGTAAATGACAACAGGTGCAAACGTGGTGGAGACAGCAGTATTTAAATGAGGGTTTTGCGTGTTTAATGTTTTGCACCATGGAGAGTTTGGATGGGCAACAGAACCGCAAGCGCAAAATGAAATTTGAGCCTATAGAATTAGAGGTGTTAGTGGAAGAGACAAATAAACATTTGGATGAGCTACAGCAAAAAAATCTGAATATGACAAAAAAGAACACTATATGGGAGATCATCTGTGAGAAAGTAAATGCCGTTGGTAAAACAAGAAGAACAACGGATGAAATTAAGAGAAGATGGCAAGATATAAGACGAAGAACAAAAGAAAAATTGGCTTATAATAAAACCTCAGCAAAGAAAACAGGTGGGGGCACGGTGGAAGAGATGCCTCTAACTAACATTGAGCAACAAGTGCAGTTCAAGTGCAGTTTCTATGTCTCCTTCTCGCTACAATAACGGCAGTCATTTGTGCACAATTACGCATGCAGGGCGTTTGCACCTTCCCTTGAAACGTATTAAATACAGACGCAGTCTCCATCAACGAAATTGCGTTCAGGTTTGATAGATCACAGTGCGTGTGCTACATTAATCTATTTACATTTTCTCCTCCCAGTATTTTGCTAAATAGCGTGTAAACGCCCCATCTTGCATATTCATTGAGGCAAAAGTACTAACTGGATAAGGTGTGTTATTTTGCACATTTGCAAGACGCAGTCCTCAGTGCGCACTGTTAGTAGATCAGTTTGTACATTTATTTGTGCGTGCTATGAGTTTGCACACATTTTTACACACGCAAACCTTTAGTAGATCCGGCCCTTAGTGTGCTATGAGACTGGCCATTTTGAAAGTGTGGGGGGAAAGCGACATCCATTGATCTTGTGATTCTGATCAAGTGACTTGCCCATATGGTGTGCATGGGAGGGGGGGGTTTGTGGCAACTCTCAGTGTGGAAGGGTCTGGGATGCTATGAGACTGTATTCAACTTTATAACCTTAAGGAAGTCTATTGATCAAGGAATGGACCATAGGGTGTGTGCAAGGATAGGAGGGTTGGGGGGAAGCTCCTAGTGTGGAAGTGTTAGTGTGCTATGAGACTGGGTGTTGTTTTATAATCCTTAAGGAAGTCTTTTGATGATGCAAAGGATGGTGAAATCACCAGGTGGGGGGGATTCTGAAGGAAGTCTTTTGAGCATGCCTGGTGTATAGTTGGGGGTGTTGGAATTACCCTGGGTTGTCAGACCTGACAGTTTGAATGCGCAGCTGTATGTTGTGGATGTGGTGTCCTTTGAGTGTGTGGGGAGGCATCATTCGTTGTTCTTTTGATCCTGATCAAGTGACTTGACCATATGGTGTGCATGGGATGGGGGTTTGTGGCAACTCTCAGTGTGGAAGTGTCTGGGATGCTATGAGACTGTATTCAGCTTTATAACCTTAAGGAAGTCTATTGACCAAGCATGGAACATAGGGGTTGTGGGTACGCCTGGAGGGTCTATGAGGCTGTTTTATATGTTTTATATTTTAAAGAAGTCAATTGATCTATGGTATATGTTGTTCTTTGAGTGTGTTGTTCTTTAATTTTGCTGTTGATATGCGTATATGGTATAGGAAGGCTATTTGTCCACGTTTTAATATGGATAATATTAGGATGTCTAAATTAGACTAATATATATATAGAGAGAGAGAGCAGAGCTATTTTTCAGTTAGACACAACCGATAAAAACAACAAAAAGAGGACATTTCCCATACCAGGAGTCACCTGGCTGGACTCCAGGAATCCTAAACACACCGGTACACTATGTGTCCTTTGACCTTGATGACAGGCTCTTCCAAGTACAACCCCAGGCCCCAGTTCCCCACAATGATCATTAAAGTTTCCTCTTATCGTATCTTAAGATGGTGGACCACACCTTCTTGTTTACACACAGCTTGAAATTGTAAAGGCAAGGAATGAGCAATGTGACAGTAGAAATTGGTCATTAAAATGACACTGGCATGAGATTTTGAGTGCTCACTTGAGTTGAGTGTAAATACTGGAACAGTGATTAGTTAAAGCATACCTGTAAAACCCAAAAGCATTTTTGTCATTCATAATGATGAAGCAATTTTGTCATTCATAATGATGAAGCATTTATCATATCAAAGTAGTGATTGTCTTTATTTTGAATCTTTAAATCCTCCATAATACATAGTTTTCAACCGAGTAAATAGGAGAAAACAGCTATGATTAACTGATGTTAAATACACATTTTGAAGGAGGTTTAGTTTCATAGACATTTTAATATTGAAAATAAAGCATTAAATAGGCAATGCGATATAGCTAGTCCCTGTCATCCAACTATCATACCATAACACACACACACAAGAAACACAACTGGATTTTAAAGTAGGGCACAGCTAAACTAACCATAACAACATCTAGATTATATTCACTATATGACGCTTTCTCCATACATGTATTTATTACACTACCCGGTTGACTTTCTTATTAAAACATCAATGTCAGTAAACTACCATGAGTATGTGATCATGGAAGTTTTATTAACAAGCTAGAATAGCACCTCAATACAAATTAAGCATTCAGTCATGTTTAAACAGCCTTGCTTTGGCGAGTACTTTGTTTTTGATGGAGCACAAATTATATTTAAGTGTCCCTCAATTACAGGTTTGAACACATGGTACATTATCTTTATTTTATCGTAATGGTGATAGGAGACTTGGATGTGATTTAGCCTCTAAAGACTAAAAATCTAAAGACTATAAAAGTGTGCAGCATAACTAACATATGCAGTCCTGTAAAGTCCAGAACATTCCAACACCTAGTCTGGCATACATTTTTTGGCATACATTGATTTCCAGCGCTTAAACATTTTACAGATCTGTTGGATATTTGATCATGTAGTAGCAAACATTACCCAGCATATTCAAGTTTATATTTACAGAATAAAGGCTCAAATTTGTATTGATTTGTATTTGTATTGATGTTTATTACACAGTACCACAAAAATCTGCCATGACATCATGAACTTCATAAGTTTAAAGGACTACTTAAGGAATACTTCAATGTATGTTGTCTCTCTGTTTTGGGGGTGTAGAGATACAAAAAGAAAAAAGAAAAAAAAGAAAAAATTGATGATGCTATTCTTTATCATGATGTTGGTCACTGTCTCAACCAACATTAAATCTGCCATAATGGCTATGCATATTTTCATTACAAAGATTAGTCTAGTGTTCCTAAAAGGGTTGGTGGTGGTAATTTTGTTTGTCAGATGGGGCCATGCTAATTATTAGAAATCAAATGGAAATACTTGTATTCGATGATGTTTGTTTTCATAAACCAAAGAATGGTAAGATATTTTAGGCTTAAGTGTTTGAGTTTTATGGAGAAAATAACATTTTTTCTAAGTGTATGGTTACCAAGGTATGGCTTCCTATGATACGGCAAGATTCCTAAAGTTATTTTTGGTTTTGTTTGTTTGATTGTTTGTTTGTTTGTTTGTTTGTTTTTCTCAGGGCAGTGTGCTTGTGAAAATGCATCCACGTTTTGTCACTTGATCACTATTGGTTGTTTGTAGTTTTGTGGTTGTGTTAATATGCCTATTGTAGACCAAAATAGTTTTTATAAGAAATGCAAAAAAACATAAAAATGAATTTGAGGCAGTAGCTGTGTTGTAAACTATTGCAGGGGGGACAGAGTTATACCTGCTCTTCCCAATTAGCACACAGATGACAGACAAAAGGTCGAGGGGGGTTGTAAGGGACAAGGCAAATTATCACATGGACAACTGTATAAACGTATTGTATCTTTAGGGTCTTCCCCAGAATTTTCTCACAGGCAGAGATGCTGTTGGATATTTTTCCCTTTCAGTGCTGACCTGTAATTAAATACTCATTGAATCTTTAGACGTAGTTTGTTGCTGCATTCTTAATTTGCATTCTTTATAATTCCTAACAAAGGCTATCCCTAAAATATTATTCTAACATTGTAGACAATCACCAATTTATGCTTGAGATGGACCAAGATGTTAAGTTTGCACATATTTGTAGATAGTTTATTAAGCCAAAAAAAGAGAGAATAATGATACACAACTTTCAATCTCAACAACTTAATTCAGATTTAACTGAGGCTCATCTTGGAGCGCATTTTACAGTCCTTCATGTTCACTGAAAAGCATTAGAGCCAACCATCACTTGATGTTTGATTATGGTTAAAAGTATTTTCAAGAAAAAATAAATAAATAAAAACCAAACTGTAAGATGACTTTAAAAGTCATGATGTGGTCCAAATGTGTGATAAGTCAGTATCATTGGAAATGATTACAAGACAATCTATTTTTGTAATAGCGACACATCATCTGAAAGCAAAATGTAAACCCTTTGGCAAATGTATTCACAATATTTTGTTGATGTAAAGGGTAATTCTCATCCTGTATGTCCTGTATGTTCAAAATATGAAATTTCATTAAATGGGGCCATGTTTCACAATCTGGAGTAAAGATGGCATTTGTTAAATCTTGACATAAGATTACAAATCAGAAATTAAATGTGACTATGGTTAATAGAAGCTTAGGGTTTGTCATCTGACGTTCAAGCTTTTTGCTGCCATATCTTGTATGTAGATGCTTTTGTAAAAATACACTTGAGTTGAACTATGACATGTGCTTATGAATATGTGTATATTTTGTTAGGCTTATTACCTCCGTTAGCTTACTATTTTATTATCTACCTAAAAATACTTCTCCTATACAGATATGAACTTGGCAGAAGTGGAGCTGGTGTAGTAAAGGTAGTTAACATCACAACTAAGCAACGTGTTTTCAGTTTGTCCTTGTAATTTTATGCTCCAAGTTGGTTTGTATTTTATTATTATTATTATTATTATTATTATTATTATTATTGTTATGAAACAAGCTTGTTTGAAATGTATTGACTGCTGTTTTGAAATAGGGGATAAGGTTTTTAATGTATGTGCAAGGAAGTTTTATAATATGACTTGTCAAACACTGGATTGGAGTGAGTTTTCCAACATTACCAAGTTGAGAGAGAGTTGTATTTGACAGACATGACCTGAGAGATGAAGCACATCCTTCCAGCTGTACTCAGATAGCCCCCCTTCACATTCAAAATAGGGGTCATATAGAAGTAAGAGATTGGAAATTTCAGCAATGCTGTTTAATTGAATTGATTGGGTGAAGGGTTACACACAATAAGAAATATTTATTAGGTTTTCCTTCCAAATTGTTGCATGGCATGGGATGGTAAAAATTGAACAAATTGAGTTATTTCCTAAAAACAAGGGTATGGTTCTCGCAAATATTCTGAAAGGACAGAAGGGATACCATTTGACAGCTATCCAGTAATCAACATCACCTGGTATGTGAAGCAGATCTTATCGTTAAGTCTCATTGCACCAACCACCACTTCTCAAACCAGAAAAGAGATTTGCACTAGACTTATTTTGGTCTTCTTTTATCAAAAGCAATATAATTCAGTTCACTCCACACGTTTCGAAACCACAGTATCTGAGGGTTGTCTGCCCACAATGGGAATGCTGAGTAAATGGTGATATTTGAAAAGTTTGGAGGTGAGCATTTTTATATAAAAGGTAAAAATGGTAGTAGATGGTGGCAGAAATCCACACATTGTTAATAACTGATTTTACCCAGCAATACCCCGAGTATAAGTGTCCAGATTTGAGGGGCATTAACACTGTTGTTTCCTCCTGTGATTGTTTTGGACAAATCAAGCAGTTCTGGCAAATCCAAAGTGAGAGACAGGACGTACAAGGGGAAGGAATCATTTCTCATACATTAAATATAAAATGTCTTCATCATACAGCCATTTATTAATGGAAGACAACATGTAGACAACATCGAAGAAGAACACCTGGAAAAACTTCAAGACAATGTGATACCAAAACATAAGCCCGTGTTAAAATGTGCAAATGTCCACTGATGCACACAACTATATTTTAAAACCGTTTAAAACCATATTTGTTTTCTGGGATGATACAAAACAAGGCTTTAAAGTGAAACAATAATGAAATACTTCTTAGAAAAAGATTGATTCCAAATGCATCTTTTGTTATATTCACACAGAATCATTGGCTATGTAGAGAATTTGTGGCCACCAAAATCATAATTCAGCGTTTTTAGCGAGGTCATTCATAACAGGAGTAATTGCAGGGGTAAAGTTGTTGACCTTATGTCTTTATTTTGTTGATTGATAAGTGTAAATCTTCAGTAATTCATGACAGCAAATTTCACCATTTTATCTGGACGTAGTAGCTTTCCTGTTTTCACCGCTTTGTGGTGTTGTAAGATGTTGCGGTTTGTCTAAATATGTGGTGTGTTAGAGGAAGCACAAGTATGTGCCTTCTTGTAATCTCCTTGGTGAGCTTGTTATTATTGAGAAGCTAAAGTCAGCCAATTGTGTTTGCACTAAAACCAAATTGCTTTTGTGATGTAGACTATTTAAGCAAGTTTGTTGCGTCACTTTAACCGTACAGTATGCATGAGGGTGAAATTGGTAAGTCTAGGGCTAGAGCTCTCATCTGTTGACCTGTAAACCAGTGCAGCTTAGAGGATCTTGTGAATACATCTTGGCTTAGTTTTGCATTCAGTTTTCAATTCCATCCCCATATTATTTCATGGATTCATTGGAAGCCAGTTTATTGTTTATTGTATGAAAGTATAACTGTCTTATTAATCTACAAAGGTACATACATATGTATTTCTACTACTACTACACTACTGCTATTACTACTACTATTACTACTACTATTACTACTATTACTACTATTACTACTACTGCTACTAATTATTATAATAGTGAAACCGGCAAGACAGTAAAAGAACTAGATGAAGCAGTACTTGAGTTTGACTGAGAGACTCAACACTTTGCGGCAAAAAGGAAGCAAGGTGCTCAACCATAGGCCAGATCCGGTCCAATCTCCAGGTCGGGGTCTAGTAGGATGTTTTCCCATCTGACCCATCTGGTGTTCGTGGCCTTGGTGCTTTCTATCGTGTCTTTTCTCAGGAATCTGTGCACCTGGCTCTGGGTGATGACTCTGATCCCCTGGCCTTGTGCAAGGTCCTTTAGCCCGCTCCAGTACTTTGCTAGAACCGCCAGCTCTTTTTCTTCCGGGGGATATTTCTTTTCCACTGAGGACAAGGTATAGCTCCATAGAGTCACCATACCCCCTCCTTCATTACTCACTTTCAGCATGGCATCTTCGTCTTCACAGCTGACTTCTGCCACTAGCCTGGTGGTGAGGCTCCTGGGTTCTAACCGCACAGCCGCGTGGATAGCTTCTTTCAGCCTTTCCAAGTTGTCCCTGTCTAAGGCCGTTCACTCCCAGGTCACTTTTGCATCTTCGTTTAAGTCTGGTTCCCTCTTTCTTAAGCACGCATATAGTGGTTTGGCATATCTCTGGTAGTGTGGAACATGGTCTCTCACATAGTTACAGAGTCCCAGGATCTTTAGTAGGTCGTTTTCTGAAGTCGGTGGGACGATTTGGTTGATTTTCTCGCGGTATCCTTCTGAGAGTCCTAGGTCTGTAGCTACCTCGAATCCCAGGTAATTCACCTGAAACTGTCCAAACTGACATTTCTTGAGGTTAAGCTTTAGGCCCACCGCGGTGAGCCTTTTGACCACTTTCTGCAGCTTTTCCGTCGTCGATGTAGATTGTAGCTCCTAGACCACTCAGTACTTCCATTACCGCGGATTGGAAGACATTTGGGGAATTCTTATAGCCTTGGGGGAGCCTTTGCCACACATATGCTTTTCCTTTGTGGGTGAAGGCTGTTTTCCCTTGTGATTGTTTTGCTAATCTTAGCAAAAAGAACCCATTCGCTAAGTCAATGCATGATTTGTATTTTTTGACTTGCAGGGTCTTTAATGATCCTTGCGGGTTGATCAGGCTGGCTCTGTTGGCAACTGTCCATCGGTTGAGGGCAATAAAGTTGATTACTGGCCTCCAACCCCCTCCTGTCGCCTCAGGCTTCTTCACAGCCTGAATCGGGCTGTTGGTGATGGGATTAGGTTCTTCCCTAATGATCCCCAGGGTGCTTAGTTCTTTCACGATTACGTCCATCTCTTTCAGAGCTTCGGGGTTCAAAGTATATTGTCGAACCGGTGGATGCACTCCTCCTTCGATGGTATGCACAAACCTATCCCCTAGGTCTCAATCATTAGGCAATCATTCTTGAACCGTGCTACTTTTGCATTATCCATGATTTGTTTCAGCTTCTCTTTTCCTAACGGGGAGAGGTTGCTTTCTTGTATCTTTTGTTCGGTTACGACTGAAATGTCTACTGGCTTGTACCAGTTTGTTGTTTTAATGAACTTTTCTAGGCGTTTTCTCACCGAACCCCGGTATCTTCTAGGTTTGTTCAATTCTTTTAAATCTCTGACTGTGATTAGGTTGTTCGGACCTTTTAGCCATACAATTCCCTTCCATATTCCGAACGGTACCCTCTCAACGGTCCCTGTCGCCAAAATCACTTTAATGTGTCCTTTTGTTTTAAGGCTTTTGCGGGTCATCGACACTTCAGCCCCGGTGTCCACTAAGTAAGAGATTCCCTCCACATCAGTGTGGAGTTCTTCTCCCACCCAATAGACATTTTCCAGGACTACTTGATCCCGCGCCTTTAACTCCATTACTTTTTCTCCCCTCCGACTGCTTTTGTCATTCCACTGGCTAGTCGGAGGGCATCTTTCTGTTCTGAAGTGAGAAGTTTGCATTCTTCAGGTGGCAAATAACCATCTGTCTTTGCTGGTCCGGTTCTGGGACCTGATTGCACCCCCTGTCTTTGCTGAGGAGGGCCTGCTCTGTTGGGCGGAGGTCTGGCTTGGTTGGCTAAGCGGGTAAACACCAGACCAGCCCCTCAAACACAATACACTCAATCACAGAATAATCAATTACAAAGCGGTGAAAACAGGAAAGCTACTACGTCCAGATAAAATGGTGAAATTTGCTGTCATGAATTACTGAAGATTTACACTTATCAATCAACAAAATAAAGACATAAGGTCAACAACTTTACCCCTGCAATTACTCCTGTTATGAATGACCTCGCTAAAAACGCTGAATTATGATTTTGGTGGCCACAAATTCTCTACATAGCCAATGATTCTGTGTGAATATAACAAAAGATGCATTTGGAATCAATCTTTTTCTAAGAAGTATTTCATTATTGTTTCACTTTAAAGCCTTGTTTTGTATCATCCCAGAAAACAAATATGGTTTTAAACGGTTTTAAAATATAGTTGTGTGCATCAGTGGACATTTGCACATTTTAACACGGGCTTATGTTTTGGTATCACATTGTCTTGAAGTTTTTCCAGGTGTTCTTCTTCGATGTTGTCTACATGTTGTCTTCCATTAATAAATGGCTGTATGATGAAGACATTTTATATTTAATGTATGAGAAATGATTCCTTCCCCTTGTACGTCCTGTCTCTCACTTTGGATTTGCCAGAACTGCTTGATTTGTCCAAAACAATCACAGGAGGAAACAACAGTGTTAATGCCCCTCAAATCTGGACACTTATACTCGGGGTATTGCTGGGTAAAATCAGTTATTAACAATGTGTGGATTTCTGCCACCATCTACTACCATTTTTACCTTTTATATAAAAATGCTCACCTCCAAACTTTTCAAATATCACCATTTACTCAGCATTCCCATTGTGGGCAGACAACCCTCAGATACTGTGGTTTCGAAACGTGTGGAGTGAACTGAATTATATTGCTTTTGATAAAAGAAGACCAAAATAAGTCTAGTGCAAATCTCTTTTCTGGTTTGAGAAGTGGTGGTTGGTGCAATGAGACTTAACGATAAGATCTGCTTCACATACCAGGTGATGTTGATTACTGGATAGCTGTCAAATGGTATCCCTTCTGTCCTTTCAGAATATTTGCGAGAACCATACCCTTGTTTTTAGGAAATAACTCAATTTGTTCAATTTTTACCATCCCATGCCATGCAACAATTTGGAAGGAAAACCTAATAAATATTTCTTATTGTGTGTAACCCTTCACCCAATCAATTCAATTAAACAGCATTGCTGAAATTTCCAATCTCTTACTTCTATATGACCCCTATTTTGAATGTGAAGGGGGGCTATCTGAGTACAGCTGGAAGGATGTGCTTCATCTCTCAGGTCATGTCTGTCAAATACAACTCTCTCTCAACTTGGTAATGTTGGAAAACTCACTCCAATCCAGTGTTTGACAAGTCATATTATAAAACTTCCTTGCACATACATTAAAAACCTTATCCCCTATTTCAAAACAGCAGTCAATACATTTCAAACAAGCTTGTTTCATAACAATAATAATAATAATAATAATAATAATAATAATAATAAAATACAAACCAACTTGGAGCATAAAATTACAAGGACAAACTGAAAACACGTTGCTTAGTTGTGATGTTAACTACCTTTACTACACCAGCTCCACTTCTGCCAAGTTCATATCTGTATAGGAGAAGTATTTTTAGGTAGATAATAAAATAGTAAGCTAACGGAGGTAATAAGCCTAACAAAATATACACATATTCATAAGCACATGTCATAGTTCAACTCAAGTGTATTTTTACAAAAGCATCTACATACAAGATATGGCAGCAAAAAGCTTGAACGTCAGATGACAAACCCTAAGCTTCTATTAACCATAGTCACATTTAATTTCTGATTTGTAATCTTATGTCAAGATTTAACAAATGCCATCTTTACTCCAGATTGTGAAACATGGCCCCATTTAATGAAATTTCATATTTTGAACATACAGGACATACAGGATGAGAATTACCCTTTACATCAACAAAATATTGTGAATACATTTGCCAAAGGGTTTACATTTTGCTTTCAGATGATGTGTCGCTATTACAAAAATAGATTGTCTTGTAATCATTTCCAATGATACTGACTTATCACACATTTGGACCACATCATGACTTTTAAAGTCATCTTACAGTTTGGTTTTTATTTATTTATTTTTTCTTGAAAATACTTTTAACCATAATCAAACATCAAGTGATGGTTGGCTCTAATGCTTTTCAGTGAACATGAAGGACTGTAAAATGCGCTCCAAGATGAGCCTCAGTTAAATCTGAATTAAGTTGTTGAGATTGAAAGTTGTGTATCATTATTCTCTCTTTTTTTGGCTTAATAAACTATCTACAAATATGTGCAAACTTAACATCTTGGTCCATCTCAAGCATAAATTGGTGATTGTCTACAATGTTAGAATAATATTTTAGGGATAGCCTTTGTTAGGAATTATAAAGAATGCAAATTAAGAATGCAGCAACAAACTACGTCTAAAGATTCAATGAGTATTTAATTACAGGTCAGCACTGAAAGGGAAAAATATCCAACAGCATCTCTGCCTGTGAGAAAATTCTGGGGAAGACCCTAAAGATACAATACGTTTATACAGTTGTCCATGTGATAATTTGCCTTGTCCCTTACAACCCCCCTCGACCTTTTGTCTGTCATCTGTGTGCTAATTGGGAAGAGCAGGTATAACTCTGTCCCCCCTGCAATAGTTTACAACACAGCTACTGCCTCAAATTCATTTTTATGTTTTTTTGCATTTCTTATAAAAACTATTTTGGTCTACAATAGGCATATTAACACAACCACAAAACTACAAACAACCAATAGTGATCAAGTGACAAAACGTGGATGCATTTTCACAAGCACACTGCCCTGAGAAAAACAAACAAACAAACAAACAAACAATCAAACAAACAAAACCAAAAATAACTTTAGGAATCTTGCCGTATCATAGGAAGCCATACCTTGGTAACCATACACTTAGAAAAAATGTTATTTTCTCCATAAAACTCAAACACTTAAGCCTAAAATATCTTACCATTCTTTGGTTTATGAAAACAAACATCATCGAATACAAGTATTTCCATTTGATTTCTAATAATTAGCATGGCCCCATCTGACAAACAAAATTACCACCACCAACCCTTTTAGGAACACTAGACTAATCTTTGTAATGAAAATATGCATAGCCATTATGGCAGATTTAATGTTGGTTGAGACAGTGACCAACATCATGATAAAGAATAGCATCATCAATTTTTTCTTTTTTTTCTTTTTTCTTTTTGTATCTCTACACCCCCAAAACAGAGAGACAACATACATTGAAGTATTCCTTAAGTAGTCCTTTAAACTTATGAAGTTCATGATGTCATGGCAGATTTTTGTGGTACTGTGTAATAAACATCAATACAAATACAAATCAATACAAATTTGAGCCTTTATTCTGTAAATATAAACTTGAATATGCTGGGTAATGTTTGCTACTACATGATCAAATATCCAACAGATCTGTAAAATGTTTAAGCGCTGGAAATCAATGTATGCCAAAAAATGTATGCCAGACTAGGTGTTGGAATGTTCTGGACTTTACAGGACTGCATATGTTAGTTATGCTGCACACTTTTATAGTCTTTAGATTTTTAGTCTTTAGAGGCTAAATCACATCCAAGTCTCCTATCACCATTACGATAAAATAAAGATAATGTACCATGTGTTCAAACCTGTAATTGAGGGACACTTAAATATAATTTGTGCTCCATCAAAAACAAAGTACTCGCCAAAGCAAGGCTGTTTAAACATGACTGAATGCTTAATTTGTATTGAGGTGCTATTCTAGCTTGTTAATAAAACTTCCATGATCACATACTCATGGTAGTTTACTGACATTGATGTTTTAATAAGAAAGTCAACCGGGTAGTGTAATAAATACATGTATGGAGAAAGCGTCATATAGTGAATATAATCTAGATGTTGTTATGGTTAGTTTAGCTGTGCCCTACTTTAAAATCCAGTTGTGTTTCTTGTGTGTGTGTGTTATGGTATGATAGTTGGATGACAGGGACTAGCTATATCGCATTGCCTATTTAATGCTTTATTTTCAATATTAAAATGTCTATGAAACTAAACCTCCTTCAAAATGTGTATTTAACATCAGTTAATCATAGCTGTTTTCTCCTATTTACTCGGTTGAAAACTATGTATTATGGAGGATTTAAAGATTCAAAATAAAGACAATCACTACTTTGATATGATAAATGCTTCATCATTATGAATGACAAAATTGCTTCATCATTATGAATGACAAAAATGCTTTTGGGTTTTACAGGTATGCTTTAACTAATCACTGTTCCAGTATTTACACTCAACTCAAGTGAGCACTCAAAATCTCATGCCAGTGTCATTTTAATGACCAATTTCTACTGTCACATTGCTCATTCCTTGCCTTTACAATTTCAAGCTGTGTGTAAACAAGAAGGTGTGGTCCACCATCTTAAGATACGATAAGAGGAAACTTTAATGATCATTGTGGGGAACTGGGGCCTGGGGTTGTACTTGGAAGAGCCTGTCATCAAGGTCAAAGGACACATAGTGTACCGGTGTGTTTAGGATTCCTGGAGTCCAGCCAGGTGACTCCTGGTATGGGAAATGTCCTCTTTTTGTTGTTTTTATCGGTTGTGTCTAACTGAAAAATAGCTCTGCTCTCTCTCTCTATATATATATTAGTCTAATTTAGACATCCTAATATTATCCATATTAAAACGTGGACAAATAGCCTTCCTATACCATATACGCATATCAACAGCAAAATTAAAGAACAACACACTCAAAGAACAACATATACCATAGATCAATTGACTTCTTTAAAATATAAAACATATAAAACAGCCTCATAGACCCTCCAGGCGTACCCACAACCCCTATGTTCCATGCTTGGTCAATAGACTTCCTTAAGGTTATAAAGCTGAATACAGTCTCATAGCATCCCAGACACTTCCACACTGAGAGTTGCCACAAACCCCCATCCCATGCACACCATATGGTCAAGTCACTTGATCAGGATCAAAAGAACAACGAATGATGCCTCCCCACACACTCAAAGGACACCACATCCACAACATACAGCTGCGCATTCAAACTGTCAGGTCTGACAACCCAGGGTAATTCCAACACCCCCAACTATACACCAGGCATGCTCAAAAGACTTCCTTCAGAATCCCCCCCACCTGGTGATTTCACCATCCTTTGCATCATCAAAAGACTTCCTTAAGGATTATAAAACAACACCCAGTCTCATAGCACACTAACACTTCCACACTAGGAGCTTCCCCCCAACCCTCCTATCCTTGCACACACCCTATGGTCCATTCCTTGATCAATAGACTTCCTTAAGGTTATAAAGTTGAATACAGTCTCATAGCATCCCAGACCCTTCCACACTGAGAGTTGCCACAAACCCCCCCCTCCCATGCACACCATATGGGCAAGTCACTTGATCAGAATCACAAGATCAATGGATGTCGCTTTCCCCCACACTTTCAAAATGGCCAGTCTCATAGCACACTAAGGGCCGGATCTACTAAAGGTTTGCGTGTGTAAAAATGTGTGCAAACTCATAGCACGCACAAATAAATGTACAAACTGATCTACTAACAGTGCGCACTGAGGACTGCGTCTTGCAAATGTGCAAAATAACACACCTTATCCAGTTAGTACTTTTGCCTCAATGAATATGCAAGATGGGGCGTTTACACGCTATTTAGCAAAATACTGGGAGGAGAAAATGTAAATAGATTAATGTAGCACACGCACTGTGATCTATCAAACCTGAACGCAATTTCGTTGATGGAGACTGCGTCTGTATTTAATACGTTTCAAGGGAAGGTGCAAACGCCCTGCATGCGTAATTGTGCACAAATGACTGCCGTTATTGTAGCGAGAAGGAGACATAGAAACTGCACTTGAACTGCACTTGTTGCTCAATGTTAGTTAGAGGCATCTCTTCCACCGTGCCCCCACCTGTTTTCTTTGCTGAGGTTTTATTATAAGCCAATTTTTCTTTTGTTCTTCGTCTTATATCTTGCCATCTTCTCTTAATTTCATCCGTTGTTCTACTTGTTTTACCAACGGCATTTACTTTCTCACAGATGATCTCCCATATAGTGTTCTTTTTTGTCATATTCAGATTTTTTTGCTGTAGCTCATCCAAATGTTTATTTGTCTCTTCCACTAACACCTCTAATTCTATAGGCTCAAATTTCATTTTGCGCTTGCGGTTCTGTTGCCCATCCAAACTCTCCATGGTGCAAAACATTAAACACGCAAAACCCTCATTTAAATACTGCTGTCTCCACCACGTTTGCACCTGTTGTCATTTACGCACGCATTCTTAGTAAATCACCCGCAAAACGTCCATCAACCACACGCGCAAACTTTTAGAATGCACACGCAAATTAGTACCCTTTATTTGGGATCTTAGTAGATCCGCCCCTAACACTTTCACCCTGCAAACTTCCCCCTCAACCACCCCATCCCTTGCACACACTATGACCCCCCTTCCTTGATCAACATCCCAAGATCAACGGATGTCACTTCCCCCCCCCTCCCTCACACTTTCAAACTGCTAGGTCTGGCAACTGTCATGGCTGCCGAACCATCGGTCACAAGGAGGGCAGCAGCAACCCCTCATAAAACCCCCAGTGCCATGCTCTCTTCCACTGACAGCCTGGCTGTCATGCTCTCTTCCACTGACAGGTCTGACATGCTGTCCATCAGTAAGAGGTCAAAGGACAACCATCAATCACATTTTGACAGGTGCCCATCAATGTCAAACTGACATCATCAATCAAATTTGACAGGTGGGTCATAAATCATGTAATAAAAATAGTTTAGTGACATAAGGCGTAGCATATTAACTACTTACATACAGTCACTACATTTGACATTCCCCAAAATTGCAACTTGCCCTGCAGGGCAAGTTGCTAAAAAATGAACTTGCCCCCAGCTGTCAGGCACTTGCCCACCACATTGGGGCGGATCTACTAAGATCCCAAATAAAGGGTACTAATTTGCGTGTGCATTCTAAAAGTTTGCGCGTGTGGTTGATGGGCGTTTTGCGGGTGATTTACTAAGAATGCGTGCGTAAATGACAACAGGTGCAAACGTGGTGGAGACAGCAGTATTTAAATGAGGGTTTTGCGTGTTTAATGTTTTGCACCATGGAGAGTTTGGATGGGCAACAGAACCGCAAGCGCAAAATGAAATTTGAGCCTATAGAATTAGAGGTGTTAGTGGAAGAGGCAAATAAACATTTGGATGAGCTACAGCAAAAAAATCTGAATATGACAAAAAATAACACTATTGGGGAGATCATCTGTGAGAAAGTAAATGCCGTTGGTAAAACAAGAAGAACAACGGATGAAATTAAGAGAAGATGGCAAGATATAAGACGAAGAACAAAAGAAAAATTGGCTTATAATAAAACCTCAGCAAAGAAAACAGGTGGAAGAGATGCCTCTAACTAACATTGAGCAACAAGTGCAGTTCAAGTGCAGTTTCTACGTCTCCTTCTCGCTACAATAACGGCAGTCATTTGTGCACAATTACGCATGCAGGGCGTTTGCACCTTCTTTTGAAACGTATTAAATACAGACGCAGTCTCCATCAACGAAATTGCGTTCAGGTTTGATAGATCACAGTGCGTGTGCTACATTAATCTATTTACATTTTCTCCTCCCAGTATTTTGCTAAATAGCGTGTAAACGCCCCATCTTGCATATTCATTGAGGCAAAAGTACTAACTGGATAAGGCGTGTTATTTTGCACATTTGCAAGACGCAGTCCTCAGTGCGCGCTGTTAGTAGATCAGTTTGTACATTTATTTGTGCGTGCTATGAGTTTGCACACCTTTTTACACACGCAAACCTTTAGTAGATCCGCCCCTTTGTGCGTAGTGGACAAGTGGGGCGTGAAAAGCCCCACAGCAACGACGGAAAGGCGGCGCAGGGAGAGTGGGGGGGTTTGGAGGGCCTCCCCCCAAGAAAATGTTAGTTTTTCAGGTTACCTAGATGCTCTCTCGTGCATTTTGACACAAAAGTTTTTGCTGCATTCATTAGAAATTTTAAGTTTTGCATGCATTGTTGCATTTCTGTATTACTCACATGTTTCACGTTGGTCATGACACTGCTCCATCTGATGAGTGCTTCATAGCATTCCCAGATATATAGTTAAGACTTTGAAAATATCTGGGAGACCTCCAGTGTAGAAGGACCTGCTTCATAACATTAGAATGATAAGATTGCCAGAGGTTGAAACCATGGTGCGAACCACGGGGGAGCCAGGACATGAGATCCCCTGAAAACATGATTTGGGAAATTTTGTTCACAATATTATATTATTTAATTTTATTCACAATAAATGCTATTTTTGCCATGCATTTCTATTTTTCTCAATTTCCTGTATCGTCAAATTTGGTTATTTTGATGTATGATTCATGATTGCTCACTAATTCACCGTAATAGATACCGACATGCATGCTATTCTTGCTATTACCATCGGAGCGTGGCGGCGCTGCAGGCACAAATCAAACTTCACTTACGTTTTATCAGAAGAAAAAAACCATCAGTCTACAAACTTCAGTTTACGCACTGCGCGCCAATATTTCTCTGTTTTACTTGGTAATCAGGATAATGTCGAAACGAAAACAAGTAAGCCTTCTAACAGATTTTGGATTTACAAAGAAGTCAAAGCAACCAATCGACTCGACTGAGCCAGAGCCAGTAGCATCTACTTCTTCGACCGCGGAAAACGCCAAATTGACCGCCGGCGACACTAACGTAACGTTCATCATGCATGCACACCTGTGTGGTGTGGACTGTGTGTGGTTCTGTAATGTTACTCAGTACTCATACCTATAGCCTATGTCTATAGCAAGCATCACAGTAAGTCCTCCCTGTGAGGCGCGCACAGCGCCGCTGACCTGACCCCCCCCCCCTAAATAAAAGAGCTCCCCCGAAGACCATGGTATGGTTCGCACACTGGTTGAAACCACCCTGAAATCCTTAAATAAAATCTTTGCTCTTTGCCGCGGAGGGAGACGCGCGCTCTCCCACTCCGTCCTCTGCAGCTCGTGCCCCCGCCTCCATCCCGGCACTCCGGACACGGCTGCTGGCTCACTGTCCGCGATAATTTCGCATTAAAATCGACTTGCCCGAGCGGACAAGCCTTCAGAATTGGTAGCCAGCCCGACTTGATGAGTAGACAGCCTCGGGCAAGCGGGCTAATGGGAATGTCGAGCACTGACATTTGTGGTTCACTTCGGATGGTAGCGTAGCGGTCCCCATGATCTTCCTGTTACTTCCAGAGATTCGCAGGGCATTCTGGGTAGCCCTTGGTTTGAAGTGTGCCTCTGAAAAATCTCCGTTTCGAGGGCTACATACCCCTTCGGCTTGGCCCTACCCCTTGGAAAATAGAGTATTGGGACAGCCCTACCCCTTCACGGGCCAAGGGGTAGGGCCAAGGGGTGAATTGGGATTCGGCCTAAGTGTGGGGAGGTTTGTGAGTGTGGAGGCCTGGATGACATGGGCAGGGCCATGTCACGTGAAGAGCCAGGCTAGAGATGCCTAAGTGTGGGGAGGTTTGTGAGTGTGGAGGCCTGAATGACATGGGGACACCATGCAACACTGACACCCAGGCCACAGATGCCTAAGTGTGGGGAGGTTTGTGAGTGTGGAGGCCTGGAGGACATGGGGAGGGCCATGTCACGTAGAGAGCCAGGCCAGAGATGCCTAAGTCTGGGGAGGTTTGTGAGTGTGGAGGCCTGGATGACATGGGCAGGGCCATGTCATGTAGAGAGCCAGGGCAAAGCTGCCTAAGTGTGGAGGCCTGGAGGACACGGGGAGGGCCATGTCACGTAGAGAGCGAGGCTAGAGATGCCTAAGTGTGGGGAGGTTTGTGAGTGTGGAGGCCTGGATGACATGGGGACACCATGCAACACTGACACCCAGGCCACAGATGCCTAAGTGTGGGGAGGCTTGTGAGTGTGGAGGCCTGGAGGACATGGGGAGGGCCATGTCACGTGAAGAGCCAGGCTAGAGATGCCTAAGTGTGGGGAGGTTTGTGAGTGTGGAGGCCTGGATGACATGGGCAGGGCCATGTCACGTGAAGAGCCAGGTTAGAGATGCCTAAGTGTGGGGAGGTTTGTGAGTGTGGAGGCCAGGGGCCTCATTTATAAAACTTTGCGTAGAACATTGCGTAGAACATTGCGTCCGCCCAAACCTCAGAATCCACTAACGCAAGAAAAAATTCAGATTTATAAAACCGTGCGGTACACACCTGTACGCAGTTTTCTCTTTATAAATACCCACCTGCGGTGAATTGTGCGGCCGTGTACTCCTCCCAGTGTCCGCCCACTACTCCTCATAGTGTCGTCCCACAATCATCCATAAATGGTCAATGCTAAATAGGTCATGAATATGCCGACATTGTTAAGGAGCCTTTTTGACTATCAATGAGGGAAAGACTGAGAGACGCCAGCTGCAAGAAAGCCGAAATTTGCGGAGTGCGAGATCGAGGCTCATCAGTGAGGTTGAGCACCGTAAAGGTGTAGCTACTGTCTGTGGGTCAGTAGAGGATCTGTGCCACATTGTGGAGAACCGCACAAGCTCTAATAATCCGGCACACCTTAATAATAATAGAAATAAACTTTTGTTATATAGCACTTTTCAAAACAAAGTTACAAAGTGCTTTAGAAGACAAAATAAAAAATGGGAGACAAACTGATAATGAACAAAATGATAAAAACAATTTAAAAACAGTTTAAAAGTTACACAACATTGAGCATTAGGAGCTACATATGAAAGAGTAAAATATTCTTAGCCCCTTAGTTGTATTTTTGCCCCCTCTGTTTAAGCTTTATGTATCTATAGACAAATATTTCCATTGGTGTATGTCGGGGCGTCCATAGTAGCCCACTGAAACGGAGCGGAGGAGATCGATAGACAGACAGACACGTCGCTTAGTTCGGTTTCTCAGCCTGCTTGCTTTTCATGGTGGTAAATACAACTATCAGCCCTAATTCCATTTCCCCCGTTGGGGAGAGAGAGAGAGGTTAGAGGGAGAGAGAGAGAGAGAGAGAGAGAGAGAGAGAGAGAGAGGCAAGCCGCAAACTGCTGTTTCTACTTCTCCCCCTGCTGATTTTGACAGAATCGTTATCGTTCATAAATTCTCTCAGTGCTCCGTTCTTATGTGAGTCTCTGATTAATAAATGTATTCTTTGATTTGGAACAGTAGCATTATGTTGTTGTTATTTAGCCTTTCTGAGGCTATTGCATGGTTAGATCAATAAGTTTTATTTCACTTCATCCTGGCGCCGCCCGGTAAAATAATGAATAAAATAAGAGTTAAGAGAATGTCTTTTATAAAAATAGGTTTTAAGTAGTGACTTAACAGATACAACAGACCACAAACCCTGTGAAAGCACACTTATCAAACTATGTTTTTAAGAGGACTGAGCTTTATTTTGTGATCTTCCCATCGGGCGTCGCTGATTCCCGTGTCTGAAAAACTTTGCGGTAAACTCTACGCATGGGTGAAAGGATGCGTAGATGTGCGCACATTTTACCGCATAGAATTTTTCTATAAATCCGGACGTTTGCGGTAAAATATGCGTACGTACATTTCACGCCCCTTAACGCCACTTTTTTGTGCGCAGCAACCTTTATAAATGAGGCCCCTGGAGGACATGGGGTCACCATGCAACACTGACACCCAGGGCAGCGGTGCTTAAATGTGGGGAAGCGGGTGAGTGTGTGTGTGTGACGCTCAAAACGCTCAAAAACGCTCAAAAATGGCATAAAACCACTCAGCTCCACTCTATAAGTGCAGTGGTTTTCAGATGGACTGCTGCACCCAGTAAACTGTGGTCACCTAAATTAAGAAAACGCTCCAAATCGCTCTAAACGCTCAAAAACGGCATAAAACCACTCAGCTCTATTAGAACAGGCCACACTCTATAAGTGTAGTGGTTTTCAGATGGACTGCTGCACCCAGTAAACTGTGGTCACCTAAATGAAGAAAACGCTCCAAATCGCTTCAAACGCTCAAAAACGGCATAAAACCACTCAGCTCCATTAGAACAGGCCACACTCTATAAGTTCAGTGGTTTTCAGATGGACTGCTGCACCCAGTAAACTGTGGTCACCTAAATGAAGAAAACGCTCCAAATCGCTTCAAACGCTGAAAAACGGCATAAAACCACTCAGCTCCATTAGAACAGGCCACACTCTATAAGTGCAGTGGTTTTCAGATGGACTGCTGCACCCAGTAAACTGTGGTCACCTAAATTAAGAAAACGCTCCAAATCGCTCTAAACGCTCAAAAACGGCATAAAACCACTCAGCTCCATTAGAACAGGCCACACTCTATAAGTGTAGTGGTTTTCAGATGGATTGCTGCACCCAGTAAACTGTGGTCACCTAAATGAAGAAAACACTCCAAATCGCTTCAAACGCTCAAAAACGGCATAAAACCAGTCACATGAAGAGCCAGGCTAGAGATGCCTAAGTGTGGGGAGGTTTGTGAGTGTGGAGGCCTGGATGACATGGGGACACCATGCAACACTGACACCCAGGGCAGCGGTGCTTAAATGTGGGGAAGCGGGTGAGTGTGTGTGTGTGTGGGGGGGAAACAATAATAATAATAAAAAGAAAAAAGGGTTAGGGTTTGAATAAGGAAATCATGCAGTGTGTGGCAAAAATATAAAAAGGGCCAAAATAAGGCAATAAAGTAGCCAGAGGTCAGTGTGTGTGACCCTTGGAGGCCTGCTGGCCTGCTGGCCATGGGGACACCATGCAACACTGACACCCAGGGCAGCGGTGCTTAAATGTGGGGAGGCGGGTGAGTGTGTGTTGGGTGAAACAATAAAAAAAAGGGTTAGGTTTAGGGTTAGAATAAGGAAATCATGCAGTGTGTGGCAAAAATATGAAAAGGGCCGAAATAAGGCAATAAAATAGCCAGAGGTCAGTGTGTGTGACCCCTGGAGGCCTGGGGGCCTGCTGGCCATGGGGAAACAATGCAACGCTCCCACCCAGGGCAGTGGTGCTTGGCTGTGGGCAGGCTGGTGAGTCTGGAGGCCCCTGGAGGTCTGGGGTCCCTGGTGGTCATGGCCGGGACCATGCAACAAACACATACACAGGGCAGGGCTGCTTAGCTGTGGGCAGACAGGTCAGTGTGTGGCAAAAACATAAAAATAAAAAAAAGGCATAAGGCAATAAAGCAGCCAGAGGTCAGTGTGTGACCCCTGGAGGCCTGGGGGCCCGGGGAGACCATGCCCTGTACAGAGCCAGGTCAGAGCCGCTTGCCTGCGGGTAGAGAGGTCAGTGTGTGGGGAAAAACACATTGGATTACTTTGGGATAATACTTTGGGATAAGAACCCCAAAGTATTCACGTCATTGGGTTTGGTCCATCTTCTTCCACCTCTCTCCAAAAGCATTCCCTCCCTCCAAATTAGTGCAGTCCAGAATGATTTTCTAGATGGTGTCTGGGATGATATGTTCAACCGTGTTGGCCCTGGTTCCATCCATATCACATTGGCAGCCATGTGGGGTGGCTCATTCCTGAAGACCATTCAATTTCACTGGGACTGGGAGTATGTGTGTGTGTGTGTGGGCCAGGTGTATTGGTGGATCTGGGTGTGGGGCGTGCTGATGGAACTATTCTTAGGACATATGGCAATAATGCCTATAAAATGGTGGACAGAGTCCTGTTCAATCTATGAAACCTGCTGCAAATCTAAATGCGCTACCACACACACACACACACACACACACACACACACACACACACACACACACTCACTAATGCCCAGGTAGGAGGAAGACAGAGTGAAGGGACACTTTTCCTATGTTTACTTGTTTTTACCTAGAATTTCCACACTTTTATTGCCCTTGGGTCCAGTGGACCCGAACACCACCTATGTAATATAAATGTGTAGGGGGGGTGCATAGTGTGTACTCAATAAAAATTTGTTCTTTTACGTGTTCTTCACAGAAAATGAGCCAAGACCAATGAGTCTCAGATTAAAAAAATAATTCATTGTATCATTTTTGTTTTAGTAAACATTGAAAACGGGTCCCACAGACCCGAACACCAAACGTTCCAAATCACGCTCCAAATCGCTCCAAACGCTCAAAAACGGCATAAAACCACTCAGCTCCATTAGAACAGGCCACACTCTATAAGTGCAGTCGTTTTCAGATGGACTGCTGCACCCAGTAAACTGTGGTCACCTAAATGAAGAAAACGCTCTAAATCGCTCTAAACGCTCAAAAACGGCATAAAACCACTCAGCTCCATTAGAACAGGCCACACTCTATAAGTGCAGTGGTTTTCAGATGGACTGCTGCACCCAATAAACTGTGGTCACCTAAATGAAGAAAACGCTCCAAATCGCTCTAAACGCTCAAAAATGGCATAAAACCACTCAGCTCCATTAGAACAGGCCACACTCTATAAGTGCAGTCGTTTTCAGATGGACTG
>JAXDDW010000144.1:722500-725000 GCA_034670385.1 Hoplostethus mediterraneus
TTTGTTTGAGAAGATTGTAGACTAGATTAAAGTGACAATCTAACATAGACTACCTTTGAATTCAACAGAGCAGTTCAAATATTACCTTACGTTCAATGGAACTGTTAAAATATTCAAAACTATTGATTCAATTAGTGCCAGCAGAGATTGTATTTCAATTGCATACATTTGAATTTGTCATGCTTTTTTTCAACCGTTGAATTAAAAAAATGAATTTGTTAATAATTAATTATATATATTTTTAATTTTCAAATTGAGGTGCAATTTCATATTCAATCAATTTAAAGAACATATATGGCATGGTATTATCTTGCATTGCCAAAGCAGAAGCCTAACAACAACTCTCTCTGTCTCTCTCTCTCTCTCGCTCACTCTCTCTCTCTCTGTCTCAGTGTTGCCCTGCCCTTGTTGCGTAACTCTAATCATCTTATTCCGCTAATTACTGACCTAGCCACTGACCTTAGCTCACGTTTCAGCCTCATACACACCACTGGGTCTGTGTTTTTGTGTGTGTGTGTGTATGTGTGTGTGTTTCTTTGTGTATATACTGTACCTGTACTGTATACTGTATATACTGTGAGATCCATGCCTGAGGAAAAAGCCTATATGTATGTATACAGTATCATGGGTGTCCATTGGGTACGGTAAGGTGTGGTACTCACCATACGAACTTTGACTGTGTTGGATTAATGTTCCCTCTAAGCTTATAGTTTGCAGGTTTTGGTGCCAAATAATATTAGGATACAAGGACTTTGCCATAGCTTAGGGTTTAGTGTACTGACTCCCTGGCACAGTACGCATACTTGTTAGTGGAAGTGCATTTATTTTGCTATACCTTCTGGCCAGAAGGGGTGGTGTCTAAGGTAGAAGCTGACCTCCGGTCTCCTGGCTCCCCACTGTTGGAGGAGGTCCAACAGCAACAACTCCTGAGGGAGAACTCGCTCTGACAGGAGAGAGAGGGAAAGACAAAAGTTAGCCAGGGCCCTGCTAATTATGGGATACTAAATACTACATAGTGCTTCATACCAATTCATCTACGGGAAGAGAGATGATTGATTAGTTAGAGTCAGTGCATGTGCCCTGAAAATGAGAACAGTCAGTAATGCACATGTGCCTTTGCACATTGTCACTGCTTCTGTGCACATGGTTCCTCTGTCCGGTGTTTTGTTCATAAGGAAGCTAGTAATACACATATCCAAATCGGCACCTTGTGTACATGTGTTATCTACAGCTGTAAATGGAGTATATTGATAAGCTGAACAGCTAGTGCTGCACATATCCAAATATGCATGTTTTCTACATTTGTCTTGTCTTGTTATCTACATCTCCAAACTGAATTTAAGGTTATATGGTAATAGTTTGTAAAACTGCATGTCTAGACACTTTCTGTACATACTGTAAGCATGGCCTACAGTGTGTTTTCTTCATATCTTATTTTTAGAAATTTTCACTCATTTCCTACTGCATATATTACAGTAGTTTCATATTGTGGATATTTTTCATAAATTTTCTTTGTCTCAGTTTGTTCTACTGCTGTTACGTGTACACCCTCATAATGCTGTATTTTATATTTTCAGGCATCTATTTGTAGGCGTGTTTAATACCCCTGATTTTCTATATATATATACTTTTATCTAAATATTTATAGTATATTTTTCTTTGCTGTATCCTGCTACTATTTGCTGCTGCAATGACCCAATTTCCCCATGGGGATCATTCAATTTTCTTCTGCTCTTATTATTTGTATTATTTGTAAATATAATTATATTGACTGTGCATTTTGATGCTGTGGTAATATTGTTTATTTCAGTCATGGAAATATAGCAGTGAAGTGTATCTAGGTCAGGTTGTGTAGAGTTGCGTTTAGGTCTGAGGAGACCTAAGCTGCCCTCAGGACCCTGTTTAAATGAAGCTTGATGTAATTCAAAATTGAATTGACAATAGAGACATGTCCTTAAATCAATGATTGTGACCAGCCGTGTTTTCCCAGGATGCTTTTTGTACCATCAGAAAAGCCAGTCAATGAATAACTCAGTGTTCTTCAATATTAAATCTCAATATTCTCACAACAAACCCATAAAATGTATCAATCCATTACAGATAATAAAGACATAAAACACACACACACACACACACACACACAGTCATGAGCTGCGGCCTGGAGGCATGGCCGTATCACTATGACACAATGCAATTTATAACACCATTAATAATGTGCCACTTTCCAGTGTGAACCACTAGCAATCTAAAGTATTTGAACCATTTATAGCCTGCTTGGCCCCTCACACCGCTACACAACACACACTATTATGTGGATCACAGGTTTAACAATCTAGAAAACTAGGCCGTGCTTAATGGACACAGTGGCTTTCAATGTCTGCATGTGATGGAGTGGTCCATTCAATCATATAATAGCATATAGGCAGTTTGGACCACTCTATTGATTTCACAAGCTATGGATTTGACATAGGTCTGTCTTTGTCTATAATTAGCTCTACAG